>CM069458.1:7831437-7979013 GCA_035610835.1 Ophiura sarsii | reverse complement strand
CGAAGTTGTCGGATGGATTCTTTAATAATTATATGATATTTTCGAAGGTTAAATAAGAACGAACAATTTGAATATTAAAGGGGCATGGAGAGATTGGCGATAACAATTAATTTTTGAAAAAAAAGTTTCAATCATACATACTGGCACTGAGAAGGCTCATAGAAGGAGTTAAAGCCAATAACCTAGCAGCAGTAATCACCTACATTGATTTCAGAAAGGCCTTCGACACAATCCACCGTGGCAAAATGCTGAAAATTCTGCGAGCTTATGGAATACCAAAACAAGTCGTTGAAGCAATCGGAGTGTACGAGAATACCATGGCTAAGGTAATATCACCTGATGGAGAGACTGCACAGTTTGAAATATTGGCTGGAGTTCTACAGGGAGACACACTTGCCCCATATCTGTTTGTGATTGTGCTGGACTTTGCCCTGAGGATAGCCATAGAGGGGAGAGAAGAAGAGCTTGGTTTTCATCTTGACAGGCGTAGAAGTAGGCGGATCGGGGCAGAGGTGGTGACAGACTTTGACTTCACCGATGACATTGCATTGTTGTCAGAGAAATTTCATCAAGCACAAGATCTGCTGAAAAGAGTTGAGACATCAGTAGCAAAGGTCGGTCTCAAAATGAATGCTAAGAAGACCAAGTTTATGTCATATAACCAGAGCCAGAAGGGATCCATACAGACAAATGATGGCAACAAGCTGGAGGAAGTTCAAGATTTTAAATATCTTGGTGCCTGGATGGAGTGTACGGTAAAAGACATTAAGCAACGCAAAGCAGCAGCATGGAGAGCGTGCGGCAAAATGAACAAAATATGGAAGTCAACTCTATCTCGGAAGTTCAAACTTCGCCTGTTTGCCTCAACGGTGGAGTCAGTTCTGCTATATGGATGCGAAGCTTGGACCATTACCCCCAAGCTACAGAAAGAGCTAGATGGCTGCTACACCAGAATGCTGCGAGTAGTACTCAATGTCAACTGGAAACAACATATACCAAACACCCAACTGTATGGTGACCTCCCCAAAATAAGCCAGAAGATCCGGAAGAGAAGAACAAGGTTTGCTGGCCACTGTTACAGAAGTGAGGAGCCAGTATCCAAACTGGTGCACTGGATCCCCAAACATGGCAAAAGAAAGCCGGGACGACCTGCCCTGGCATTTATCGATCTACTCAAGCAAGATACTGGACTGGAGACGAGTGACATAAAGACAGCAATGAACGACAGAAGAGTGTGGAGAAACATCGTAGATCGGGGACACGACCCGAATTAAGCAAGCAAGTAAGTAAGCAATTCTAAAACGTAGGAAAAGGGTTCAAGATGGCGCTAGATAGACCCCGGGTGTAAGGCATACGGGGACGTGCCGCTCCAGTGGGTTTTTTCATGAGACATCCTTAGCCATATGGGTAGGCTTTTCAACTTAAAAATCCTTAGACATGGGTCCTGTTAATGACACTAGCCCTTAGCAGTCAGATTTGAGCACATCGTTGACGACGTATTTTCCGGGCGTTTTTCAATATCAACCTGAATTCAATTCGATAATCAACCGGCCCGGAATCGTGGAATTCAACCCATTTAACCAATAGATTAACTCCCGTCTATTTAGAAACCCTTAGACATGGGTCTTCATTTGAAGAAAAATCCTTAGACATGGGTACCCATTCCGGCAAAATTACCCTTGGAAGTGGGTATGGGTTTTGAGGCTGGAGCTGCACACCCCCGTCCAAAATAAATCCAAGTACCCGCCCCCCCCCCCGCCCCCCCCCCCCCCCCCCGGGAGATAGATATTCTGTTGAAGCCATATATGTGCCAAATTCTGCAGATAATTTAGACATACTGCGAATTAAGGTAAACGGACTTAGATGGTAGTTAGTATAATATGCCGAAGTATTATATACTTTGTTGCGCGTTGCAAAAAGCCCAATTTCCAGGAAAAAGAGGGCGCACTCCCATGTCATGAACGCAGGCATCCTACAGCTTACGCTGTATATGAATTTCTGTGGGGGTCTAGGGAGGCTCCCTAGTAAGATATTGTATTGTACAAGAATGGAAGCCTCTCATTTAATAATCATACTATAAATTTGAAACTTACATCAAACAATTTGGATATACTTTTAATATGAATATCATTTTTGAGGGGGTCCAGGGGCGAAGCTGTTGGGTTACACTGAAAGTTGTTGGATTGTTATCGTTCCAAAAGGGATCATTCAATCAGTGAGAATTCCTCATTGTCCAAGGTTTTTTCATATTATAATATAGTTGTAATTGGGATGGGGGTCGGGATGGATTTATGTTACTAATGGTAAATTTACAGATCTATATTCAAATGGCTCAATATTCTGTTATGCGCGAATGTACTTGGTTAATTTTCATTTTAAAATCTGATTAAGTCGATAAAATTGCACTGGTATAACACCACAACATGTAATATAGGCCTATTATATCAACATTTTTTCTTATTTTGGTTAAAATTCCGCAAAATGTCCTACAATGTTGGCAAAAAAGTGTGACATATAAAGATAGGGTCTAACTATTAACAATATGGTGTTTTGTTTAGAGTACATGTGTTATCTGTAGGCTAAATGATCAATATCAAACTAGTTTTGAAGTGTTAAATACATTTTTCATAAGCAAATTACTGAGAAGTAATAATTGAATACATGGCAATTTGACCGTCACCGTGTAACATTTGGTGTCTCAAAAACCCATTACACGGTGAAGGCAGGTTTTTTTTAAAAATTAACAGTGACAATAATCTCCATCAATAAGTCCATCTTATTTCCCTGTTGTTGATTTTACAAGCCGCTCTGATAGGTTAAAGGAAAATAGAGAAGTTAAACTGAAATTACAACAAATATAGAAAATATTGTTATAATATTAAAGTTTGAATATTATGTTTGGTGTCTCCAAAAATGTTACACTGTGAGAAGTTTAGGGTAACGTCGTAGTTATGTGCCAGCACACTTTATGAATAAATTGTGGATAAACTGTCTCTTGGTATAGGCTCCTAGCATACATGGAACAAAAGTTTCCACTTTATCAATATAATTTGAGTTACAAGGAAATTAAGGTTTGGTGTCTCCGTTACACGGGGACGCATGAAATATCAATTCCACCACCCAAACAATAGGTAATCTCATCTTTTCACTGTTAATGATGTTTATAGAGTATAGCAATGGTAAATGCCTTTAGAAAAAACAAAATAAAAGTGATCAGACAGTTTCTGCAGTTGCCAGGCATAAGTGACACAATTTTGGTGTCTTTTGGTGTCTCAGTTACTCGAGGAGACAAGTATTTCAATGAAATACTGATGTTATAATGGTGAAAATGTATCTCTGTACGCTTCAATGACCTGTTCTGATCCATTTTCATGAAATAGAATAATGGAACATATGAAAGTGGTTATTTGAATATTTAGACCTAATTTGTGAATGTCACACATTGGCCTCCTTATTTATGGAAACACCCAATACTACTACTACGCAGTTTTCCTGGAAGCTGTTATATAAGTTCCATGATACCAGGGTTTAATCCTTTTAGTTATAAGGAATTGAACATTTGGCCGTTTAAAAAATCGTCTGTCACCAATTCAAGACCCAAGACCCTGTCAAGTGTCAAGACCAATCGCCAGAAGAAATCGCGCCCTCTATTACAATAAGTTTGTATCCTACGAGCTTTGATTAGCTCAAGTTCGGCAAACATGTGAATTTCGAGGATTTTAGTGCCAAATTAGATCACCAAAATCTTACTATCTGGTAAGAACTGGTAAGAGTGATGCGATTAATATAATACATGAAAATCCATAGTTGAAAGTAGTTCAGGTTAATGGTGACTCGTAGGCTTTATTTGAGCGCAAACTTGCATTGTTTGTAATATAAATTATACAGCGTCTCAGCACTGAAATGCGTGCGCACTACTGGTCAAACGAACTTGTTTTTTTTTGTTGGCCTTTTTAGCCGCCGCTTATTCCATGTACTGTATTACTCTTCTTCTTCCTGGTTGAGTACATGCCTCTCTAGGAGAGTATTATCGTACTGAGTGCGGTGCAAAGGTGGGCGAGCAAAGCGGGAACACGGCTGCAAAAATGCTCGTAGAGGGTGTATACAATGCTATCATCAATGAAGCAGGTGCGAGTAAAAATTTGGGGGCTGGCAAGATTAGCCACGGAGTGTCAAGTTACTCAGCTGATTTCGGAACGAGTCCAAGGATGGTGCTGAGACTACTGCGGCTGGGAGTTGGTTCCATAGGCAGATGCTACTCGGGAAGAATGAGTGTTGATGGACAAGGATCCTACAGTGCTGTTGGCGGAACTGCAGGTTATGGCCCCTTGTGGTCACTCCATGTGGGATGAAGAGAGGTGGACCAGATGGGATGGCCACCAGTCCATTGACAATCCGGAACATCATGATGACCTTGGTGCGTGCCCTTCTCTCACTAAGGGTTGACCATTGAAGATCATGGAGCATGCTAGTGACGCTGTGTCGTTGATCAAAGTCAGATTTTACAAAGCGGGCTGCACGTCGTTGAACCATCTCCAATTGGGTCACAAGGTCTTGGTGATGTGGGTCCCATACAGTGGAGGCAAACTCAAGTGTAGGGCGGACGTAAGTTTTGTAGGCCTGATCCTTAACTGCGGCAGGACATCACCGGAGATTTCTTTGTAGGAAACCCCTGGTGCTGTTGGTTTTTTTGCAAATATTGTTTACGTGAGTCGTCCAGTTTAGTTTGCTTTGAATGGTAACGCCAAGGTATTTGCCTTCATCAACAGTCTGGAGAGTGGTGCCATGGATGGAATAGCTGGCATTAACTATCTTCTGCTTGTTGGTAATCCTGAGTACCTCGCACTTGTCCGGGTTGAAAGCCATTTGCCATTTCTTTTCCCATGTAGGGCGGACGTAAGTTTTGTAGGCCTATTTTATTACTGAAAAGTGAAGTGAATATGAAAATGGCTTTCCTGTATTTTTTGGGGATTAATTGATTGCGTGCGCTACTGTATTCGAGGGGATAAATTATTTTTTGTTAATACAGTATATATTTGAGATATATTTCAGGGGGATAAATTCTATAGAAATATTGGGCTAGACTATGTAGGTCCCAGGGAGGGGGGGGGGGGGGAGGATACTTGGATAATTTTTTAGTAGGGATGTGCCGCCAGCAAAATGAAATTTGACCCAAACATTTACCAATTTTCGGGAGAAAATGGACCCATATGTTTACCAGAAACCCATAATTTTCCTTATATATTTGACAGATTTTGCTGAAATGTTAGCAAAAAACAGCAACATTAAGGACCCATAAATTTACTCAAAATGGCTTTGAAAAGGGGTCATCTATTTACCAGAGGGTGAAAAATGGGACCCTATTTGACGGCACATCCCCGTAACCTCATATTTACTAAGTACCCCCCCCCTGGGATGTAGGTTAGGGATGGTTTAAGGAGTTGGGTTAGATGTACATTGAATCAACCCCCTCAAATACAGGCGAAACATATTACTGTAATATCCCTCCATTGGAATTATTATTAATTGCAACAGAATTGCCAACCTAGGAAAACATACATTTTATAAACAAGTTTGTTTGTCTGGCGGTGGACTTATATGAATGAGCTTGAGGCAATTTATCAAGGATATATTTGGAATATTTATGTGAGAACAGATGATGATATCAACATCGAAATTGGACCAAAATGTATGTCATGTCAAAATTTAGTCAAATTCAATAAACGAATTATTAAAGCTGGAGAAAACCAAACTTCAGCATTAGACTAGGTTTGAGTTTGACAGGTCTACTCTTAAAGGGGCATTGAGAGATACGTATGGGAGTGCGCCCTCAATTATCCTGGAAATCAGTTTTTTTGCATCAAAGTAATACTTTAGGCATATACTAACTACCATCTGAAACAGTTTACCAACATTCGCCGTTTATCATATAAAATTTCATGATTTTCTTAGTTTCGATATCATCATATCGAAACTCAGGTGCTGAATTCTGCAGTTATGCATCGTTTTACTCACGGACTTTCGCGGCAAATTGCAACCCGGAAGTGCCGTTATTTGCTGATTTTAGCATGAAGGCGATGTCGGAATTGTATGACATTTTGGATTTGGGCCATGTTGATGATTATCTTTACGTAATTTGCTCATTTAGTATATCGATACATCTGTCAATGCCCCTTTAACATTTGGTGTATCTGTAAAAGAATCGTATAAATTAATTATTCTATGTTTGTTCATCTTATTGATATACAGGTGTGACTAACAATGTGTCGAAATGATCTGCTATAACACATCACAGCATAGCCAAGTACAACCAATATCAAATTGAAATCATACTTGGTTTATCTGTAAAGTGATCCAATTCCAAGATGGCTACAAGGTTGCTGACAAAGAGTGTTCAGACCTGGACCCGTCATCTGACAAGGTTAGGTTCATCTCACACCAGAACATCATCATATTGCCGTCAGAACTATGACCCAAATATTAATAGACTCACAAAGCTCTTGGTTATGAACAGACATGGACGAAATTGCGGAAAGAATGTGCCGAGCGTGATGTTAACAAACTCCTTTAGTAGTAACTCAAATTGTATAAATGGTAAAGATGACAATAATGGCACAATGCTAGCAGACAATAATAATAGTAGTGGTACAGTAGTGTCAGGGGATGGCAACATGGTGGATAATTACACAGAAGATGAAGGTAAACAATTCATGGAGGAACAAAAGAACACCTTCAAGACATTACTCGACGATGCACAGTCTCAGGCGACCGCAGCGGATGAATTTGATTTCAGCGAAGTTCCACAGCAAAAAGCGGAGAAGATGACATCTTCAAAGATGAAAGTCGATCCTTCCAAGACGTCGGTTCTGCTATTCCCTGGACAGGGTGCGCAGTTTGTGGGCATGGGGAATGATCTTCTTAAGTATCCCATTGTGAACGACATGTACGAGGCGGCATCAGAGATTCTGGGGTATGACTTGAAGGCGCTGTGTCTGAATGGGCCGAAGGCAGACTTGGATAGGACGATACATTGCCAGCCAGCTGTGCTGGTTACCTCATTGGCAGGAATCGAGAAACTAAAGAATGAACACCCACAGGTAGGTTTTAGATGGAGGAATATGTTAAAAAAATTAAGAATAACATTCCTGTTCCGTGTACCCATACTTTTTTATTTGAATTGTTAGAAAAAGATCTTTTGATAACATGTTGCTGCAAGGTTTCACTGGTGCTGGACTCTTTACTGCAATTGAAAGACTGCATTGTTTTAATTTCTTCATAAATACATAGAGACACATAAATTCAACATTTGGTGGCAGTGGTGGGAATTATATCAGTTGCCAAATAAGTGAATAGGCCTTGTGTTTCAGATTATTTTTCTGAATTCTTTTGCAACTATGATGTTACCCATCTTTTGTTATTTCTATAACTTTCTTAGGCCATAGAGAATTGTGTTGCTGCAGCAGGCTTTAGTGTAGGAGAGTACACTGCATTGGTATTTGGAGGGGTTCTGTCATTTGAAGATGGTAAGTTTTGACTGCAGCTTGGAAGGCTTATTCACCTTCATGATATCTTGTGTGTAACTACAATGTGACAGCATTTACATCCTTGTGAACTAAAAAGAATGTCGGTCGTGGCACATAAAGTGCGGCACAAATCACTAGATGTTACCTCCCAATTTTAGCTGACACAGTGATTGTTTATGTATAGAATATCCTACGTTTTGATCATTTGGTGTATGCATTTATGTTAATTCAAGCTGTGTTTACAGTGAAAGGTGTGACAGTGACTTTATTGATGGTTGCACAACATTTCATGTGTATAATCAAATTGCTGGCATATAAACATACCATGTCTGATAAAAGAACAGAATCATATAGTTTGATACAAGCGAATAATTGTTGTACCCATTCTTCCGTCATTGTTTTAGGAAGCGAAATAGAGTAGGTATTATACCGATTCTCTATAAACTTATCCATTCCAAGACAGGCTCTATCAAAGGCAGTGGCGTTCGCAGGAATTTGTAAGTGAGGGGCAGGTTGTTATCTCCCCTGAATGACGGCGTTGGGTCCAGGGGCCCGCTCAAAGTTACCCCACTTTTCGCTTCTTTTTTCAGTAAATGCTGGTCTGTGTCGTAATGAAGAATGCAAATGAAAACAAATTGGGTATTGCTTTGTCATAAGTAAATTTTCTGTCCAACCACAACATAAAATATGCTGAATACACCCACCATGTAGGGGAGGCAGTTGCAATTTGTTGGAAAAAAGCCTCCTAAGAATACCTACAAATAAAGAAAAATTCCTGCAGCTTACTGTTTTTTTTGTTTGGTCCAGTTCCAGATACACATATCATTATGTAGCAGGGTAATATGCTATTTTAATTAAACCAAGTTAAAAAATGTTGCTATAAAACTTTTCTCAAAATTTGAAAAAACCCTCTTTTCTTTGGTGAGCCAAAGTTACCCATCAAGGGTCAAAGTATCCCCATTCTATGGTAAATTTAGAAATGAGGCCAAGAAAAATATTGTTGTGGTAACCAAAACGGGGAACAAAATCTTTACATTTTGATGAGTATTTTTATTTTCTCAACACCTAAAAAAATGGAAAAAATTAAAATTTTGATTTTCGACTAATATTTGTAAAAAATGAAATTTAAAAAAAAAATGGAAATTGAAAAAGTTTTTGGGTCGGAATGATTAAGAGGGTCAGGCGGACGAGGACAATCAAACATTTTTGTTGTTGGCCTGAGGCAATTGGAAACTAAAATCCCCCTTTTAATTGTGTTTCTTCATTCTTACAGCTATTCACCTGATAAAGATCCGAGCAGAATCCATGCAGCGTGCCTCTGATATGGTACCGAGTGGCATGATATCAGTCATAGGTGGACGGGGAACCAATTATAAAGAAATCTGTGCTGAGACAGTGACCCATTGTAGTAACATGTTGAAGATGGAGAAGCCTGTGTGTAAGGTGGCCAACTATCTATTCGCTAATGCCAGGGTATTGGCAGGACATGAAGAGGTAAGTGTTTTTTATTTTTTATTTTTTATTTTCTTATACCAGCGGAAGCTCAAAGTTCAGCCAACAAGAAGTTGAAATCACACTAAGAGTCGCACATATGTTATAAACACTAGTTTAATATTCAATGCCATTTAAACTGTAAAAAGAAATCTGAAAAAATGGAGCGGCCCTAAATCTGAAGAGCGGGTGGTCGAGGACAACATAACAAAAAAATGTTTGGCCTAATAGCGGATAACAATTTTGATGACTGATAAATTAGTTCATCGGGATTGTAGGTGGAAAGTAAGAGTGAGATCGAGTTGAAATTATCCAAGATGTTCCCTCACATTTTGCACGGTTTCGTCAACCAGATCGATCAGCTGACTTCCTCGGTAATGACTTGATCCACTTGTTTTTCCCGCGAGAGATGTTTTTGTCATTCCTATGATGCAATGGTGTGATGTGTAGATCAAACGCATGACTTCGTATAATGTTTGGAGAATAAATGCCCTTGTAGGAGTTGATTGGTTTAGGCCCCTGTCGTCATAGCCAACTTCTCTGGAAAAACAAGTGGATCAAGCCATTACTGAGTAAGTTGGTCGACCTGGTTGACGAAACCGTCTAAAATGTGAGTAAACATCTTGGATTTGTTAAACATAATCTTAATCTTATATTTTATATTCATGGTATAATTCAGCCCTCAAATTAAGAAATGGAAAGGGCAATGCAATTTCAGGCAATTTGAAAGGGGCACCAAGTCAATTATATACTTTTAGAGTAAAAACAGCCAGAAGTTGAGGGCATCGAGGCAACTAGGTGGGGCACCGACGGCAATTGCCTTTGGTGCCATCGGTTAATTTGAGGGCTGGTATAATTTATTGTCATCGTAGCCAACCGGCTAAATTGGCGCTATATTACAATTACAAAAATATCCATTTAAAAAACCCAATAGTTAATGGCAAAATGTTTACAAATGTTAATTATATTTTTTTATGGTCATTTTCAAGGGAAAATAAGAAGGAAAAATAGCCAAACCGACCGACCCAACATGAGAGGTCTGTTTGCTCGTATACTTTGTAGTCTGTAGGCAATGAATGGACAGTGTCAGATTACACTTTGGTGTAGAACGCCAACCATAAAAGGTTGTTTACTGAATAGGGAAAGAGGCAGTGTATTGAAATCAAAAAAGTAATGTACTTGCCCCGGTATCCATTCTAGGAAAAACATCTATGTAATGCTGATGTGGCACCCATGAGATGACCACAAGATAGACATGCTATATCCATGTGACAAATGAGATACCCATGTGATATGCATGTGATGCCAGTGTTATATCCAAGAGACAACCATATCAATTATGTGTTTGTTGTATCTTCTCTTCAATTCACAGGCTTTAAAGTACATCATTGAAATGAAGAAAGAGTTCAACATAAGAAACATCAAGCGTCTACCAGTGAGCGGGGCATTTCATACACCCCTAATGGCCCCAGCAGAAGACGCCATTGGTGCAGTATTAAAGGAACTAGAACTAGAAGAGCCACTTATAGGGATTCACTCCAATGTAGATAGCAAGAAGTATGTTCATGTCAAGCATATAAGAAGACAATTACGCAAACAAGTCGTTTCCCCGGTGATGTGGGAGCAGACTATGTCAGAGATTTATCAGAGGAAAAAGGGAGATCAATTCCCGCTGACTTATGAGGTTGGCCCCGGCAAGCAGTTGGGGATCATGTTGAAGAAATATAATATGAAGGCATACCAGACATATTATAAAGTGGATGTATAGGCACTACTCATAACAATATTAACCCCCTGAGAACTACCGGCAGATTGGTCAGAAAGATGGATACATCATTCATTGCACCAATGAGAGACATTGTTAGAATAATTGTATCCCTGATAAAGATAGGAGTGAAACATTTTACAAGCTGCATTTGAATCGGCTATTCATATGAGTACATCTTGTAATTAACCAATCAGAAGCACTGTAAGATAGACAGGTAGACCCCAGGGGGTTAACATAGCTACCAAGTTTATAAAAACGCATGTGTGCAACCATTACCACCTGTGTGTGGCCATAATCATGGGAGTACGCTTGGATTAATTTGGGCGCGGGGAGAGATAACATCAATTTGATTATCATTATTACAGCCTTGTCAAAAGGGTGCAGTTGTCTCAAAAAGTTGAAACCTTAATAGCAACAAAAGGAGATTTTTGAATGCTTAAAAATGACGCCTTCTGATTTTATGAAGAGAAAATAATTATTATATTTTCCCATGTCTAATTCAATCGGTACCGTAAAACGGGGTGAATAGGGACATTAAAATACTAATTTGCACTAAATTTAGCGATATTTTAGCATTTTTATACCAAACTACTGTACTAGTACTCACTGCTGACTCAATATTAAAAGCTCAAATTGCCTGAAACCACAGATAAAGTTCGTTTTTCTATCAATACTTCTTCCTTTATGTATAATACAATTTACAATGCCCCCCCCCCCCCCATGTCCCTATTCACCCTGTTTTACGGTACACAAACTGGCCGGGTGACATTTAAAAAACTGACAATTTTTGTCCCTATTCACCCCGTTTTACGGTACCTCAAAATGCATTTTAGCGACAAATGCACCCTTTTGCCGCGGCAGTTCACATGTCAACTGGTAGCTGGGAAGCATGGGTCCATTTGTTTTTGGGTCCCAGTCTGCTGGCACCAAAATGTTCTTTGAAGTTTGAAGAAAACAACCTAGGTGAACATCCTTGCCAACATGAATGTTAAAATCGACCTTTGGCCTTGATTTAGGGTCAAAGGTCACATGTGTTTCAATGGGACGTCAAAGTCTAAATTGTATATTGTGAAAAATAAAAAGGCAGTCTATTGACCCTAAAAAAGTATATCATATTGTTGGGCTGTGTGTTAAAAACAAAAAAGTTAGTGACAACTTTGATCATTGATCAATAGTTTTTCACCGATGACCTTTTGAAAATTAGCAAAAAAAAGGTCATTTTTGGCCATTGTTCATGAAATTGGTCAAAAATGACATGTAATCGTCATTAAAAATATTATGGGTCTGTGGATGATGAAAATACATATAATATCGTTGGTAAATAAACCTACTTTGATTTTGATTTCTAATGCAATGGGCGTGGTTTGATACAGGGGTGTAGTACCCGTCCGCACACCCGTGGCGGGTAAATTTTGCGCCAGGCGGGTAACTTTTGAAAAACACACGCCCGGCTGGCCGGTAAGAATTTTGATGTTGGTAAATATTTTGGGGCCCACGGAAAATGAACATCATGTTATCCCTGCTATCAGCCAGAATGCAACCACACGAAAAGTCGTTCCTTTTCTAACCCAGCAAAGCGACCCGGAAGTACTCACCCGTAACGATACTGCTTACCTCGTAATAGCACGATGTAAATGAGCTCTTTTCATGATTATAATCACACATTTCAAACACATTTTTCGAGAAAAACTTGACGAAACTAAAGCCAAATTAACAGTAAATATTCCCTTTTTGAAGAATTAGGCACCAATTGTATTGATGGTATCATAATATTCATAGTCTTTTGTAACTAGAAACATGCTTAAAATATTATGAAATTATTTAGTCCAGTCAAGTGAATAGTTAATAAAATGGGTGTCCGAATCTGGCTCGAGCTATATTAATTTCGTACCGTCGTTGGGTTGTTGATGAAGTGTTTAAATCTCACGAATAGAATTAGTTTCGCTTGATAGCTCAGATGGTAGAGCGTTAGACTGAAGAGCGAGAGGTCCGGGGTTCGAAATCGATCCTTCTGCTCTGCACAATTTCATATGATTTTTTTTTCAATTTCATCACACAAAATGCATAAATTCGGACGTGCAAAAAACGGTATTTTTTCCCAAAATTTCTAATGAATTCAAACGCGGGCATGAAAATGAAGCGCGGGCGGGTTATAGGAAACTAAAAATCAAGTTGGCGAGGCCTAACGGGGGATCGTAAGTTTCGTTTTCTGACCGAAAATCGGTGAAAATCAAACTCGGTTTTTCTTATCAAAAAAGAAGTCGGGCATCAATGTTTTTGATATGAAATTAAAGCTTAAGATTCCGTTAGTAAGGAAATTTCTCTTAAAATATCGTACAAATTTTAGTCCAGTCAAGTGAATAGTTACAAGAAGCAAAGTCACGAAAGTTGTTAAATTCTAAAATTAGCGATAAAATCACTGTTTGTGGACCAAATATGTCAGATTTGGCATCATATTATAGAGAAAATTACGAACAATCCACCTACTTCGCCATCATGGCTGCCAGCTAACCCTACCTCAATTAATTCAGGGAAAACAAACTTCTCGTAAGATTTTAGCGCAAGGTTGACATCCTGAAATCGATCTTTGCGCGGGTTAGAAATCGGCAAGGTCACGCATTGAAAGCGGCCTGTTGTGTACTGACTGCTATTGATACACAAAATGTGTTACATTCTATCGTAATAATTCCCCGGAAATAATTCCTGTCTATGAAATATGTAACACCTTAATATTATTGCCAACATGTATTGAAAACAAGTATTACGTCACCTAATTTAAGAATAGAGACATTACTACGGTGGCCCTGAAGGGTCATGACGAGTTAACCAGATGATGACATGACGAGATAAATGACGAGATAATTGCGACATAATTTACAGATGACGTGATAATTGACGAGATGATGAGATAAATTACAGATGACGTGATAACTGACGAGATAATTGCGAGATAATTTACAGATGACGTGATAATTGACGAGATAATTGCGAGATAATTTACAGATGACGTGATAATTGACGAGATGACGAGATAATTTACAGATGACGTGATAGTTGACGAGATAATTGCGAGATAATTTACAGATGACGTGATAACTGACGAGATAATTGCGAGATAATTTACAGATAACGCGATAATTGACGAGATAATTTACAGATGACGTGATCACGTCATCTGATAAGGGAACTATTCTGCTAATTAATAAAACAGTAATTACCGTCCCTACATGTATACAATCATGTACATGCAAGTTGGGGTTTATTATGACCTCTCCACAACAATAGCTAGTGTCTGACGCGTGCTCTGTTTCGACACCACGCCTTTCTCTGTTAGGAACAGCCCGGACTCAGGGTTGAGAGTAGCCCAATTTTTAGCAAACCACAGCACACTTTTTCAACACGCGGCACACAAGTCAAAATCAGAGGGAGCCCAATTGGGCGACGAAATAGCGGTATTGGCAAAACTGTTATCTGTAAATTATCTCGCAATTATGTAGTCAATTATCACGTCATCTGTAAATTATCTCGCAATTATGTAGTCAATTATCACGTCATCTGTAAATTATCTCGTCATCTCGTCAATTATCACGTCATCTGTAAATTATCTCGCAATTATGTAGTCAATTATCACGTCATCTGTAAATTATCTCGCAATTATGTAGTCAATTATCACGTCATCTGTAAATTATCTCGTCATCTCGTCAATTATCACGTCATCTGTAAATTATCTCGCAATTATGTAGTCAATTATCACGTCATCTGTAAATTATCTCGCAATTATGTAGTCAATTATCACGTCATTTGTAAATTATCTCGTCATCTCGTCAATTATCACGTCATCTGTAAATTATCTCGCAATTATGTAGTCAATTATCACGTCATCTGTAAATTATCTCGCAATTATGTAGTCAATTATCACGTCATCTGTAAATTATCTCGTCATCTCGTCAATTATCACGTCATCTGTAAATTATGTCGCGATTATCTCGTCAATTATCACGTCATCTGTAAATTATCTCGCAATTATGTAGTCAACTATCACGTCATCTGTAAATTATCTCGCAATTATGTAGTCAATTATCACGTCATCTGTAAATTATCTCGTCATCTCGTCAATTATCACGTCATCTGTAAATTATCTCGCAATTATCTCGTCAATTATCACGTCATCTGTAAATTATCTCGCAATTATCTCGTCAGTTATCACGTCATCTGTAAATTATCTCGCAATTATGTAGTCAATTATCACGTCATCTGTAAATTATCTCGCAATTATGTAGTAAATTATCACGTCATTTGTAAATTATCTCGTCATCTCGTCAATTATCACGTCATCTGTAAATTATCTCGCAATTATGTAGTCAATTATCACGTCATCTGTAAATTATCTCGCAATTATGTAGTCAATTATCACGCCATCTGTAAATTATCTCGTCATCTCGTCAATTATCACGTCATCTGTAAATTATCTCGCAATTATCTCGTCAATTATCACGTCATCTGTAAATTATCTCGCAATTATCTCGTCAGTTATCACGTCATCTGTAAATTATCTCGCAATTATCTCGTCAATTATCACGTCATCTGTAAATTATCTCGCAATTATGTAGTCAATTATCACGTCATCTGTAAATTATCTCGCAATTATGTAGTCAATTATCACGTCATCTGTAAATTATCTCGCAATTATGTAGTCAATTATCACGTCATCTGTAAATTATCTCGTCATCTCGTCAATTATCACGTCATCTGTAAATTATCTCGCAATTATCTCGTCAATTATCACGTCATCTGTAAATTATCTCGCAATTATCTCGTCAGTTATCACGTCATCTGTAAATTATCTCGCAATTATCTCGTCAACTATCACGTCATCTGTAAATTATCTCGTCATCTCGTCAATTATCACGTCATCTGTAAATTATTTCGCAATTATCTCGTCAATTATCACGTCATCTGTAAATTATCTCGCAATTATCTCGTCAGTTATCACGTCATCTGTAATTTATCTCGTCATCTCGTCAATTATCACGTCATCTGTAAATTATCTCGCAATTATCTCGTCAATTATCACGTCATCTGTAAATTATGTCGCAATTATCTCGTCATTTATCTCGTCATGTCATCATCTGGTTAACTCGTCATGACCCTTCAGGGCCACCGTACATTACTGCATTTAGAACAATTTGTCTTTAAATTAAAATCGATGATGGTATGTACAGGTTAATTTGTATTCCCGTTTGTATTGTCTAACGAATGTTCAAACAGCACTTTCGAGTAACAATTTGCCCCTTCAGCTCGGAAAATAAAAATATAATTTTGCTGGACCATGTGTCCGGCAATACCTTGAGTTTCCTCAATGTGTCAACAACACTGAGCCCTTGGCACGATAAGAAAGAGTACCACAATTTTAATTACAACTTGAAAGTTGTAATTAAAATTTGAGGCAATTCAGACAAATAAAAGTGACACTAATTCAAGAGTATTATCTGTTATTTCAAAATCTGAAGATTACTTGCTGGCAAGGCTCAAGATAACAGTTTTTTTACCAGGAGCTATTTTTTTCTTCAAAAGTAGCGCCCGGATTATGGGATTTATTGAGAACCGGGAGCTACTTTCAGTCTACCGGGAGCTAACTTTTTATTAAATCCAGCGTGGCGGCATTGTCAACTCAAAACTTGATGTCTTGGGTGAGCTTCCCGATCGTTAACGGGCGCTGGTTTGGACAAAATATCAGCGCTCGGTTGTATATTTTTCAGCATTACCGGGCGCTATGGCAGAAGGACCGAGGGGTAAAAATCGCCCAGCGCCCGCTTATCTTGAGCCTTGCTTGCTGGCCGATAAGTTCACAGTTAGGCTGGTAACATTTACTTGCTACATGTAGGGAAAAAATGGAGGTATACCCCTGGTTTGATATGGTAATTACTTCATTCAGTCATTTTGATTGGACCCCACAATATTTCGGGCATCCCTTGTCAGACTGTAACTGATGGCTATGACGTCATCGGGCACATTAATATACCGGCAAATAAACAGAACTTGCAATCCGGGGGATTCCCCCATCCTTCGGTAATCAATAAACAAGTGTAGATTGACATCAAAAAACAAGATCATTAAGATTAAAACAAAAAATCAAGAAAGCAATTGAATTTTGCAAACTAATACACCTCTTCGGAACGGAATCAAATGATTTTCACCCCATGATCAAGATTAGTTAAAGATGTTGCTAGCAAGAGTCTAGACGGATTTGTTGGAGAGTGTCCGCCAAAGATGAAAGCAGCAACCAAATGCTCGACTAATTGGAGTGTTAAAGCATTTTAAAGGTAATATTCTGTCAAATTCTTTCAACTAAATTCCTTTAATGTTTTATTCTGCGAGTTTGATCACTATAGTCGGCGTTGTTTTGCTACGGACAATATTCCATCAATGCGTTCATATGTGTGTAAACCCGGAAGTGCGTACTGGTAGCTTTAAGAAAAAATAACAGCGCATCCCTATTGGTCAAACGTGATATCACCACAAGCATGCATAGAAGGCAATACATAGTTGTTCGCGCTTATTATGAATTTGAACACAGCCCCGGGAACAATAAATCACGCTCGCATGAAATAGCTTGAATTCGTCCGTAGCATTATGACAGTGACTATAACACGAAGACAAATACATATTATTATGAGACAAATTGCACACAATATAAAAATACACGGTACACACATTTTGACTTTGGGAAGTCGGATTTTTATTTAAACTTTCAGTTCACACAGTTTTTATAATTTTTTTGGTGTATTTTTCTTTTGTTTCTTTCAAAAACTAATATCGGATCATGTTACAACAGTGCACACCTTCTTCATAGTACACAAATATATTTTGAATACTTAGTACCTCTTGTGTAGTAGAAATTCTCAATGATTCCATAGATTTTCCCATGAATTATAAACAAAACTTTGAATTCGAAAAGTTATTAATATTTGCACTACTTTTCAGTGAGAGTGCATCATAATATTAGCTTGTCGATACAATTGCAAATGTTTTGATGAAAGTTAATATTTCGGTGCAACAAACATAAAATTGCAAATTCTATAACATAATTTTTTTGATTTGTTAACATTTTGCAATTCACGCAGAAAGAATCTATTTTTACACTCAACACAATCAAATTTGAAGTGAGGCAACATCCTCAAAGAAATATGTGATCTTTCTCATTTAACGCCCGCTGTCTTTGAGTTTTTTCTTTGAATTTCACCAATTTCGTTTATTGATCGACTTTTAACTGCCGACAACTTGCCCATTTTGATGCAACTGGTCACACTTTTTTAATTAACATGGATCATATTTGCCTATCAACGGTATCATTCATGTAGAAACACTAATAACATCACCTATTTTGAGTTGATCATCTTACATAGAATTCAAGTAAACTAGGATATCGTGAGTGAAAGAACAGTATACAATGAAATAAAAACAAACACAAAAAAGAGTTGGCATTTTGAAATTAATTCTGTGTGCATCCTGAGGAGATTTGTCCACATTTTAATATAGGATTGGAACCCAAGTAGGTTTTAGTTAAATTGATTGATTTTATTTTATGATAGCCAACAACAACAGTGCAATAGCAAAAGATAGACATGTGTAAATACTATCAGTGCTCTAAGCTTTGGGCATCTTAAATCTGGTGTATAAGATATATCGCGAATAGTACTAAAAATCAATTGATTATTATCATTTTCTGTTGCATTGTGGGATTGAAAAGTGGCAAATTTTGTCCATTTTCAATCCCACAATGCAACAGAAAAGGATAATCAATGGATTTTTACCTATTTGCGATAGACCTTATTGCATTATTCCGCTTGATATCAATCTCAATTTTGTGGAAATTGATCAATATTGCATAGTCTTGACAAACCAGCCTATCTGCGCATTTGTTCTGTTGGAATTTAAAATTGTCTTTAATTTGACATCTGTAATTCTTGAAATACAGACCCATTGTACGCTGAACCAAAAACAGCTCGCGAAAGGTTGATTATTTTTATAAATTTCATTTGCCCTATAGTTTTCAAATGTATTTAAAAAAGTTGTCCTCAGACATAAATGTAGGTCGAATTTCACAATGTGCCATATTATTATATTATAAATTCTATTTTTCAATAAAGCCAACCATAATTTCATGGACTACAGTCAAATTGAGTAGTTATGATACAAGTAATATTCTATTAATATGAATGCATCTCTGCATCAGACATTGTACTTGACTACTTGATACAGTTTGTGACTGCGTAAGAGATTCAATCTAAAATAATGAATAACACCCAGAACCTCTTCATCAGACTCAGACATCATACTGATGCTTCTTGAGTATGTGGTGTTCAATATGACTGTAATGGCATATCTGTGCAAGAGACTTAATAATTGACACAAGGGACAAAGGTCAACTATTTATCATATCATGTAGAGTGAATTAAAAGCCTATAGTTACTTGCAGCTCAAAATGATAAGTGTACCTGTCCCAAAATCAGATATTCCCCGGACCAAGGTACATACATATCAACTGGTGTCTAATTATAAACAGCAATTCATGAGTGAAATTGTAATAAGTATACAAACTTGATCAATATTTTTAATAAATATTGTGAAGTGAATAAAATCAGTTTTATTCAGAATTATTCTGTCCATGATGTTTTATGTCTTTGAAAGTAGCAATACAAATATACAATATGTTGTAGTTTTTTTTAACCTAAAGGTTTTTTTAATTTTTTTTTTGATTTTTAGTTATTTATATATTTTTTTGGAACTTTTGTTTTGTTTTTAACATTTTTATTGTAAGAAATGATTGCTTCAGTTGCAAAATAATGTGTCGCTACAAATGTCCATATTCCCATTCCTAAAAGGCAAAGTTCAATACTCCCACACTTACCTACATTCTTAAATAGTATGCATGCATAATTTATAACAGTGACTAGAGATCTCAGTTCACAAGCGCATGACAGTATTGAACTTTGAACTTTAAAAAAAAATTGGAATATGAAGATTTGTAGCTGGGCTGTATGTTTACCTATACATAATTAACATATAATACATAACTTTTTACATGTACTACAAATGGTAGTTGTCAGTGGAGAATGGGAAGGGTATGCAGATGATGAAAATACACATTACACGCCTTATAATATGAAAGATTTGATAACCATACTATATGGTCTATATGGAAGGAAAAATAAAATATATGTGATTGGGTACATACATAGTGACAATTACAAAAAAATATATAGGGAGGGATGATCAAATAAATGTACAAGTCATCGATTGGTAAACTTAAAACATAAAACGTTTTGATTAAATCATCATCACACAGCCATTTTTCAACGTAAAACACACTGCTTAAATCAATGAAGATGAGCTTCAGCGACATTGTTAAGTACAAAGAAAAAACCGAGCATAAAATAATCACAATTCAATTTTATATCAATAGAACTATTAAGTTCTGAGAAAGATGATGCATTGGAGCAGTTTTCATTAAAAAAAACAAGAAGAAAATCAAGAAGAATAAGTTTCAGTAGGACCCACTTTCTCTTTTCGTTTCCCTAAATACTTGTCAAAACAAGACTAGACAAATTAAATTTGAGCCCATAATCATTCTCCCAAAATATGCTAAGGGCAAATATTTTCCCATGGGTCGAAAAAACTGAACTTCATATTCTTTAATGCTGTATGCCCTTTGCTATTTAAAAAATCAAAATCCTAGCAAGTAAATGGTTTTTGCCAGGAAGATAATAGCCACTAATGGGTTGTCAAATTATAGGACCTACCGTAATAATACTCCAAGCTCAATGCAAAATATATAACTAGATTTTAAATGGCATCTAGCCAACTATGGCTTATATTTGTTTTAAAACAGCCTCTTCATCATAATACAACATAGGCAATATCTGATGGAGAAAAAAAATACTAATCCCACATTGCACAATATAATAAATGCACCAATGATTAGAGCAGTGTTTGTCACAAAATAATATATTATGAAACATGAATTAAATATGGGATTAACTTTGGAATACCATTCACATCTTTCTACTGTTAACCCTAACCTTCCTGGATCTTACAAAACCCGACAGTGCTACAATTTTGTACCGTGCGGCGGCCCCATCATTCTCGTGCCATGCTCTGCGCATGGTTCAACTTGTGAATGTTTTTTTTGAACCTCAGTTGATGGAGCATCTGACTTGCAGGCACACTTCAATCCATGGAGTGTGCGGAGACTGATTTCCCCCTCAAATTTGACCTGGTTTTTTTTTATAGTGTAATAAAAAAAAAACACGCCCGGGGAGTTAGGGTTAATGGAATACAATGTAAACTATTGAACTGTGAAGTGTATACCAAAGTTTGACCAAATAACATGGTGGTACAAGTACAGGGTGTCCCAAGCATTTTGCTACGTGTATACACTTTTGCGGACCCTGTGGTACAGGGTGGCCCAAAGTTTCATTAACCTTTAGCACCTTTAGTCATATTACACTCAAAATCATTGTACTGCGAGTAGAGCATTCCTTATAGAAAAGGCCTTGTAAAATTTAAACTTTAAGGCACCCTGTACTTAATAACTAAATGGTGTTGAACAAATGCTGCCATACAAAGTACAGTATTTTCATCTCCAAGTCTTTTACAGGTTTCATTTCTGTTTTCATCAATTCACAATTGTCTGAAGTAGACTCCATTCAAAGTTTTTATGTTGTCAAATTTAATAATCAACATTTCCAGGATCCAAAACAAAAAGTTTTTTCTAAAAAGAGGACACATACAATTTGGCCTCTATTGTACAAAGAATTTACTCTTATCAACAATACGTAAGGTTTTCTTGTTTGGCTATGAGGGTTTGCAATGCATTTTGTACGGCATTGATACCAAAAAAAACAGGGATCAAAACTGTTATCAGCATTTATTCAACACCATTATTTGAGAGAAATATAACAAAACGTTGTGCAGCAGAACTGAACTACCTTCTTTGTGTATGTCAACGATATTAATGAATTAGATAATGCTGTTACGGTCTACTGAAAATATGTATTAATTACCTTTGGGTTAACATTAACAAATTAGGTTGCTCTCATTGTAAATAATCATAATAAGACTTGAGATACTATTTGATAGGTACCCATGGGTGGGGTATATGGGGGAGTAGTAAACATTGCCTTTGTCACATCAGATGGTAGTTTTGCCCTGCTCTCTGTACATGTCAACAAAAATAAACTTCTTCTCAACAGAATAATAGTAATGTTTGTGGAATCAACAACCCTACCAAGTGGTATACTAACCAGTGAAGGTTACATCCCTTGGCCAGTGAGTTAGTCAAGGTTGAAACCCTGACCTTTTAACCAAGGTTATGCCCACTGTCCACCTTGATGCTTAACACTTTCCATGCGGCAGGCGTCTGCAGACGACATGCCAAAATTTCACAAAATGTTTCAAAAATGTCAACATTATTTGATTTCATCACTATATTTGGAATCAACATGAGAAATGCATTGAATTAAGTACAAACATGCCTGTTATTGGGTCAGTAAACCTTAAGATAGACTTTGCAAATTGGGAAAGGTTTCTGAAAAATCTGTTCTATGGCAAAACTAATAGCCGCATGGAAAGTGTTAAAACCACCTTAAGAACACATGTGTATGGATGATCTTTGGTGTATTATCAACAATGTGACCTGAATCCTGAGATAATAGATTGTCACTTGGACTTCAAATGATGTTTGTGCAATATAATGTTAAGAGGAGTCCAAATATGGAGGATTGCTTAATGCTTACCAAAAAAGGAGTAAAGTTTCCCAAATAAGGACGGTTACTTTCCAAGTAAGGGTGGCTACTTCCCAACTTAGTTCACTTAATAACCCCAATAGCAGTCAGTACCAATAACATCACTATATATGATGAATTCTTCTGAAAAAGGTGCTATTGGCATAACAGCGGTCTTTCAGTCCTACAACCCTAAAATGATAGCATAGCTTCAAATTTATAAAATCATCATCCAATTGAACTCCTTAATGATGGTACATCTAAACATTGTTTTCTATAATTATTTGAAAATCAATACAATACGTATCGAAGTTATTCAAAAACTAAATCTACCAGTGAGCTGTGCATGTACAATTTTTCTCTTTATAAATACAATTTTGTTACTTGTTTGTGTTCAAATAAATATTATATGTACTCCGCCAATTTTTGTAGGAGTTGATGTGCATTATGGCTCAACAGTAAAATCCCATTTTGATTGTTTGTTTACACAGTACAGACACATGCTTGGGATCTGATGGGATCAGACTCCAGCAATATGCCTAGGTTTGAACAGATTTGTACACATTTTACAGTATTAATTTGGCTTCTGTTCTGTCCACCTTTCTCCATTAAACCGTTTTTGTATGAATATTTGCTAGACCCAGAGTGTTTAATCTCAGGGATAGATAAAATGCCATTCCTGAAAGGAAAAAAATACACAAATTAAACCTGTGTGCAAATAAGTTTTCATTATTTCTCAAAAAATATCAGAAATATGTAGATCTGACAGTTACTTACTATTTTCAATTATCAAATTTGATAGACATTCTCAAATAAAACTTGCCGATAGACACAAGAGGGGAAACATATTTTACATAGAATTCATAAAATTGACCAATATCAACAACAAAACTTTCCAATGTTATATAGGAGGAACGAGTGACCTAAAATATAACAGTTTACAATAAATGCATTACAAACTGTACAAACTGAACAAAACTTTCCTTTATGGATCAAATATGTTACAAATCATTTTAAACAATAGAATCAAATATATATATCGTTTGTGCTATGGTGATTATAGTAAAACTTTTTAGTCATACCCAATCCCCATCAGTTCGTTTCGGCAATGTAAAATCATAGTACAAATGTTACCCCTCCCCCTCCTCGATTCATCAGTTATTCAGTTTACTGAATGCCTTTTGGTACAACTATTGTACATGAGACAATAACAAATATTTCACTTGAATGGACGCACGTCACAAGAGGTTGACCTCACGTAAAATAAGAGAATATGTGTCGTATGTCCATTAGATGATATGACCTGACCCACACATGGAAACTGTCATTAGAATGCTTTGCCAGGTTTGATGGTAGTTTAACCCCCTGAGAGCTACCGGCCGATTGGTTGAAATTTAGAATGCGTCGACTATTGTGCCAATCAGAGACATCGTTAGAATAATTACAATTTTCCAAAAATATTAGCATAAAATAGTTATAAGCAAAACTGTAATTGGTTATCAAAATGATTATATCATGTAATTGACCAATAGGAATCCTTGTACAAAGACAGGTAGTGCCCAGGGGGTTAAGCACCTGTTACGTGTTGTGCACTGCCAACACAAAAGGTAGTCCAGGGCACGACGGCTGTGTCCAAGAGTGTAATCGTTACCACCCTCGGAACGCCCACTAACCTCAGGTAAATACATGTGTGCATATCCCTCCGGAAAATTATTCTGAAAGCAACTATAATAACTTGACACAGCATGTTTAAAAGTCAAGTAGCCTAACCCCAACATGTCAGTTAGGCTAGTGACCTGACCCCAACAAACATGGACAAATCTATTGCCCCGAACAGCACTATGAGAATATATATATTTTAAACCAATAATAATCATCATAATAAAAGGTTCTTGAGTGGAAAGGAAAATTAAGGGAAATAAATGTTTTATATGGCCAGCACCGTCGATATATACAAAATGAATTGTTCGTATTTGTGTCAATTTTTTTGAGTTTTGAACTTTTTACACATTATGTTCATATAATACATTTTATCTTTTGTTTTCAAGCGTTTTGTACACATTGTGTACACAGTTAAGGCAATGTCTCAGCATAAATATTCATCGATCAATTCTAGGTTTAAATCCTACCCTTAAACACTGAACCTTGCTGGGTTCAATTGACCTATTAATTGTCCAACACCGGGCAAGCCATCTATCACAGATGACATCAATGATACCACTAAAGGCATCGATAACAACATTAAGCTGTCTTTACCTCTTCTCATGCTGTTTTCATAGTAAAATCAAATAAAAACTTACCGAATTAGGGAATCTTCCACATATCCTCCGACATATGCTCTCTTTTTCTACTTATCCTTCCTTCTAAGGATAGAGCACTTTTGTTTCTTAACTCACATGATTTTAATATTACATACACACCTTCTTTTTTCTTGATTCAACACACTTGATTCAAGTTTGTAGTCAATAAGGCCAAGTCAACAAATTTATTGATTTTAATTCATCTTTACGAATGGAAGCTTCTGGATTGAGAACATATCTGCAATTTAGCTGCCAGATGTTATGAGGCAGCTGTAACAAACGAGACTTTTTACACTAACACATGTAATGTGAAAAGGCCATATTTACGATAGCTGTTATGTATTATATACTGCTGGTGGCCTATGACCGCCTATCATAGTTCGATCAGCTCAAAATTGGCTAGCCTTCTATAGGCAGCTAATCAACGCAAAAGAGCATGAGCGTGCCTAACGCAACATGTGCGTATACCAAAATTGTGCACAGAGAGATAAACAAATGTGTATTTGTCGCCAATTTGGAACAGACTCCATCCACTTTGGCAGAAACACAACTTAGCAAATGGCAGCATTGCAGATATGTCCTTGTTGCCTCAATATGTTATAAGATCATTATGATGAGAGAAGCATCATTATATGATAGACTGTTCAGTTACGATGTCACATCACACTCATCTTCCATCGGGTATAATCAATACAGAATATCAGATTTCTTATTCCACCAAAGAGTGAATGTGCTATTATGATACCCAATTCATTGTATTCTAAAGATACAAAGTAAACTGTATTTGTAACACGAAACAGTGATTTTGCATCAATTGCCAGCAAAGAGGGAAAGTTATCC
This sequence comes from Ophiura sarsii, assembly GCA_035610835.1. Classification (NCBI taxonomy): domain Eukaryota; kingdom Metazoa; phylum Echinodermata; class Ophiuroidea; order Amphilepidida; family Ophiuridae; genus Ophiura; species Ophiura sarsii. Next base: position 7,953,305 of record CM069458.1, on the reverse strand, counting down.
GCAAATCGCAGACTACAAACCAAGAAAATATTCTTAATATTTCATGACAATTTTCGATTCCATTTGGGATTTACTACTTAAAATAATTGTTGATTCTTCTTTTGACATTTGTGACTAAACTTGCTATGATTTAACAATGATACAGCTTTCTCTCACCATAACACCTCATTTTAATTATCAATTAAGCACATCTTATTCATTAGGTTTTACTACATGGTAGCAATTCATAAAAAAATATCATCACATGTTAAAAAAGTGAAAATATATAAAACAATAAGGAGTTCCAATAAATGTTCATTCAAATATTGGCTGATAAAATCAGTTACTTTTCTTTCACCTTTCAATGCTTTCATTCAGATCTGGAAAAAATAAAATAAAAAGATAACCCTGCACTCAGAAAAACAAAACATCAAATAAAACGTTTTTCCCTCTCATCTTAAAAATGGTTACTCCTTGGACATTTTGAGTGTTGAGGACCAAACTATACATAAATCAGACAGAACAATGTCCATAATCTTCTCATTTACATAGACCTGCCTCTCATACAACTTAACAAAAACATACATTTTTTTTTAATCTTCAATTTTGTATAATTAAGCACTTAGCCACAAACGTTCTCCTCTCCATATCTTTTTTACATCATACCACTTAAAAACACAATGTCATTTATACAACTGTCAAAATCCCGCCAAATCATCGCACACTTTTAACAAAATATCCTCCATCGTGTACATAGCAAAATATATTCAATAATCGTCGTTAACTTCACAATATACAATTCATAATAATAAGTGTAATGAGTCCGGCATCACTTACTTCTCTTTCAGTTGGTTGGTTGGTTCACTTATATTACATACAATGTTTTGAGTAAATACAGTACATGTAGTACACAATATGGTAATGTCATGAGTAGTCATCAAGATGGTACAAAATAATGGAGGGTTTAATTGCCAGAAAGTCCTATCTCCTATAGCTGCCTGGTGTTATATATAGAGTATTTGATATGTTGAAACAGTTGCTATAAACTAATTGTAACTTAAAGCAGCTATTATAGATATGCCTGTTTGTGACATCACACCTCTGTAATAGCTGCCATGTGCTGTATACATCTAGTGCTATACGGTGTGTGTCTTGTAAAAAGTCAACCTATCAAAGGGCAACCATTGCACTTGAAAGGGCTTTGTGGCAGTAACACCTTGGATTTGTTATCTAACATTAAAACACTACGGTAGGTATAGATGGGTAGCAGGGAGAATAGGCATACCTTGCTAGTGTGGTGTGGTTTGCTAGATATAGGTCAAATAAACATGGTTAACAAGAAACATCACCACACAACAGTGATTCTACACAAGAAGCCCGCCCTCTGTCTGCAATAACAAAGGATTCAAACAAGGTACCTCGTGGAGGGACTGTCATCAAATCAATTCAGTGGAATAATTGTCTCTCCACAATCTCAGTGACAGGTAATTAATCTTAGGCAATAAAAATAGGTATGTCATACTGACACCACTGAAATGGTGTGTAGACTTTTGTCATTGTAAATTGAGTATGTTACAGAAATAGGGCAGGGTCTCAGAGTAGTTCTGGAGTTTTATAAATAAAAAAAACAAAACATTTGCATATCTACACATTCACAGGTACTTCTTTGCAAACCATCTATACCTTTTACATTCATACAAGCCTCTATGCCTGTTACAATAGTTGTGGCACTTACGATTTCTTCTCTTCTTCCTTTTACTTACTTTTTTAATCATTATTGCTTTTTCTTTCCTGGCAGCCTGTAACACGTATCTTAACCTTATGCAGTTCTAGTCAATACAGATCCATGAAGTTGTAAGCAAGTCCCTCTCTTGAATTCGGATGGCTTCAAGTCTGCAAGAGACTTTACACTATGCCATGCTGTGTCAATACAATACATAGCTACGAAAAAAGAGGCTTAACTGATTTCATGGTAGAGAGACGAGGCCGATATGATTTTATCTGTAAAGACCTCTAATACTACTCGCTGGGGTAGAATCATATCTAAAAGGAATTCAGCAAGAATCAACAAGTATCAAGCAAGATGCTTAGAAAAATCTCTGTGAGAATGGGTTCTCAGGATTCTGGCTGAAATTGTAACCCTTCTACTTATCCTATAGAAGATCAGGTCTTCCTCTTTTCCCCTCTCTCACAGAGAGCAACTTGTGTGGTACTGAACAAGTGGCAATTCTTGCGCATCATCAAAACAGTGTTTCCTTTATTTCTGCAATTTCCATGCACCAAGATGTTATGAAATATTTCATCAGTATGCACCTCTTTGAAACATAAAATTGCAAATTTAACAAAACAAGAAAATGGTTCAAATCCAGGCAGTGTGCAAAAATAATATGCGCAAAAATTACCACTTTTAATGTACTCCTTGCATAGGCTAGGCTGCATACAAATACAGTTGAAATATGTTATTATTGCACAATTTTATAAAAATAGACGTAATATGTACAGTTATAGTCAGGTTTTTTTCTTTTTTTGTACGTAAGTTTTCAACATTTTTTTTCTATTTTTAGATTTTAAAAAATACTTGATTTAAACTTGTACTAAAACAGGTTCTACAGGTTGGCATTGGATTCTGACCTCTGACCCCTTTCAATTTCTCATCCTAATCATAATTTCTTTAAGAGAAAAATAATAAGGATTTTTGCAACAAAGCCAAAACATATAGCAATGTGAACAGATTAAACTGCAAATCTACAAATTACCTTATAATCTATTCGATCAGAGGTAAAAACATTTTACCACCAGAAGTTACTGATAGGCATAAAATCAGGGGACTTTGTGTTCATCAGTCCAGTAACCATGCAACAACTCTGCTCATAGACTAATCTTTGTGTATCTTCTTGGTTACAGCTCGCCTCTTTTCAAGACCTATACTTGATTCGCTATGACCCAAAGGTATAGACATTTTATGAGTTGCAACATGTGTGTAAGAAACACACAGTTGTTGTAAATGAAAGCAACATCAGGGGAGTTGTTGTAACCAAGGTATACAACACCTGATCATTATGGTTCTATATAAGAGGTCAAAGGTCAAACCTTCCTTAAACCTTTTGAGGTCAGAGGTCAACCCTCTGTACAACCTATAGATACAAACAAACCCCTCTTGAATGGATCCAATACTTTTGGTTTCACCTTTGAGCTATTCTGTCTGTTGTTTGTTACACAGTTACCTACTGGTGTTGTTAGCATTGCTATCTCGTTTTTGCTTCTTTTTGACACGCTTTCCGTTGCTGCCGTTACTGCCACTGGAGCTTTGGTTGTTATTGTTTGTACTGTTACTACTACTGGCATTGGCTGCGCTGTTGCTGCGATATTTGCCAGTTGACGACTGCTGCTGTTGCGATTGTCCGTGGTACTGATTATTGCGATTACGGTACGTCCGCGACGTGACGGTATGAGAACTCACAGCATGAGTGGGAGGTGATGTTTTGGGCGATGATGAGACAGTACTTGCCCATGTTTCAGCTTTTGGACTGGAACCAGGGGACTTGCAGCCTAATTTGCTCTCGTCCTTGCCTTTGGCATCATCAGATTTGGAGTGATCACTACTACTAGGGCATGATTTGGCAGGTACATTGTCAGATTTCACAACGTTGTACTTCTTGGGAGTATCATCGTTTCTTCTTGTTACATGCCCTGCGTAAGTAGCTGTTTTACTAGCAGTGCGTTGTTCAGTTTTGGGCAAGTTGACGGCATTCATAGTACTAGGTTGTTTGGTTGAGGTGGGTTCACAACATTCTTTGCTGCACTCTTTCGATGATCCCGATGTGTGCGATGACAAATCAGATTCCTTAGGAAAGAAGAATAAAAAAACAATACAAAATATTCACAAAATCAAATTAGTTTCAAATAGTGGATTATCCCAACTCATCAACTGACAACTGTAATCAACTTTGTTTTCATTGAACGTTCAAATGCTATTTAAACCACAGTTGTCAGTCGACTTGATTTAGTGCTGGCTAAATTTCCATGTAAATTATCTCAAGGGTCATTTTCCAACTGCAATGCGAGACAACATTTTTACATTTTTTTGATGCTCGGTAAGACCTCAACTGGAGTACTGGCTGGTCAGGCTGAGTGCTGGGATTGTTGCTGACCAGTGTAGTGACAACCCTGCATTTAATACCGACCTTAAAGCAAGCTCATTGGAATACTTTACTCTATGTCCTATATTTGATTGTATTATAAATGAAAATGACCATTAAGACTGTGGCCCTAATCCTTAGCTGTATTAAACCCTACCTTCCCAGAGGCCACTCAAATAGCTGCTGTGCCGCGCGAGCTATCAAATGGTTTCAAAAAAGCTTTTTCGAGCTCCCCCATTAGCGTAATCAGTTAGGTGTCTACCTTCCATGCCAGCGCCCTGGGTTTGATCCCTGGCCCAGGCGAAAATTTGACTGTTTTTCTCCCCTGATAAATTGTCAAAAACACGCTTAGGGAGTAGGGGTTAATTTGATAGGTTTTATGGATTTCTCCATTCCCAAATGGGTAAAAGATGTTATTAAGCTACTCACTGTATCACTACCGCTCGACAAGGCCTCTGGCGATGATGGTATCGAGATAACAGAATTGATCTCCTCTTCCATACTATTATCGGGTGTGACCGGCACTCTAGCATTGACAACTTGGCTACGAGAGAGCTCTTCCATGCTGCCTTTCTCTTGAGAAGCGCCCTCTAACCTTACAGCGTTGTCATTGTCCAGGTTTACTTGTCCAGGATCTTGTCTATTGTCCATTGTTGGGGGCTGCATTGAGTCTATTAGGGGGTGGAAGAAAGCTGTGTTGCGTGGTGGAAGCTTGGGTGCCCAGTTCTTGTGAATCCACTGGCGATATTCTACTACTTCATCCGTTACACGGACTATTCGGCCAAGAATACTGTAAAACAAGGTATTACATATTAGTGAAATAATAAGGACAATTATGTACTGAAACAAGTAAGCAATCTGATCTTGTATTGACAGTGCATGAGCATTGATTTTAGTAGCATGACTTTGTTATTCACTATCATATGGACAACACATGAGAATCACATGGACAACACATGAGAATCACATGGACAACACATGAGTATCACATCGACAACACATGATTATCACAAGTGATTTTAGTTCTTTATCACCGCTTCGAGATTAAGATCTTTATCAATGTCAGATCTTGTGAGTGAAAATAAGACCAGCAAAGTTGTCGCTCAATGGTTTTCTGTTGGAAATCACCTGGGGATTGGCATCTCTTATGAGAGTCTGGTGCAAAATTGTGAAACAATTTAATGTTTCAGATTTGGCCAAATACAACTTTGTCGCATACAAAATAATTGCACCCCAATTTTGAAAAGGTGCAATTTGAATTCCGAAGGGAAAATGCCAGATTGATGGCTGATGAAGTGTCTTGTGTACTGTTTGAATTCTTACCAAATCAATTATTGAATTCAATGGATCATCGTCAGACACGATTACAACAATGCCTTACCTCAATCCCTTGGCGTCGTGACCTAATCTGGTTAGAACACCTTGGCACAACACTGTGTAGGCATAATGAAGGGCCTTGCGCACTTCCATGAAGCCGTATGAGCTCTTTCCAATATCCAAGCTAGCATTCAATGGATCCTGTATACACAACAGATTGGTCTGGTATCCAGTCGCCATGCTGCGTTGTGCCTCCTCCTTTGAGAAGTACGATCCACCTGCTGTGACGCAGATACCGGTCTTGAAATAGTTGAAATTGACGCCATAAAGTTCAAAGAATTCAATGAGGAGCACACCAAGGTTTTGAGGTTCTGGAGGCACATGGAGCTGAAGTGCAAGACAAGAGGCAACAGAAAACATGTTAGATTGATATGTGTAGCTCATTTACTATATTGGATTAATTGAACCAAACCAAGCTTTTGATTAAGGTCCAGAACTAGAAGTCACTGCTGTGGTGATATATAGTCTTGGAGAACAGCGATTTCCCCGCTAAGGCCTCAAATTAACATATATGAGAGGGCACTGAAATTTAAAACAATTCGAAAGGGGCACCAACTTCCTCTCCAAGGCAATAATGTACTTTTGAATGAAGTGAAAACAGCCAAAAACTGAGGGCATCAATGTAACTAGGTAGGGCATCCAAGGCAATTGCCTTCGATTAATTTGAGCCCTGACCCGACATGTCCATTGTTCCTACGTTGAGCTTTCATCCTTATTTAAATGTTTTAAGAATATACATTTGTGGACTTTCCTAACTATGGTACTTCCCTTCATATAATTAGGTAAATCAATTCAAATGCTGGGAAAGAAATTGGACATATAAGTAGTTATGGCTGGATGACTGATGAATAATCTTTTACAGAAGACTAGTAAAACCCCAGAATTGGTTGCATTTGCAAGATATACACTAAACGGTCTCACAGAGGTTCTTAACTCAGTATTCATTATCAACTTTTGCAACCTAAGATATCAATATAGATGTGCTCTATACAAATTGTAGAATATTTCGTTTGAGCATATAAAGCCTAAGCTATGCTTATTTAGTTTAGGCATTAGACATTGCCAAACTCTCTACAATCGAAAGGTATATAGGTTAATTCGATATTAAGGTGGATAGGCATGAGTCTGCAATTATGCTGCGCACATTGGTTAACCATCAACTTCCACTTGTGACTTGCTTTGCACCAATGACGCATTGTTTACAGCCATAGCCTAAATTCAATTAAGTCAGAGAGGGGTGGTCAATGGGTAGTAACCCTCCAGAGAATCCAAGGTCACCTATTTCCCCAGGGCCCAGTGTGGTCTGTTACCTGGTCTATAACCAGGATATGTATATAAGGCCCAAAAAAAAGAAGAAGTTGTGTTGCCCTCACAAGCCTAAAATCGGGAGGGACGGCCGGCCGGATTTTTTTTTTTTTTTTTTTTAATTTTAAATTTTACCAAATCAACGATTTTATACCTATTATTTCAGTCAACATGTGTGAAGATACTAAGGAAAACGCTTACTGGATGTATTTTCAACCCAATGGTGAATATTTTGGTTTCTTGCCCATCTCTTTTCACAGATTGGAAGATCTTGAGAAAAAAAATCTAGAAAAAAAATCTTAAAAAAAAAAAATCTTGAAAAAAAATCTTGAAAAGAAGAAGAAGAAAAAAAAAAATCTTAAAAAAAAGAGATAAAAAAAAAAAAAATCTTGAAAAAAAAAAAAAAAAAAAAAATACCCGGCCCACATTCTCAAAATTTTGACCCGGCCGGATGAGGGCAACACAACTATTTTTTTTTTTTTGCCTAACCAGGATATGTCTATAACCAGGATATGGCTATAAAACTAACACAGATGTAGCCAGTGAAAGACATTGTACAGGATATCATCGTACATACCTATAGTATAGGCTATAGTATACTAGATTTTAGTTTTTATATTTATTCATAAATTATTTCAACTAAAAAAGGCGAATGGAAAGGTTTCCCCATGCAGCCATCCTCATACATATATATATTTTTTTTATCATAACTAATTATTATTATTGATCTTGTTATTAAATGGTTACAAACGATAAATCTGTAACGGTACATTTGTATTTAATTTCCATTGGCAGCCTTCTATTTCTATTAGCAAAGAAAAATACCTCACTGTGTTGTAACTATTTCACTGAATTTGGTTCTGGACAAACCATATAGATAGGAGTAGGAAAAAAACAAAGATTGCATTTTCCAAACCCCTATATGTTATAGGGGGTGATGAAAGTAGTACGCCATGAAAGGGTAGCATGGTGTACTCTCATCAAAACCACAGCAGTGCCATCTGGCACTATCTGGCCAGAGAGAGAAAGAGAGAGAGAGATGTTATATAGAGGGGCAGGAAAAATCAAGAATGCATTTTCACCCCCTATAAGAGTATTTTGCATGGTTTTACATGTTGGTGTATACATACCTGTAGGAAGCTAACTATCATGAGTATAAGGCTATAAGAACTAATACCACCAGTCCACACTTCATTCAGATCTCTTTGTAATAAGAACTGTTTCAGTACAAAGACCAGATATGGCAGGCTGGGATAGCGAACAACAAATTCCTGAGAAATAAAAATAAGATAAATAAACATTAAGATAATTGTATGTATGACAAAATTCTGACTACCCCACCCCCCTCAAATATCCACAAAACATGAGTACATTGTAGTACACATAGATCCTATTGTATTTTCAAAACATAACAATTTTGTTTTTATTATGTTCTACTTTTTGTAGCTAAATCGGTTACAATTTGAACTAGAAGTAGATCTGGTCTGAGACCAGGACACCTTGATTTCCCTTGTTTAGGTCAATGACCCCTAGTGACCCCGTATGACATGTCACTTTTAATCGCTGAAGACCCTATATGTACATGGATCCAAGAAATCTTTTGACCAATTCTGACATTCATCGGGTCATTTCCTACCGAAAAATAGCATTTTGAGTGCGAGGAGTGAAAATTTACATCTTGACCCCTAGTGCCCCATGTTGACCTTTGACCCCAAGAAAATGATTTACTTTTGTTCTTGTCTTATCAATACAAATCCGGTCAAAATTGGAGCATGTCTTATAATTTTCCCCTGTTTAGGTCAATGATCCCTAGTGACCCCATATGAAATGTCACTTTTAATCGCTGAAGACCCTATATGTACATGGATCCAAGAAATCGGTCATTTCCTACCGAAAAAATAGCATTTGGAGTGCGAGGAGTGAAAATTTACATCTTGACCCCTAGTGACCCATGTTGACCTTTTACCCCAAGAAAATGATTTACTTTTGTTCTTGTCTTGTCAATACAAATCCGGTCAAAATCGGAGCATGTCTTATATTTTACCCCTGTTTAGGTCAATGATCCCTAGTGACCCCATATGAAATGTCACTTTTAATCGCTGAACACCCTATATGTACATGGATCCAAGAAATCTTTTGACCAATTCTGACATTCATCGGTCATTTCCTCCCGAAAAAAATAGCATTTTGAGTGCGAGGAGTGAAAATTTACATTTTAACCCCTAGAGACCCCAAATGTTTTTTTGATTTTAAAACCCAAACTATATAATATATGCGTACGGTCATAAGGAATATGTTGTCTGATTTTGACGATCCTAGATCATTTCGCTAAATTGCATGGCTGTTTTAGGTGAAAATCACGTTTTCGTCCCTAGTGACCCTTGTGTGACCTTTGACCCCTAACTGTGAACACCCTATATGAAAGTCAGGTAGGGGGTCCTACTGACCAAGTTAGGTGATTGTAGCATGTAAACTGTAGAAAAAATAGCATTTTTTAGATGGGTTGGGAAGAAGACGAAGAAGAAGAAGAAGAACTAGAAGTAGATCTGGTCTGAGACCAGGACACCTTGATTTCCCTTGTTTAGGTCAATGACCCCTAGTGACCCCGTATGACATGTCACTTTTAATCGCTGAAGACCCTATGTACATGGATCCAAGAAATCTTTTGACCAATTCTGACATTCATCTGGTCATTTCCTACCGAAAAATAGCATTTTGAGTGCGAGGAGTGAAAATTTACATCTTGACCCCTAGTGCCCCATGTTGACCTTTGACCCCAAGAAAATGATTTACTTTTGTTCTTGTCTTATCAATACAAATCCGGTCAAAATTGGAGCATGTCTTATAATTTACCCCTGTTTAGGTCAATGATCCCTAGTGACCCCATATGAAATGTCACTTTTAATCGCTGAAGACCCTATATGTACATGAATCCAAGAAATCGGTCATTTCCTACCGAAAAAATAGCATTTTGAGTGCGAGGAGTGAAAATGTACATCTTGACCCCTAGTGACCCATGTTGACCTTTGACCCCAAGAAAATGATTTACTTTTGTTCTTATCTTATCAATACAAATCCGGTCAAAATCGGAGCATGTCTTATATTTTACCCCTGTTTAGGTCAATGATCCCTAGTGACCCCATATGAAATGTCACTTTTAATCGCTGAAGACCCTATATGTACATGGATCCAAGAAATCTTTTGACCAATTCTGACATTCATCGGTCATTTCCTCTCGAAAAAAATAGCATTTTGAGTGCGAGGAGTGAAAATTTACATTTTAACCCCTAGAGACCCCAAATGTTTTTTTGATTTTAAAACCCAAACTATATAATATATGCGTACGGTCATAAGGAATATGTTGTCTGATTTTGACGATCCTAGGTCATTTCGCTAAATTGCATGGCTGTTTTAGGTGAAAATCCCGTTTTCGCCCCTAGTGACCCTTGTGTGACCTTTGACCCCTAACTGTGAACACCCTATATGAAAGTCAGGTAGGGGGTCCTACTGACCAAGTTAGGTGATTGTAGCATGTAAACTGTAGAAAAAATAGCATTTTTTAGATGGGTTGGGAAGAAGAAGAAGAAGAAGAAGAAGAAGAAGAAGAAGAAGAAAGAAACCGTTGGAATACAGTACCTCGATTTTTTGAAAAAAATCAAGGTAAGAAGAAGAAGAAGAAGAAGAAGAAAGAAACCGTTGGAATACAGTACCTCGATTTTTTGAAAAAAAATCAAGGTAAGGAGTACATTATTAGTGCAGTAAGAAATCATGAGACTTATTAATTGTTCCCTTTTGAATCACTTGTTACTATCTTTAAAGCATTCATAAAATACATGTGCTCTTTTGAGTTTTATAAAAGTTTTACGCATCTATAGTAAATATTTTATAACCAATGGCTCTAAAACAGTTATTTTTAAAAGTGTTCTTGCAGCGTACACAGTCTTACAAGTCTTTCCCTCCAGTGCAATATTATTTTCAAAGCATGTGTTGAAGACTAACATCTCCCCCTTTGTTGACCTTAGTAAGCAATTGGGTAACTTCCCCCTTAAATGATGTATAATGAAGTCCAGGTGTTGATATAGGCATAACGGGAGAGATATTGTAAATTATGCATTCAATAGTTGTAGGTTACAAATCTTAAGAGGGTTTAATCACAAAACTAAACTTTATTGCAGGGAAATTCCACTATTCTATGCACTATCATATATGGATGGGCAGAGCTCTAAACAATAAGACTTGTTCAAATTGTTCATTGTATATGCTCTGAGTCTAATGGCCCTCGATGTTACCAGTATCAGCTCCATGTCAAAAGGCTTGAACCTGCTCCAGGTCTCAGGAGAATTTGACATGATACACATACAAATTCAAATCAATGGGTTTTAATATAAAATCTGATGACTGAAACATTTCAGGCATTACTAATAATTTTACATGTACATAAACAGAAAAAGAGTTAAATAAATTCTTATACAAAGTGCAAGATTTTCTGAGTACATTTGTCTTACTTACCTCTATGAGTTTTGCACAGTTTGTGCCTGTATGCATGTTGAAGCTGATGTCCACTTTGACTTTGGTAAGGTTGTCTGTAAGTTTCACTATAGGAACCTGGGGACAAGATGCACAAGAATGGATTTGTAATAAAAATTCCATTGAAATGGAATGGGGGCGATCCAAAAGAAAGAAGCATGTTTTGTAACCATTTTCTGAAGCATCTGTTGCAAACCAAAATACCAGGGAAATGGTGTATGTATTTTCCATAATTCAAACAAAAAAAAACAACAAATCAAAACACCGCAGTCTTAAAATAGTACAGGATACCAATAAAGTTGATTTGTGTGCAGGGGGGGGGGGGGGGGGGGGGGGGGGGGGGGGGGGGGGGGATACTGTCTGAAGAACAATCTAGGTATAATGACATTGTACTTGGTCTAAAACGTTGGTCCAAGAATTTCTCATATAAAAATGTCATTCCGCGATCATGGTTATTATTGACATTTCATTAAATCAACCCAGGAATTAGTATTATATATATAACCTGAAACTCAAACATCCACAACTAACCACAATATTAGACAACCCCAAGGCAATTGGGGAGGTTTCTCCTAGTAGTCAAACAAGATAAGCTATTATGTCTCTCTGTGGGGAGTCTATAAACATCTCTCTGAATGAACCATCAACAGTCTATGCATCAACTAAACAAATATAGCTTTGACTCCATCGCAGACTGCAGGACTGTTAAAATAAACTGCATAGGTATATATGTAATTTACAAAGACTACAAACATGGAAACATGGCTGCCCCCACTTATGTCTAGAAAGACCTAAATGTCAAAATCTTTGCAATCTGAAGCTATAAGGGTGGCTTCGCCCCCAAAAAGGTAATGAGATATTCAGTATACTGTTTAAAGGGCGCACAGCACTAAATCACTCCTCGTTTTGTGTAATGGTAGTAAGTTCCGGCAAAAACAAAAACGATTTTGTGATTAATGGGGTCCTTTGGGAATCAGTTTGGCGTGAGGATAGCGTTTCATAATTAAAATGAAAGATAATCTCTTGTACTTTGATCAGGATATTGCAAAATATTGATTTTCGATTGTATTGAAAATTTATCACGTGTATGAACATACGTGATCGGAGGCGGTTAGAAGGCCAGCGTCCGGGCTGAAAATAGGGGTGGCGCTGTTTAAATGATCGTATCGTAAAATCGAATTGGAAGGTGTAACACTTCTTGACGATTTTATGAAATTTGAATGTTTGTTTATTAGAATAAAGCATTCGAGACGTTCCAAAAATGGTTACTAAGGGCCCAAAATAGCGACTCTTTTAGCCCTAATTACATGTAATCCAATGGGCGGTATATTTAGTGCTGTGCCCCCCTAAATAGTCTATTTCCATTCCGTGAGGCAGTGAGGTCACATTCACGGATCGCAGTGAACCTTCCCGAGGTGCTCATGTATACACACAGGTATAGAAAGATGGAAGAAACCTACACGCTTGTAAATGCTGCGATTTTCCCGCTAAAATCAGCAAGCGTGAAAATAAAAATGCGTGAATATATTGAGTTTGTATGTAGGTCTATAAGAAAGCTCAAAACTGTGAAAATAAAAACAAGTCACATTTTTCAAATTGTACAAAGCGTGAAAAATTACTCGCGCGAAAATGTCCACTTTTACAGTATACATGAAGGTGTCTGTTGCAGTGTTGTTACCATCAATCCAACAGAAAACCTGTTTTTAAAAGTTGATGGGAAATGAATAATCCAGCCTGAATTGTTCATAATTCAATAAACCACCAAATAGTGTCTACATGTATAAGTATCAATGAAGTGTTCGATAAAAGAGATACAAAAATATTAATAAAATACTGTTGTATAAATTGAATAACACAGTTCGTATAAAAGCTTCTCTATTTAGTGTGTACCCATTCTCTGTAACTTTTTACATGTACATGTAGTATTATATTCAACAAGTTCATGAAGTGCATTTCACAAAAGCATTTGAATTCGTCCCAAAATAAACATTTTTGTCAAATGAACTATAAACTTCAAATGCTGTAATTCTATCAAGGGACATGCAGTGTAATATTCTAAGCTAAAGGGCAGCTAGTTGTCATGGTGATTCATACATTAACCTACTTGTGATTTTATAGTGTTGGATTTCTGAATCAATTCAACTTAATTTCATAGCATTTTCATTCAACTTTATTTTAAAAGTTTTAAAGTTGTACTGTCATAGGCTAGTCATTTTGAAGGATTGTACCTCTCCCATATTTTTAGGGAACAAATGCTATACAAATAAGCACAATATTGCCTCTAATTAATGTGGCCTGGGTGCTACACATATTGGATTGGAGGGAGGCTTTTATTTATATATTAGATTTGATAAATTTATTTGAAGTCTTTTTTTTAAAAATTGAATTATGTATGGTAAAATGGAATGTTTTGTGAAGAAAATATGTTACAACTATCACAATCATACTACCAGAAATTGAACTTAAGTAATTAATCATCCCTAAAGTCATTTCTAATTCTGGTATGCACATTTTTCTTCAGATCTGGCTAACAAATACTATCTATGGAACAGTTTTAATATATCACCATCTATCCGTACTAATTTAGAAAATATGTCACTCGGTCAATTCAAATCTATATTTCCACTCTGTCATAATTTGTATATTTAAATACTGTCACATTTGATATTTATGTATGTATTATGTATTGAAATGAGGACCTGTTTGGAAAGCAGTGCAAGTCACTGAAGAATATTACCCTAGATAAAGAAAGTATGGTACTATGGTTTGATGCAAGTTGACCAAAATTCATAAACCATTGCCTTCGGGGTAACAGAAAGTTGAAATCACTGGTATAATAATTAAAAGTTAGGTGACGAACCCCCCCCCCCCTGTTTTACAGGCGGACGGACCGGTCAAGTAGGGTTGATTGGTCAGTTTTTTTTTTTTTTAAACCTAAAATGTCACCAAAGTCTGCAAAATAGGTTAAAATGTTTTTAAAAATTGCTGAAACAATTTTGTCGGCAGATTTTCGGACAAAAAACCAGCTGATTTTAAAAGAAATTCTTGAAAACGGTCGGGCCAGTAAAAAAGGGACCCCCCCCCCCTCGCCTTAACACTCAAAATCCAAGTCTGAAGTCAGGAAATCTGGATTTATCCTTCATGTACACCACCTATCTGTGTTTACTTGTGTGATTCCTATTATACTTACAGACGCTTTGTCCAATACTTTGATGCTACCAGGTTCGGCCATGCCGCTCTTCTCCAACTCATTGCCGAGTCTATAGCATGGGCAGTCTCCTAGATCCCCAAATACTGTCAGGTCTATGTCACTGTAGAAAAGAATTAAAGGTAGAACATAAAAGATAATTAGTTCCAAGACTTTAACAAAATATTTCATGGTGACAAAGTAACAATTTTCTTTCAAAAAGAAGAAATTTCCATTCCTTTTTTAATTTCTTGAATTCTAAAACTAAAATGTCCGTCAATTTTTTTCCCTTCTTTTCTCTCTCCAAGTACAAGTAGATAAAAGAAGATTTAAAACTACAAGTACCGTATTAGGTATTATCCCTATTAAGTGCCCATGCTCTTATAAGTGCCCACCCCCCATTTTCCCCAATGACTACTAACAAATAATTACTTATTAGCCACGGTGTATGGTATGTTTGTCGAACGAAAATGTCTTCGCAACCTTGCCGAATTCGACAGTGTTTATGATAAATTAGTTAAAAAGCGCCCACCCAAAATAACTTTGCTAACCGCCCTGGGTGCTTAATAGGGATAATACGGTACACGAAGCTTTGCGAATCCTATTTCTTCCAGGCCTGATTAATTCTCAAAATAGACTGATTATAATCCACCCATATATTATTAACATGATAGGAATGGGAATCCTTACAATCCAAAATACCATTGGGATAAATTATGGTTTCCCCGTCTAACACTGTGACACTTGACATTTAAGCAGGGCATACAGATATTAATCACTGATGTTCCATTTACTTTTCAACTTGAGTCCAAGCCATGAATTAAGGATCCAGGATTGGGAGTTAACTGAGAGACAGGACTATTTTAAAATATACCCAACAACATGATCCTGGCCCTTCAATATGACCAGGGACTGGGAGGTATTTTAGGAGAACTAGGAGTACTTCCCTGTAACACGAAACCCCAAAGATAGGAGAGAAAGTGTCAATGTTCTCAAATCAAGTAGCTGAGAGTGAGAGCAGAAAGAGCAATTATTTTGAAAATAACTTGCTCCACAATTTTTTTATTTGAAAATTGGAATCATCATAAAAAATAAACAATATTACAAACATTTCACAAATAACTTCACAATCTGATATATTAAAATAATGGGGATATCCCAAAATATGTGGCCTGTAAATAAGGTTTATTAGGTGATAATCAAATAACCATTTGACATAATGTATTCAGTAAGTCACTGATTTTGATCAATATCCATTGAACATGAAGTAACAACAATTTATAATGATTTCAATTTTTGATCATGGTGTACCACCTAATTTATTGCAAAAATGTGAAAATTTCATTACATTGATGATAAGATCAGATTGACTAAAAAATGGAATTAAAAAATTTAAAGTGGAACCATGTTAACCACACTACTGGGAGTGATATAGTGTGCCCTTTTTCTTTAACCTACATGTACATGGGCATTGGTATGCAAGCTATGCTAGTTTCACAATGTGTTACTAGACAGTAGTGGCTGAATAATAAAAGCTAATTGCATTGTAACTGATGGCTAGCTACTATAATAGTTAAACCAATTTACATTTAAATTACCACTCTAAAAATACTGGACAGTTCAATTTAAAGGCCCTCAAAATTGCTCAGGTTTTAATTCATGAAATCAAATTTGGTTGAAGCCATGCTTGAACTGAGTGTTTGAAAATATTTTCCCATCACAGAAATGTTAGAATCTGTGCCCATAAAAAAAAAATCTTGGAATTTAAGTGCTACTATCTTTAGTTGTACCAACCAGTATAATGGTTTCATTATTGTCTTAAAGTATTTAACAGTTACGATTATGAATCCTTAAC
The DNA here is from genome assembly GCA_035610835.1 of Ophiura sarsii. Taxonomy (NCBI): domain Eukaryota; kingdom Metazoa; phylum Echinodermata; class Ophiuroidea; order Amphilepidida; family Ophiuridae; genus Ophiura; species Ophiura sarsii. Next base: position 7,936,936 of record CM069458.1, on the reverse strand, counting down.
AAAATTTGAAATTGAAAGAAACAGTTTCAGCAATGGGATGGGCAGCTTTTCATTAGTTTCTATAGAAATGGTCAGGTCTGGATAAAATGTTGATTTTCCGGTAAGCTAACCCAAATTTCCATCCAAAATGGAAATGCTCACACTTTTTCTTAACCCTAACCCCCCTGAGTGCTAAAAAATGCTAATCCAAAGTCCCTCTCCAAACGCATGCGCCGTCGGTTTTCGATGACGTAGTCAACCGAGCCTATATAATGAGTGCAGTATACTGCACGAATGTGTAGCTGAGGGCCGTGGCTTAGTGGTGGGAAGGTGGGGCTTGAGAACGGAGGGTCCCCGGATTGAATCCCGGCAGGTTCCCGGAGATTTAGTTGGTGTTTTTTCCTCGAAAATTGTGATCCCGGTCAAAAATCCTAAACCGGGGTTAGGGTTATGGTAAAAAAAAAATTTTGTTTTTTTTGTGTGTGTTCTATTAAAGGTAGATGTTCCGATTTTCAACTTGAAGTTTTCTATTCTACATGAAAGGTCATCCTTAAAAAAGTTGTGTTCCAAAGTTTGAGTTGCATAGCTCTAATGGTTCTTATTTTAGACGCACAAGATGCTGTGAACTGTACCCATTGAGTAGTACACAAACTATATCGGTGGTTACCACCATTCGCGGTAATTCGACGTTATTTCATCGATTTCTCCGTAATTATACCGATTTAGGCCGTCAAATTTCAGTATGATGATGAGAAAAATACGAGCTTTCATATGATATGAAAATCTCTGTATGTTTGAAATAATTCTGTGTTACGAAAATGTGATCGGGTCATCTACGTTTAACCCTAACCCCCCTGAGTGCTAAAAAATGCTAATCCAAAGTCCCTCTCCAAACGCACGCGCCGTCGGTTTTCGATGACGTAGTCAACCGAGCCTATATAATGAGTGCAGTATACTGCACGAATGTGTAGCTGAGGGCCGTGGCTTAGTGGTGGGAAGGTGGGGCTTGAGAACGGAGGGTCCCCGGATCGAATCCCGGAGATTTAGTTGGTGTTTTTTCCTCGAAAATTGTGATCCCGGTCAAAAATCCTAAACCGGGGTTAGGGTTAATATAAGGAAAAGCAACATTTCCCTCCAAATTTTGATGTAATATTTGTTTACTAAAAAGGGGGCGGGTGATACCAGTTCCATCACCAGCCCTTAGGTTGTATAGATATGGTATTTTAATAATGGATCGCATCATTCAATTGTAGGATCATGTATGTGTCAATAAAGATCATTTGATGTAATATTTGTTTACTAAAAAGGGGGCGGGCGGGTCATACCAGTTCCATCAGCCATGAAGAATAGATGCAACGTAATAATCAAATACACTGGTGACTGATATGTTCAAACAGATAATCTATATCTAAGGTAAACAATTCACTGAAGTATGTAATGTTATCTGCTGATATGAGGCTGTATTGCAATTATTCTGAACTTTAGAACCGACCCTGGTTAAAAAAGTTGTGTGAACCAAGACATCAGAGGTCCATAAAAGTTATGTAAACCAAGACATCAGAGGTCCATAAGACCCCCTCCCCCAAAAAACAAAGTTTGTTTGTCCACGTCTGACCGACCGTGTACAACAGTCCTGACTGTATCTTTTTTCATTTTTTTCAAAACAATCCCCCCAAAACACCATAACAATCCAAAATATCCCACATTTATGGATTTTTTTCAAAGTCAATTATATGACCTTAATTGACACCCACAATCACATGAACCCTTATGTGACCCCATACCATGTAGTATTATATGGTTTTTTTAAGGTCAAGTATGGGTCATCCAAAAGATCTGACACGTTTCAGAATTTGGTGGGCTGGCTAAGACTGGGCCAGAACAACCACAAGCAAAAATAGTTCTAAAAGAAAAAAGAAATCTGACCCTACCATTTGAAGACCCTCTATGGACAAACAAATAAAAAAATGTTTGGCCTAACCAGTGATAACCCACAATGATTCGATTTTATCACGGGTCATCACACAAATAGAAACAAAATTCATTCAGACTAAAATTTGACACTGACGTCATGTTTGTATCATGCTTGTTTGTTTGTTTGATTGCATGATTTATTGCATGATCTTCATAGAATAGTCGTTGGAAACCACCCGTTATTTCACAATAATATCACCGATGTGCAAGCAAACACGCCAAGCTGCATGTAGCTAGGGCCAGTTTCTACAAATTTAGATCTAATGGGAATGCAATTCAAAGTAAAGAAATTGCTGAGTCAAAACACTGTCATGTAATAACACTCTGACACTCATTAAAGATAATGTTAACACCTGTACTCTATTGGCAATAGCCTACCAGTACCATACCAATGTGTAGACTGTCTTATTGAGTTTCTACAAATTTAGATCTAATGGGAATGCAATTCAAAGTAAAGAAATTGCTGAGTCAAAACACTGTCATGTAATAACACTCTGACACTCATTAAAGATAATGTTAACACCTGTACTCTATTGGCAATAGCCTACCAGTACCATACCAATGTGTAGACTGTCTTATTGAGTTTCTACAAATTTAGATCTAATGGGAATGCAATTCAAAGTAAAGAAATTGCTGAGTCAAAACACTGTCATGTAATAACACTCTGACACTCATTAAAGATAATGTTAACACCTGTACTCTATTGGCAATAGCCTACCAGTACCATACCAATGTGTAGACTGTCTTATTGAGTTTCTACAAATTTAGATCTAATGGGAATGCAATTCAAAGTAAAGAAATTGCTGAGTCAAAACACTGTCATGTAATAACACTCTGACACTCATTAAAGATAATGTTAACACCTGTACTCTATTGGCAATAGCCTACCAGTACCATACCAATGTGTAGACTGTCTTATTGAGTCCCAAAGTAAATTGTGATACTGTAAAAGCCAATATTTTTGCGCATTTTGATATCATAGACATTTCACGAATTGGATGCACTGCATCAATGTTGAAAACAATATTTACGCATGTTATATTATAATTTTCGCGGAAAAATATTTTGCGCGAAAATAATACCTCCGCCAAAATTTCAGCTTTTACAGTATGTATGTACTTTGAATAATTTGTCATAATTGATTGATTATAGCAACCTTAAAAATACAATGCTTTCCAAGGCTCAAGATAAGCGGGTGCTGGGTGATTTTTACCCCTCGGTCCTTCTGCCATAGCGCCCGGTAATGCTTAAAAATAAATAACCGAGCGCTGATATTTTGTCCAAACCAGTGCCCGTTGACGATCGGGAAGCTTGCCCAAGACATCGAATTTCTAGTTGACAATGCTGCCACAATTTTTTATTTTTTAATAAAAAAGTTAGCTCCCGGTAGACTGAAAGTAGCTCCCGGTTCTCAATAAATCCCATGATCCTGGCGCTACTTTTGAAAAAAAGTAGCTCCCGGTAAAAAAAATGTTATCTTGAGCCTTGATGCTTTCACATCGATTTGAATGATGTCATCAACCAAACTCATATGTCCCTCAATCCCCCCACTCCCAATACACACCACCGGGGAAATATTTGGCTATATTTGTTTTTCATGTCTTTACTAAATGTGCACCATGTAAGAGTTGTTCTCCAAAAATCCTTCAAAATACTGATGGAAGTGTAAAAATGTGTATTAACCCCAACTCACTGGACATGTTTTTGGGAATAAAACGGGTCAAATTAGGAGGAAAGTCAGGTATAATGTTGTAATCATCTGTGTGAACGTAAACGCTGACTACAAAATGTAAGTATGATAGCCCATCTGACCACACTACACGATACCATACCAGCACCTAGCAGTGAAGTGTTTTGTAGTAGTGAGAAAGGTTAGGGGCAATTCCATGTTACTCGATCATGTTACGCTTAGGGACGCACCATTAGATACTCAGGGGGGGGCATGGAAGTTTTAAAAAAAAAAAAACTTTGCCCACTATCTAGGGAAAAAAAAAAAACTTTGCCCACCAACAAGGAAAAAAAAAAAAAGATGACCCACTGCTGAGTAAAAAAAAAAGAAGATACTCACCCACCTCAATATAAAGAAAAACAGAAAACCCTAAAAAAAAAAACTTTGCCGCATTTGCAAAAAAAAACAAAAAACTTACCGCCGAAAAAAACAAAATTCCGCCCGACCCCAACTTCCATGCCCCCCCCCTGAAAATCAAATGGTGCGTCCCTTATGCGCTACATTTCTTTTTTGGAAGTGCTATATCCAAGCACTTTTTCTCTGCAGTAGTTACACAAGAACCAGCACTAAATTTATATGCAATTAGAATTTGGCAAAAATTTAAAGCAAGGAACAATTGAGTAGGACAACTATTTGATGTTTATCGTTATTCGTGTTACATTGCTACCTACCATCGGACACAGGAGTTTCCTCCTGACTTGTGTCAATGCATACAAGTAAAATGTAGGTGTTTTTTTATAGTTGGTAACTTGAAACTAAGGTATTATGCATTTCAGAAATCAACAAATAAATATTTATATTTACAGTTTATATTACTGTAAGAGGTCAAAATGAACTGAACACACATTTTCACTTATTATAATTTTGTATGAAAAAACACCTTGCAACTTCTGAAGATCATTTCTTGAATCTTGACATTTACAAACAAATCCTTCAAACATTTGATTGTCACATACCTACATAATGTACGAGTACAATATGGGTAATTAGCATCCAAATTGATTAGTTTTTATTAGGTCCAGGGTCAGAAATTCGCGACCAAGTGCGAGAATCCATTTGGATTCTCGCAGGGGAATTTTGCGAGAATCTGGATTCTCGCAAAATGCATCTTGCGAGAATCTACTCTTATTTTATGTCAATCAATCATTGGCCCTGTATTTCCCTCAAACACACCGGGAGTAGAGTTCAAGCCCAGCAATACCTGCAGAGTGCATTAACCAAATGTAGCATCGCGAAATGCGAAACACTTTAGAAGACTTTGCGATGCTAATGCACATTAATTTAGCAAAAGTGCGACGCAAAAAGATTCCCTACTTGATCTCTGATTACGTAGCATCAAAGCCAAACCTACAAAGATTGAGTTTCATCTTCAAATAACTAGAAAAAGTATCATAAATCCTGAAGTATTAGCAGTTAATATATCGTTTTCGTCAGAGTTAAAAAACCCATTGGATTACATGTACCTGCGCAGCATTTTTTCTGTCGGTTTAAAATCGGTACAAAATGTCGGTTTCTGCGCATTTATAAATATAATCATGACGTCACTGTTTTGATGCTAGTCTTGTTCTCAAGTCGCCGAGTGTTACGATTAGACTGTAACTCTCAGTCGCCCTCTTTCGTCGCTAGCTTGCAGGCTCCGACATTTAGTACAGCTTTTGCGGCCGTACGGTAATATTGAAGAATGGGGGATGTAGTATGTTACGATTTGGGAACGGCCGCATCCATCTGGACATTTTAATATTTCGGTGCACCATGGGCACAAAAGGAATCGAATCGAAACAACATGGCGCTTTGGTATTTCAATCGTGACTCGAGCGATCGAATTTTAGCGATTTTTCGGAGCAAAATGAAGGTTGGTAAAGAAGACCTGTAACACAACGAAATAGGCCACAACTTTGCATGATTTTTAAGCGAATCCAAATGGATTCCCGTCAGTGATAATGTACGCGAATCTTTGCGCGAATGGATTCGCGGATTCGCGTCGAATTTCTGACCCTGAGGTCATAACACCAAATGATGGAATTGCCCCTAGGGTTAATAAATAAATGTCAGGGTCAAGTTAACAATTCGAATCTTTCATTCATGTAGTAGCAGTTCACATAATACAACAATCTTATCTGTTATTGAAAGGAAGCTACATGTATACACGTAGCTTGTGATACTCTAGTCCAAAGGCCATCGTGTTACACAAATAAGATTGATTAGACTAAATATCAACATTTCTGAATTATATGGAGTGATAACTATTTTTAGGTAAGGTTCAGGGCTGTAAAAAGTGGGTAATTTGGTAATCTCATTACTGGGAAACTTATGTTGCTCGCAGGAAAAAGAGCAACTTTTTTTTAAAACTCAAAATGTTGCACCAAATCGCATCATTTACGTTGTCATTTTCAAAAAACCTCCAGCTTCTCTGAGGGGACCCCTCACGCAGACTCCCCCGCGCCGCTTTACAGCCATTGTTACATTTTTTAATTGAAATTATCATTCCCGGGAAACTTTGCATTGTTTACAGCCCTGGTAAGGTTATATCAGGAAAGATGCAAATTTGGTGGCAACCAGCAAGAAAGCATCACTTTCCCATCCCTCAAAACATTCTGATACATTTTTGTATTTGTCATACTTTTATTTTTAGGACTTAAAGGTAGATGTTCCGATTTTCAACTTGAAGTTTTCTATTCGACATGAAAGGTCATCCTCAAAAAAGTCGTATTCCAAAGTTTGAGATCCATAACTCTAATGGTTCTTTTTTTAGACGCACAAGATGCCATGAAATGTGCCCATTGAGTTGTACACAAACTATATTGGTGGTTACCACTTTTCGCGGTAATTCGATGTTATTTCACCGATTTCTTCGTAATTATACTGATTTGGACCGTCAAATTTCAGTATGTTAATCAGAAAAATATGATCTTTCATATGATATGAAAATCTCCATATGTTTGAGAAAAATCTGTGCTATGAAAATGTGATCGGGTCATCTACCTTTAAGTTTCAATTTCAATATAACATTTTACTGCAAGGATCTTCCTAATATCAAATTACAACTGCCCCCCCCCCCAACTGTTTATTTTTCTCATTTAAAGGACAAAACAAGGCTTACGAATTGCTTCATTTGAAGAGTTTTCAAAATTCCAATTATTCCAATTGATCTCATTAAATGTTGACATCTGTTTACAATCGGCATATTTGTTGTTTGCATATCTAATTGTGTACATTGGCACATGAATTGAAAGCAATTGACAAACAAATTGGTTTCCATACCATATCAATCAATAATCAATCAACAATATTGACACAAAACTGTTGACATTCAATTTAAAGTGGATTTTAAAACTGACAATTGTTTATCAAATTGTATCATTAACTGCATTGGACCATGGAATAATTCCATGATTGGACCCATCCATACTGTTCAGTCAAGCGAAGCCTACGCATGGTATTGACATTACAAGAGAAAAGAAAGCAGAGTCACAGATTTTGTTGAACTGTTCATGAGCACAAACATTGAATAACTTTAGGGCATTCTGAAACCCAAAATATCTGTGTTTTTTAATAGACCTGGATACACTTTAAAAACAATGTTTTCAAATCCACAATTTTTAAAACCCACATTAAAAACATTACTATTCTCTTAAGAAGAAAAAAAGTTGTGTATGTGACACAACACAAAGTGTCGAAAGCCATTTTTGCACTTGTTGTAGCAATTAACCAATTAAAATTGGTTATGGTTTTTTGTTTCTAGACCAATGGACATCCTAAAGATAGCGTTAGAAATAATCACATTTATAGCGTAGAGTCTAGTATCATAGAGTTGAGCCGCTTGTCACCCACCATTAACCGTAACAGCCCCAAAACTTGCTCCCAATCTTTCAGCTATTAATGGGTGGATCTTGTCACCCACCATTAACCGTAACAGCCACAAAACACGCTCCAAACCTATCTTTCAGCTATTAATGGGTGGATGGTTTTCACTGACGTAATCAGGCCTGGAACTTCATATTTTTGGTACAAGCCAGTCGGGCAGGTAGCTTTTAAAAGTTACCAGCCCAATAACAAATTTACCTGCCCAAATGTGTTTCCCAACTCACAAGTACATTAAGAATCTTTGAGTTTGATGAAAAAAGCTACCTGCCAGTTGTGCAGGTACTTTTGCACTAAAAAGTAATCAACCGACCTTACATTTATGTATAGTGAGCGCAGTATTCTGCACAAATGAAGCTGAGAGTCGTGGCTTGTTTATCCCGGATTGACCCCTGGTTGGGGAGCAGCAATTTATTTGTTAATCTACCTTCGTGGGGTTTAAGGGACGCAGGGGGGTGGGTAGGAAGTTTTTGGAGGAAAAAAAAAATCCCCATCTATGCAGGCAACCCCCCCCCCCCCCCCTCCATGATGAGTAAAAAACCAACAAAAAAAACTCTACCCCACCCAAATCAATATGAAAGAAATTCGCCCTTACGGCGAAAAAAACCAACAAAAAAACACCCCGGATCCACCCCCCCCCTGAAAATCTAGTATACATGCATAGACATTTTGACAATCTATGGATTTTTTAAATCAAAATTGTATTTAAGGGGGCACGCGTAAGGTATCCCCGTATTTTGGACGCATTCCAACATTAACTCTAACCAGTAAAGCTATGTTTTTTGTACGTATCGGGAGGAGGGGGAAAAAGTACTATTTTTTTTAACCCGAAAAATCACCCAGCACCCCCCGAGATTCGAAAGCGGAACCATCCGCACCCCAGTCTGTCCCTCTACCAACTGAGTTAAACTGCCAGCGCATATGCGGGCTAAACTTCCTGCCCACATATGCCTGCGGTAGGTGACGTCATAGAGGCAATGCAGCAGCACGTGCGTGGAGATAGTTTCTGGCAGTGAGATTTAGTGAGATTCAGTTGGGTTAGGGTTAAGCTAAAAGAAAGTATGATTGCCTTTGTAATCATTGGCCAGTCAGGATACATGTGCATGTTTTTATTACACGTGGGCAATAACAATTGCAAATTCTCACCAATTATGCCCCTGGATACAGCTGTCACACACAAGAATAGTCGGCGCGCTGCGAGCATCAGAATCTCAACATGCCCGTAAAACCATCCAAGGATTCAGAAGGTTCACATTGCATTACGTTAAAAGTGGATTGGGCTTATTTCAATCAATCATTGACTAGAACCAGATTTTTAATTTGTCATCAAAAATTATAAATTCTAGGAGTAATTCTGTTATACCCTTCACAGCGGTATTCATAGTGCATGATTTTTAAGAACGACGCATACTACCGATGTAGGTGTGTAGGGTATAACAGAATTATGCCAAATTCGGAGCAGAATTATGCCAAATTCTACACCACATTAATTTTCCCATTTCCCATTCTTATTGTACCCGCTGGAGTAAAAAAATACACACGGCATAGATCTATTTAGTGGCAGATACATTGCAAAGCAAACCCAGCACAATTATACTGTTGAATTATTTTAAAATGTGCAGTTGTACAAATGTAAAGCATGCTATACAGGGTCTGTTTTACATTTATCTGACAGGAAATAATACTAAGTCCTTTAACAGATTTAAACTTCGCACTGATTAGAAAGCCAATGATTCAGAACCAATAATGACAGTCATGTTCCACTTCAGAGTTACCCTACCCATGATTTTGTAGCCCAAATGGGCTAATATTCCATTAGTGGGCCATTTGACCTTGATGCACCTTGGTGTAATGTAGTATGCGTAAGCAAAGAGTCAAGACCAATCTCTGCATCGGCACATTGTACTGCATCACTAGATCATAAAATGGGCTAATTTTTGCCATCTCATCAAAAATGGACTAAATTGTACATGTACAAATGTACGTTTGCACCTTTTAATAGAAATAATAACAATTTCAGATTTTATTCAATAATCTTGACAAATGAGAATGATGACAAATGGGAATGATACTGTATAATAAAGGTATGACCTAATAAAGAAGTATGACCTGAATCAAGAACAATTTAACCAAATTCCTGAAACTCATTAACTTTCCACTGAATAGTTCCATCTTTAAAAACTTAAGATTTGTCACTTACCTTGTGGGCAAATACAACATGGTTCGGTAACTACCATATATTTCCAGCTGAAAAGAGACAAATTATGGTTTGGATTACTGACAAGAAATGAGTATTTTGACAAATAACATTATTTTATAATCAATTAATTAGACCAGTACAATTGCTTTAATATTCATCTGACAAAATGAAAGTGCATAGAAATTGGAGAATTATGTTATTTGCAAACCCATCACAACCAACGGTGTTAATATGGAATTATGGTTGTCTGAAAAAGTGAGAAAATAGAACAATTCTAATTCTCTAAACTGCTGTGGCTTTCACTACTGGTCACCGAAACTTCTATCTGCAAACAATACATACCTTTGCTTCTGGCCATATGCTCTTGACGATGCCTTGTATTCTGTTGACCACTTCATTTCTCATTAGATGCTCCTCTTCTCTCGGATACATAAAATGGTAGAAGTCAATCACCTCCTGATGTAACCTGTAACATAAATCAAATAATTCATTTCTAAATCAAGTCAAGACCACCTTTAAGGAAGTTTACTTAGATTGCCGCAAGTTCACAAATCCAACAAAAACTGACATAAAACAAGCTATTACACATGCCTGGTATTCATATTTTTATTCATAAACTCAGTCTGGACGATGGGTTCCAAATTTGGAACAAATTCTAACTGATGATAAAGGAACCAAATGATTTTATAAGGTTAGAATTGTTGGAAAATCTTTATATGATGCTGGTTTTAAAAGTGATCTTACAATTCAGTAGCAAATATCGCCCAATGAGCTGTGCCATCTTGATGTATACTCTTGAAAAGTGTAAAAACTAACTGTGTGGGCAAGGGCAGGCTGAGTTACAAGACCTAAGCATCAAAATTGGAGTGAGAAAGACCTATACAGGCCTCAAATTAATCGAAGGCATCGAAGGCAATTGCCTTCGATGCCCCACCTAGTTGCCCTCCATTTCTGGCTATTTTCACTCCATTCAAAAGTACATAATTGCCTTGGTGCCCCTTATAAATTGTCTTAAATTGCTTGCCCTTTTCATTTCTTAATTTGAGGCCTGGACCTATATTTTGGAAATTCGGACTAATGCACATATACCACACTATAATATATTGAAGTTCTTTGAATCCTTGACTTTATATCATCCTGTATGGGGACACCAGGCAGCTGTGACCACATCCACTAATGTATGCATTGAATTAATTATCACATTTGTGTTTTTATGGACATTAAGCAAAAACCACATTAACAACAAAATGTGTGCATGCACATTGCAATCAGGCCTCTGGTAAATTATGATTTCAAATCAAAACCAACCAAAACCAATTCTGATTGAAAGATTCAAAATTGTATAATGTAACGTTATAAAACTGGCATCAAGTATGTGTATTTATTACACCACATAAATATTCATGAGATAATAGGCATAAATCCTGCCATTTCATTGGTCAATTGAGCTGGCCACAGTGATAATAAATTGAGCTATTGAAGAAATTGAGCTATTTCCTGTGTGGTAGTTTTGACTATTTCCCTACAACCTCATCCCCAGAGTCACAGTGAGGTGTAATAAAGCAAATACTACATGGTACGATCGGGGCAATAGGGCACACTATTTTCCCTCGGTACTGGCTACAGGCCTACCACCCCTCACCCTCCGGGTTCGGGGTGGTAGGCCTGTAGCCAGTTCCTAGGGAAAATAGATTGCACTATTTCCCCTCTAACCATGTAGTATTTGTATAATAACACCTCATATAAATATTCATGAACTAATCATGCCAATTCATTGGCCAATTCCTATCACAAGTACTATTTCCCTAGGGAAATAGTTTTGACTATTTCCCTACAACCTCATCCCCAGAGTCACAGTGAGGTGTAATAAAACAAATACTACATGGTATGATCGGGGAAATAGGGCACACTATTTTCCCTCGGTACTGGCTACGGGCCTATCACCCCTTACCCTTCGGGTTCGGGGTGATAGGCCCTAGCCCGTAGCCAGTACCTCGGGAAAATAGTGTGCTCTATTTCCCCTCTATCATGTAGTATTTGTATACTATACTACATCACGATTCACGAGGGCCTATGGAACCTGCAACTACTTGACATCTTAAAATTGTGTGTATTCCGAGTCTGATGGAAAGTTTTGGAAGTCAATCGATAATTGGTAATTGTTTCTGAGTGAAGATTTGCATGGCGTAGATTGTGGAGAGCACTTGGGATTTTGTAAAGAAATTATTTCACTGAACCCACCCACAACCCTGACTGAAGAATTCCAGTAATCATCATGTGAATTATTATCATCCAACTTCTTTGACAAATCCTAGAGGATTTTAGGCTATATCCTGGTTACATTGTGTAAATCAAGCCAGAGATGTGATATCAAAATTAGTATCCAAACTTTTAGCTGTTACACAGGAAAACTATGAGATCCGTCATAGCAAAGGGAAAAGGATACACGTGGCAGGATATCACGTACATGTATAGGTGTGTAGGCAGGCAGGTACATGTATGATGAGACCTGTATTCTACTGGACACTCTCATCCTGTACATGTATGTATGATAAAGGTAGTGTCCACTGTACGTACGGTCCTACCTAAATCATACATTTAGGTAAGGGGGTCGTTCAAAATTATCACATACGTACAGAGCGTACATAACTGTTTACCCCCCCCCCCCTCGAGTTAGGGGTCGTCCAAAATTATCGCCACTTTCACTTACGTACAGAGCGTAGGCCTACGTAACTTTTTACCCCCCCCCTCGAGTTACGTACGCAATAAATGGCGAAATTTTATTTTATTTTTAAATTTGTACTTTAAATACGTAACTGAAAATGGCGAAAATGATGGACGACCCTTTACATACACAATAAATGGCAACATTTTCATGGCTTGATAAAATAAATGCCTTCCTCTGAAGATCATGTTTTGTGACCTTGTGCTTCTAAAAATAGAACCATTGGAGTTATGCAACTCAAACTTTGGAATGTGCCAATTTTAAGGATGATCTTTCATGTAAAATATAAAACATCAAGTTGAAAATCGGGCCAGCAATCGGCACGTACCTTTAAGACTTACTTTTTCGAGAAAATCAGTTCTTAAGACTAAGAAAAGACAAGAGTGAGACTAAAATTAAGACCCTATATTTCGTCATAAAATTCTCTCAGATTCAGTTTTTGAAGCCCCCCCCCCCTTTTTGACACCCTGGGGGGGCTAACCCCAGGCCAGGCCCTACCAAAACGAAAGTGTGGAGCCCCTCCCTCCCCGCCCAGGGTTGTCTGCTGGACAACCAGTTATTTTTCCTTAAAATTCAAAAACTGATTTTTGTTTTTGGGTCACATGTCATTGAGTACATTTTTATTTTTAATATTGTACTATCTAAGTAAGTATTAATTAATTGTAGGCTACACTCGGCTCAGCTCAGCCTCATATTTTTAAATTAAGTCATACATATTTTGAATTTGACCAGAGAGGATGAACAGTTCAGTACTAATCCTACATGTAGAGTGTAGTGTGGTATGGCATTTATTTATTAAACAGTTTGGCCAACCAGTGTGACACAGCACTTGCATGCGAGTGCGTACGCGTGTGTGTGTGTACATGTGGACCAAAATTTCATTCATAACCACGCAAACACCGTTGAGCTGTCAAATTTAAGTGCTTATTTGGCACTCGATTTCTCTCACTTAAAACACTTATAATGCACTTGCTCCTACACAAAAACAGAGAAAGATATTCCTTGATACAAAATATATATAAATGATGCCTATAACATTCCGGCCGAAGATACAAATACCGTGAAAAATTGATCGTACCCGATTACTCCTGGTGCATAATTGTGCGATTGACCCGTGAGGTGAGTTCGCCAAGGCGTGCCTCCGTCTCGAACTTTTCCAGAATGATTCCAGTCATATGTGCTTGCTAGATTGTCTTTCCGTCGTTTATATTGGTTACTAGTTCTTTCTCCATATTTGGCATAGCCATTGGTGGCAGTTCTTTTATGGTGCACTTCCACAGAGTCACCATTAATTGGAATAAAATCCTGTCCTCGGCCGACAGCTCGGCCTGGTTCCGATTTCTGGCCTCCGCCAGTCGAGTTCGAGTCGGCCATCTGCAGGCTTCGCAGTTTTTCGGTGGCACTGTCAAATATTTCACTCCAAAGCTTTGTCGCTGGTCCTAGTTGCTCCGGCTGAAACCAAGTTGTTCTTAGATCCATTCAAACGGTGTCTTCAGACTAACTGCAGACAAATCTGGAAGGTTAAAAACCGGTAGTTTTCCACCTATATTCCAGATGATCCGCACAGAAACTTGATATTTCAAAGATGGCGATTGAAAATGAATTTGCGCATGTGCAAAAGCTTTAAATGGCCCAGGCATCGGGATAACGTCAACCGTAAATGTGTCTTGAACATGTATACCGTGTGCACCAATCATGCAATCCATGTGTCATTGTGGTAACGTGCCCATCCGCTAAATTGACAAGCAGAGCAAAGCGAGATAACTGCGCTGCACGTACGTAACTGAATGGTAAAATGCTCCTTGAGCAAATTCTCCATAAAACAAAGAAGTGTGGCTGGGAGCACTATTGAAATACAAGTGCCAAGTGTTATGTTTGAAGAAAATTAAAATGTGCCTGGATAGGGGTACGAGAAAAAAGGTTAACAAAGGAACTGTAGGTACTTTGCTCCAAATTTCAGGAGAAGTAAAATCCAAGTCCCAATACTTGAGCCTGGAGCAAAGTTAACAGGGAGCATTATTGTTCCACGAACACGAGCATGAATTGGAATTGCTCTATGAGCATAAATGGGAATTGCTATAAAGTGTTTTTAAAAAGGTATATTATGTGATCTTTCCAGGGGACGCCCTCAATCCTCGAGAAAAAAATGGAAGCAGATTTTCTTGCAGATTTACTTTTCTGATCAAATCATCAATATATTCCAAGTTACAGAGCGATACGATTTCTAATATTAACCTCAAAATCATGGTTTTAGAGTGAATTTAGAGTAAAATTTGAAAAAATAGATTGTAGGCTACCGCTCTGTACAATCTACTTTCAAACCATGATTTTGAATCGTATCAATCTGTAACTTAGATCTTTATGATTTATGATCAAAAATGCAAATCTGCATGAAAATCTGCTTTCATAGTAAAAATCAATGATAGAGGGCGCTACTTGGAAAATATAATATAATATGCCTTTAAGACAAATATTATAAGAATTATCGTAGAATGGGGATTGACCCACTTTTCTTACATTTTTATCCATTGCATGCAAGATACTTTTTGTTGGTAATAACTTGCCTCTCACATGATTATTTTTGTTTTGAGTATTTCTAGATAGTTTATCCCCCAATTGTAACTTTGGCCCATTTGCGAAAAACTTGTTCAAACTTGGATAAGATATTTCAAACCTTTCTTACGGTTCAGTGCTTGTGGAGCATAGAGGTTCAAGGGCTCAAATAGTATACAATGTGCTCCTGGAGCATAGAGGTTCGCTGATGTGGAGGCCCGCTATGCATTCTGGGTAATTAAGCTCAGACGGCGCAGGACGTCTCTTGGGGACTGGTGGAACTTGTCTAGGCTCAAAGAGGAGCAAATATAAGTGCTCCTGGAGCAAAGAGGTTCAACAGCTCAAGTAGGATAAAATCTAAGTGCTCCTGGAGCATAGATGTTCAAGGGCTCAAATAGGACAACATATGAGTGCTCCTGGAGCATAGAGGTTCAAGGACTCAAACAGGATAAAATATAAGTGCTCCTGGAGCATAGAGGCTCAAGGGCTCAAAGAGGATACAATATCAGTACTCCTGGAGCATCGAGGTTCAAGGGCTCAAATAGAATAAAATCTAAGTGCTCCTGGAGCATAGAGGTTCAAGGGCTCAAAGAGGATAAAATCGAAGTGCTCCTGGAGCAGAGGTTCAAGGGCTCAAATAGGATAAAATCTAGTGCTCCTGGAGCACAGCGGTTCAAGAGCTCAAAGAGGATAAAATATAAGTGCTCCTGGAGCATAGAGGCTCAAGGGCTCAAATAGGATAAAATCTAAGTGCTCCTGGAGCATAGAGGTTAGGCTCAAATAGGATAAAATATAAGTGCTCCTGGAGCATAGCGGTTCAAGCTCAAAGAGGATAAAATATAAGTGCTCGTGGAGCTTAGAGATTTAAGGGCTCAAAGAGGGTACCATCTAAGTGCTCCCGGAGCATAGTTCAAGGGTTCAAAGAGGGTAAAATCTAAGTGCTCCCAGAGCATAGAGGTTCAAAGAGGGTAAAATCTAAGTGCTCCTGGAGCATCGAGGTTCAAGGTCTAGATAACATCTAAGTGCTCCTGGAGCAGAGGTATAAGGGCTGAAAGAGGATAAAATATAAGTGCTTCTGGAGCATAGAGTTTCAAGGGCTCAAATATGATAACATCTTAGTGCTCCTGTAGCATCTAGGCTCAAAGAGGATACAATCTAAGTGCTCCTGGAGCATAGAGGTTCAAGGGCACAAATAGGATAAAATCTAAGTGCTCCTAGAGCATAGAGGTTCAAGGGCTCAAATAGGATAAAATCTAAGTGCTTCTGGAGCATAGCGGTTCAATGGCTCAAATAGGATAAAATCTAAGTACTCCTGGAGCATAGAGGTTCAAGGGCTCAAATAGGATAAAATCTAAGTACTCCTGGAGCATAGAGGTTCAACTCACTCTCACTCACTCACTCACTCCGGCGACTTCTGTCGGGCATTAACAATGGCTCTCCAGACACGCCTATCTTCCATGCAGGTCTTTATCTCAGCAGGTGTTTGTCCAGTGTCTTGACATAGAATATCCACATAGCTTAACATCGGTCGTCCAGCATTTCTTTTGCCATGAACTGGTTTCCAAAGAACTAGGTCTGATATCACATCCCCAGAACGTCTGACACAGTGTCCAGCAAACTGTAGTCGCCTCTTCTTGATTCGTTCACTTACTCTAGGAAGATCACCATAGAGTTCTTTGTTGGTGATGTGTAACCTCCAGCTAATATCAAGGGCTGATCTAAGAAGCCTGGTGTAACATCCATCCAATAGCTTTAGGTTCAAAGAGGATAAAATCTCAGAGCTCCTGGAGCATAGAAGTTCAAGGGCTCAAATAGGATAAAATCTAAGTGCTCCTGGAGCATAGCAGTTCAAGGGCTCAAAGAGGATAACATCTAAGTGCTCCTGGAGCATAGAGGTTCAAGGGCTCAAATAGGATAAAATCTAAGTGCTTCTAGAGCATAGAAGTTCAATGGCTCAAATAGGATAAAATCTAAGTACTCCTGGAGCATAGAGGTTCAAGGGCTCAAATAGGATAACATCTAAGTACTCCTGGAGCATAGAGGTTCAAAGAGGATAAAATCTCAGAGCTCCTGGAGCATAGAGGTTCAAGGGCTCAAATAGGATAAAATCTAAGTGTTCCTGGAGCATAGAGGCTCAAGGGCTCAAAGAGGATACAATCTAAGTACTCCTGGAGCATAAAGATTCAAGGGCTCAAAGAGGATACCTGGAGCATCTAGGCTCAAAGAGGATACAATCTAGGGTTCAAAGAGGATCAAATATACGTGCTTGTGGAGCATAGAGGTGCAAGGGCTCAAAGAGGATAACATCTAAGTGCTTGTGGAGCATAGAGGTTTAAGGGCTCAAATAGGATAAAATCTAAGTACTCCTGGAGCATAGAGGTTCAAGGGCTCAAATAGGATAAAATCTAAGTACTCCTGGAGCATAACGGTTCAAGGGCTCAAAAAGGATACCTGGAGCATCTAGGCTCAAAGAGGATACAATCTAGGGTTCAAAGAGGATCAAATATAAGTGCTTGTGGAGCATAGAGGTGCAAGGGCTCAAAGAGGATAACATCTAAGTGCTTGTGGAGCATAGAGGTTTAAGGGCTCAAAGAGGAAAAAATCTAAGTGCTCTGGAGCATAATTTCTGAAGGAGCATTCTCTGGAGGCATAAATGGCAAGTATTCTTGGAGCAAATAAAGTTATTGCCCAATGAACCTGAAATGTAGTTCACTTGGAGCATAAAAAGATATATATAAGTACTCCATGAGCATAAAAATAGTTTAGAAATTCTTTTCAATCACTAATTTTCATCTTTCAATGGTACATTTGTAGTAATCACTTGTTTCAGTGATCAGACACTTGCTTGGGAACAGGGAACCTCAATTTCGATGTGCCAAATGCACCCATTTTATGCTCAAGAGAACAACCCATCATCTGTTCAATGAAGTGTTACATTGACAACTACACTGTAAAACACTTGTTTAATTAAAAAAAACTGGCGTTAATCAAGTACCCTGCTTAAACAATTGTTTAAATACACACACATTGTTTAAGCAGGGTATTTGAAGAACCCCTCTTTTTTAAAACTTTTAAACAACATTTTTTACTGTGTTGTAGAGAGATGCTCTATTGACTTTTGAGGACAAAATAGCACTTAGTGATTTTGGCACATTTACATTGATACCTTCCCATTATGGCTGAGCACTAAAAGAGGTGATTGCTACCGTTGGAAATATGAATACATCAGCTTTTTATTGATATATGCAACCAAGCTTCAAATTAAGTTGTTTTACCCCTGGTTGGTTAAGTATTAGCTTTTGGTGATTGTCAATTGCTGTAATCCTTGTAACCAAATGAGTAATTTTACATTAATTTGAAAGAAATCTGACCAATTTGAATTTTGACCACAAATGACCCTCACTTGAGTCCCCCAAAAATCTAAAAATGTTGATTTTTTTGTCAAAATTGGGTGTATCCTTGGTGAAAGATTATCTTTATAATATCTTAGATATTTATAAGTTAGACTAGTGTCCAGACCTATTACGGAATGAAGCTGTATAATCCTTTAATCCCTCAATAGATGATTTGGTGCTAGGTTAGTTTTGTGCTGTCTTACACCAAGGATAAACCCAACATTGGCTTTCAAAAGCTTCATTAATCAATGCTTTGCGCACATCTAACACCCCCCCCCTCCCCCATTTTGTTCTTACCCCTAATCAATTAACATTTTTGCTGATGCTGGCGCTGCCACTAATGATTTGTCCATTTCATCTACAAGGTCAAGCTTTATTATATGTAATTCTATAACAAAAACCAGCACTATCAGGTATGGGAGTTGGTCAAATTGCTTACACCAGCATCATTCAGCACTACCTGCTTTCTTACGCTGTCTCTGATTGGCTCATAACAGGATATAATGTGATATATCCCTGTGAGTAACCAATCAAAAAAGTACTATTATATCTCTTTATCAACCACACCACCATTCTTACAGTATCTTTGAATGGCTTAATGTATAGTATAACACTCTTTGTTACCAATCAAGTGTACTTAGATGCAGATATATAGACAGGTAGTGCTCAGGTGGTTAAAGGTAGATGACCCGATCACAAGGTACACCCCTGACAGGGTATAATGTGATATATCCCTATGAGTAACCAATCAAAAAAGAACTATTATATCTCTTTATCAACCACACCACCATTCTTACAGTATCTTTGATTGGCTTAATGTATAGTATAACACTCTTTGTTACCAATCAAGTGTACTTAGATGCAGATATATAGACAGGTAGTGCTCAGGTGGTTAAGAGATGCAAAACCTATCATCATATTGAATCAATCCAAATCACTACTGCATGTGTATTAGGCAAAACTTTTTTTGTTTGATTGTCCATAGATCACTTTTAAAAGTTGGATAGGTCGGTCGGGAAAAGGTTTTTTTTCTTTTTTTTTCTTTCTCACTTGCCCCTTTTCAGGTACCAAAAGCAAAATGAGATGTACTTGTTGTGGTAACCAAAATGGGGAACAAAATCTTTAATATTTTGATGAGTATTTTTATTTTCTCAACACTTATAAAAAAAATTCAAAAATTAAAATTGTGATTTTCTATTTGTAAAAAAATGAAATTTTCAACAACAAAAATTGAATTTTTTAATTTAAAAAAAAGAAGAAAAGAAAAAAGAAAGAAAGGTTTTTGGGTCGAAATGATTAAGAGGGTCGGACGGACGAGACAATCAAACATTTTTTGTTGCCATATGCCAAACCTATCATCATATTTAATTCAATCCAATCACTTAACTGCAAGCATATTTTCTTTGACAAAGGGCTTTATTGTAGTATGACTTCAATTTCTAGAAAGAAACAAATAACACACACAAATAGCTAACCTAAGCTATGTGTCCAAGATCATGGAAAAAATCAGATAAAAGACCACCTCAATGTCCATGGTCTTCAAGAAAGCTTCCAGTCTGCTTATAAAGAACTACACAGCACTGAAACAGCCCTTTTGTGTGTGAGAACTGATCTTCTGAGAGCCATTGATGAAAACAAAGCTATTGTGGTCGTGTTACTTGATCTCTCTGCCGCGTTTGACACGGTTGATCATTGTATTTTGTTGAGGCGGCTTTCTTCCACCTTTGGTATCCGTGGCAAGGCTCTTAGTTGGATTCGTTCTTACTTACAGAATCGTTAGTTTCGTGATCGTGTTGGGGATTCCGAATCTACAACACATGATCTTAGATTTGGAGTTCCCCAGGGCTCTGTTGTTGGGCCACTTTTCTTTACGATGTACACTAGTGATATTGGTAATATAATCCGTAAACATGGCATTAAATATCATTTGTATGCGGATGATGTCCAACTGTACCTGTCATTTGATCCCAAGATTAGCGGAGACGCTGAAAGATCTGTTGCTCGACTCACATCTTGTATAAATGAAATCAGTGACTGGATGACTAAAAACAAACTCAAGCTCAATCAAGACAAAACTGAGTTTTTCATCGCATCGTCAAATTACATTACCATCCCAATTGGTGACACTGTTATACAGCCATCTCCAACAATCAAAAATCTGGGTGTCGTATTTGATCGTACTATGTCCATGACTGCACATGTTAAATCTACAATCAAAACAGTGAACTTTCATCTCAGGAATATTTATAGAATACGTCGTTTTATTACTGTTGATAGCTGTCACCACCTAGTCCGGTCACTGGTTTTATCTCGTTTGGATTATTCAAACTCTTTACTTTATGGCATATCAGCGAAAGATCGCAACAAATTACAAACATTGCAGAACAGGGCCGCAAGAATAATTTTTAGATCAAACAGAATGGATTCGTCTGCACCCCTCCTTAGAGAGCTACACTGGTTACCCATTACATCAAGGATTACATACAAACTCATGTTGTTCACCTTCAAAAAGTTTTCATGGCCTTCTTCCTATGTACCTGACTAGCTTTCTCACTCCGTACATATCAAAGAGACCTAATCTGAGGTCAGGTGATGACAAATTACTTCTCACAATCCCTCGTACGAAGCGTGCTCTTGGAGACAAAGCCTTCTACGCTATTGCTCCACGTCTATGGAACTCTCTACCTGCCTCACTCCGCAATTGTTCTACTATTCATAAGTTCAAAAAGGCTCTCAAATTTCATCTATTTCCTAAGCATTAATCCCCCGCCTCACGGATTCCATTCTGTTTTTAGCTTTGTATATTGTGCTGTCATATTTTGTGTATGTATAGGCCCTTTTTACTTTGTACAGTATAATAATATGTTGCAATAAGATTAGTGTTTTTGTGTATTTTAAGATTTTACTGTTTTGTACAGCGCTTTGACCACTTTTGATTAGGCGCTTAATAAATGCTGCTTATTATTATTATTAAATATATAGAATTGCAGTCTGCAAATCAATGTGACCTAAACTGATACCTGCAAGTCTAGTTTGGCCTATCAAGACAAATGTCCAGCAGCTTTCTTAAAGTGTTAAAACACTTTTGTAATAAACTCCTCACAAAAAGTATCGAAACACTTAAAAATGACCCGAAAGGGTATGGATTAGTCAAAGCAAATAACCCGGTGCATAATTTTGTTCTGCATATTTTGACACTTAGATTATTGAGATGCGATGATGCGGAGCGGAGTTATTGTCATTTCAATGGTCGTAGGTCCAGTTTCAAAAGTGACAATCATCCCTATAGAGAATGATCAGGTTTATGCTCTACACACGTGTACAAAAATGCTTCTATAGGGATAATTGTCACTTTTGAAACTGGACCTACGACCATTGAAATAACAATAACTCCACTCCGCAACATCGTATCTCAACCATCGAGGTGTCAAAGTATACAGAACAAGATTATGCACTAAGTTATTTGCTTCAATTAATCCATACTGTTTCGGGCCGTTAATTATTGGGTCATTTGCTAAGTGTCTTGATACTTTTTGTGATGTGTATATATCTGAAAAGACACCATACTGATGTAGTGATGTTCTTAAATTAATGTTCACAAGAGTTCATTTTCCTGTATTATCGTTCATATTTATCATTACAGTTGCATGCAGGCTTTTACATGGTTCCTGTGGTCAATTACTGAGATCAGCCACATTGACATACATCATTGGCTCGAGGAAGCCATATAGACTATACATCAATCTATGTACATTGGAACCTTGTTAACACAAAGTTGCCTGGGCCTTGCATTTTAGTTTGTGTTAACAGGAATTTGAGATATCCAGTCTAATAATGGTAAAAATATACCTAAGCTCTGGACTTAAATAACACTTTGTGTTAACAGAGTTTGTATTTACGAGGTTCCACCATAGTATGTTTGTATTTCAGAAGATGCCGGACATGGTTCACAAATACGCAAGGTTAAATTATGCGTACATGATCAAGCGAATGGGACGAATGATTAATGACAGATTAAATCCAAAAAGTGATAATGACACTGGAGTTTTTAGGATGAAATAATTTAGTTGAATTTTTTGGGGTCATATAATAAAAATCCATTTTTACATTGAAACCAACGGAGATTCAAAATTTACTGTCATTCGTGTCCACCGTCGTCTGTTGTATTTGATAACAAGATGTACGGAAGCTAGAAGGTTTTGTGTGGTATTGATGATCAGTTCTGCAAAAACCGCACAATTGATTGAAATCTCTAAGTCATATCTTCCATCAGACTATATGAGACCGCATGTTATCCACAAGTATTGAGGTTCTTATCTTTCAATGAGTTCAGATCATTTCCACCTTTTTTTACCACATATTATTTGCTGGCAATAAATCGGTCATTTCTCTGATTGATTACCATCTGTCCTTTCATCCACGCCACCTGGACAGTCATCATCATGACAGCAACAGTCTGTTGTCCCAAGATTTTGGCCACATGTTTGTTCAAGTGTTATGATCAGGTGACCTGTGTGGGCATCCAAATGCCAACATTCTTGTGCCAAGTACTACTACCTATTTGGAGCGCAAATACACAGTGGACCAAACATGATAAATCCAGAACTTCAACAAATTCATGTCCACCTGATTTATGGCATACTTGGAAGTGTATCATCTTCTGACAGGCTTCATCCATGTTGACTTTACATCTTGGAGAATTGTGCCAAGACAAGCATCATGGTTAACTGGTAAACTTTCATCACCTTTTTGGTTTAGCATTGCATTCAAAGAAAGTTTTAACATTTTTGGCGCTGGCTTTGCCCACTTCCTCAGTTAACTCCTGCAAAAAAAGAAAGAAATTGTTTTCAGTTAACACAACTTTCAAATATTTTAAAATTATATGTTTATCGAGACTGTATACAAGTCTTGAGTCGAGACTAAAGTTACTATTTTTGTGACACTTGTGATTTGACTTGCTACAACTAATATTGACTTGCGACTTGACTTGTAACAGGTTAAAAGCTAGTCGAGCAACCCAATACCCTTTTTAAATTCCATTGATACATTGCATAAGCCTAAATAAATCAAGGGCGAATGTGTGTCTGGTCTGGTCTGTACTGACAGACATCTGTCAGTACCCATGTCTGTCAGTACCGCCAAAAGGGTTTAGATCGCGAGTGATCTGAAAAAGGGTACCTGGCTGCTGAAAATTAGAAACTCCCACAATATAGCACGGTCGATACCTCAAAAATACACTACAACAACAAGTACCGTATACACTATACGAAAAATATTATTTGTAAATAAATCTTCACTTGATTCTGTTCCGTGCTCACAGTGTCAAGCGGGGCCGAAGGCACCGTACGCGGATAGCCCGCCGCTAAGCGCTAGTAAGAAAAGGAGCCGCAGGCCGCCTGCGGCCGAGGCGACTAAACCCGGCTTGTTACGAACCGATTTAAGTTAGGTCCAATTTAGATGAGCCCGCCGCAGGCGCGATACGGTCCACCAACCGACCCGTGTAGAATTTGCGAACTCAACCCCTATTTTGCGCGAACTCTACCCCTATCGTAGAGGGCGCTGTTGTACCTAGGATGCATGTTTTTTTCAGCAAGCTAGATGGTTCGCCGCCAAATGCGATCTCTACCACTATCGCCTAGTACCCTCAATATGCCTGAATCCTTATACAAGTGGACAAAATAATGTGCAACTTGACTTATACATGGACGAAGAGATTTTGGACTTGACTTGTACATGGACAAAGAGATTTTGGACTTGACTTGTACATGGACAAAGAGATTTGGAACTTGGACTTGTTCAAAGAGATTTGAGATTTGACTTGTGCTTTGACCAAATGACTTGGGACTTGACTTGCGATTAAATAAATGACTTGGGACTTGACTTGGATTTGCAAAAAATGACTTGGGACTTGCTGCCATCTCTGCAACAATGCTTTAGCCTTGACGAATACAAGCTTTTGTTTGAGTTGCCTGATAGATTATGTTTCAAAGCATTCAACACTTCAACACTAACTAATTGTTGCAGCAATGCCTAAGCCTCAATTAATCCAAACATAGGGTTCTACGTATGAGTAAGCTATCACAAATAAGTCTAATGCATAGACTTCTATTGTATGAGTTATACAGATTTATTCCATAATACACAAAGACTATGATGGGCTACCCTACCGCTTTTGTAGGATTAAAATCTCTACCTCAGCACCGAAAGTGTAGCTGGTCTAGTGATATGACATTCGCTTTAGGACCGAAAGATTTTTTTGTCCGATTTTTATGTAAAATATTTGCTTTCAATTAATTTTTCTCAAAATGGAGACAAAGTTTCTAAATCGGAATACTTGCCAACTAGGCTAATTCGTGATAGCTTACTCATAGTCATAGGTAACACCAAACTTTGATTTGAGTTGTTCTATAGCTTACCTCCATTGAAGCAGTAGCAATGGCTTCAATACTGCCAAATCTATGGAGCAATGCCTTAGCCTTGACTGCTCCAAGCTTTGGTATTAGTTGTACTGTAGCTTGCACAGATGCGTCCACAGATTGACCACGACGAATCACTCTGAATGGATTGGATTGGGGCTTGTATTGTTCATTCACCTAATATAGGGGAAAGACAATTTACATATTCATTAGAATGGAGGACTGGTTGGATGTAATTTTATTGCCTCCAATGACTTTAGGAGATGTTGTGGGAATTGGAACAAGAGAGAAGTGCATTAAATAGGAATTGGACTGAGGGGACTTAATGGGAGTTTGGACCTGGGGGACTGGATTAGACCTCATGCCTTTACTTCATTGCAATATGTATCAAAATATGTCCATTTATGGGAAATTTCAAAGTGTACAAAATTGTGATCAAAATCGTTCTAGTTAAAAACTGCACCTAAAATTGTTGCTCATAAAAACATTGTTACACCCCAATGTAAAAAGTAAGTAGAAACAAGAATGTCAAGACTGGATTGGTCTAAGTGGGACTAAATGGGAAGACCTCACTTGATTTGATCATTGGACTGACATTAGGGAAATTTAGCAAGCCTGGTGACTCTAGGGTCATTGATTTAGTCACAAAACACTGAAAATAAAACTTACCATTTGAATCAACAGGTTAGCTGCCTCAGATTGCGATGCTACAAACAACACAACTAGACCAAGACTGACCACACCAAAGGTTTGTATGGAACTGTAGTATTGCTCTGTAACAGGGGTACGCTCCACTAGTACAATACCCCGCATCTTGCTGGCCTTGGTGAAAAATAGGAAAGATAAAAATAATTCTTACTTTATAAAGTGAAACATAGATAATTATTTTGAATTATTGTTTAGTAACGATGCAGGTAATAATGTTATCACATTTTCAGTCATCATAGTAATGATTAGTACGGCCAAACAAAGAAGATGGTCTGTCTCAGAAACATTTTGCAAATAAGATGTGCTGTGAGATTTTTTTATTGATTTTTTTAGAAAATAAGGTATGCACATTTTTGTTGTTGTTGCTAATCGAAGCTTCAGAGAACTTTTTTTAAACTTTTTTTTTAAAAATCAAAACAAAACAAAAAATCCATAAAAAATCCAAAAAAGAAAGAAAGTTTTTTAGGCCTCTACGCGCCGTAGCTCATTTCACATACCAATGCGGGCGGGCTTCTGAGACAGACTATCTTCTTTGTTTGGCCTAACTCTCCTGTCAATGGATTGCCATTTGGATGATCACATGACAGCAGATTCCTGTAGGTGGTGTTCATATATCATATCTTTCAGTCCTACCCAAAATTTGCTCTTCTTATCACTATGCAATATGAAGTATTCTTTTGTCACTGCTTTACAAAGGGGAATGGGAGGTGAAAGGAGGCAAGACATTTCAGGGATGTGCTATAAATAGGTTAGAGTGCCATTTCACTCTTCTAGCAGAAGAATGACACAATTTTTGTTTAGCTATCAGGTCTTTTTTTAAACTACCAGGTGAGTCCATTTTTGCCAAAAGAGTGGAACATGGGAATCAGTGTTGTCACTAGCCAAAATTTAGTGCCGGTTAATTTTACTGACGGCGAACGGAGTGCAGTGGATCATGGCATGGGGTCCAGAGGCCTTCCTAATGTATTTTTAGGGTTTTTTAATGCACTTTGAGGGTTCCAGCCCCAAAATTTCTTGTTTTATATGGCAATTTAATGATTTTATCCACACAATTACCCTTTTTTTATAGTGCCGGCTACACCCGTCCAGCACCGAACGGCTTCGTGACAACCATGTCGAGAATGTCCATTTTCTTTAATCAAGTGACATCAAAAAAATACACCCTTCTAGCTTGTGTTCAAAATTAGTTCACACAAGGACTAGGCAGCCAGCCGTGTAGGGGTGTTCCACACTCCCAAATCAGTAAATACACACCCAGCGTTTTTGTCCACATGGCATACTTTGTCACAAATCCTTAAATTTACACACCCAGTTTTTGAATTTACACACCCACACCTTCAAATCCTGCCTAGAACCTTGGTTCACATCCCACATTTTACCTTCAATTGGTGTACTTACTTTCTGTAGTTTAACCAATTTTCTTTTGTATGCGGTCCCTGCAACTATATCAGCCTCTGCTAAATATATTACTGCCGAGTCACCGGATGGATGGAAATCAACCACACCGAGGCCATCTTCAAATTGAACTGGTAATTTGTCTAGAAAAAAGTAACACAGATTTTTTTATCATTCTCTGTCAGATACAGCAAAGCTTCATGTAAGTTACCAGATTGGTGGTTATCAACCAAATCAAGACCATCTTCAAATTGAACGAGTAAATTGTCTTGAAAATAGACAGAAACAATTGACAATTAATAATATAACAGCCAAGTCACCCGATAGAGATATTCCTTGTTTCGGATAAACGGCCATTTTGGAGGAATCACTAAACTCTATTCAAGTTTCTCTTGGCAGCAGTAATCTGCGCATTTCAAGTAAAGATTGAACTAATTTGGAGGTCATGCACCAGACTATATTGAATGAAGAGTGTGTGGGTCGTGCTACAAACGTGTTTGTGTTCCCTCCAAATTAGCAGCTATCCAAAACATGGATGTGGAATATCTGATATATCTCTATTGAAAGCCAACCACATTACATGTAAGGACATCTTCAAAGTGAATCCTATTAGTAGAAAGTAGAAAATAATTTTCAGATCAGATTTCAATGGTGATTGTTGTGCATGTAGCTAGTACCCAAGGCAGTGAACAGTATGGCAGCAAGGAGCACTGATCTGATGAAAATAAGATCCAATGAATCAATTTTTAAATCTTAAGCTGGGTAAAATCATGCCCCTGTCAAAGAATTCATTTTGTACTGCTCTGTACAATACTACATAATTACAATATATTTTTACATGATATGTAATTAAAGACATTTCTGACTGAAATAAAGCCAAATGGTTCTTGAAGAACTTCTACCTACCTTGTAATAGCTTCATCAATTCTGTCTTTTTCCACTTTGGGTTAATCACTAAACTTCCTGGAGGGACCCTACCACCATCGTGTACAGGGGTGGATGGCACTTGAGATGATAGGCTGCCACCACCACTGCTATTCATTGTAACTATAAAACAAAAGGCGATACAGTTAAAGTTAATTTTACAATTTACAATTATTGAAACCATTTATAACCATAGTTGCTTATAGTACAGATTCTGAGGGATGCTGCCATATGTTTGGTGTGCAAGTGTGTAGCTACAAAAACTAGTACAGTCAGCGTCGTACATTTACTGTAGCAGGAATCTGCTAAGATCTTCTCAGCTTACATGAGATCCTTGGATTTGAACGGAAATATGGGCCACTGATTATAAACTACCCCAGTTTTTCTGCCAAAAAAACATGTTTACATGCTTATTAGGCACATGAAAGTCAATTGTTATGTTTCCCGTAACATTTTTCCAAACTAATGAGGCAACTTTTTCATTATTCATTTTTCATTATTTTGCAGGATTTCAAATTTTCATATTTACAACAATTTCATCAACATATTGCGTGCTCTATACCTGCGAATATTGTGTCAAAACACCACTCTGCACAACTTATACACAGACTTGTATTTAATAAAATATATTCAACCATTTTTCAGGTATTTATAGTCGATATATTTAATAGGAACAAGATATTTTTGTACAATTTACAAAATAATGAACTTTTGGGGGATTTTGAATCTCAAACATGGGCAAAAAATCATAATGCGGGCGGGTTACGGGAAACATAACATTTCATGTGCCTTATTGTAAACAGTCCCATAGTAAAAGAGGTGGTCAGTGTTCCCAACCTAATTGCTTCTTAAATCATAGCCAAAGACACAAAATTATCCCAATTATGGGTAAGCCCATAGAAAATACATAAAGTAGCCCAAACTTTGGCAAAGAGCACACAAAATTAGCCCAATTCCACTGTTTGGCTGACTAGGTTGGCAACAATGTTTGTTTGTAAGTAATTGTATTATAAGTTCAACCAACCAGGGGCACTCTACATCTAGATAGCAGATGTAGCCAGGCTGAAAGGACAAAAAAAAGGATTTGCACCCGGCCTATTTTACATTCAATAGAGTTGGTGCATGACATTCAGCTCATCCATAGCATGAAGAGTGCTATCAAATAAATAGAAAAAATATCAGAAAAATCTTAAACACAGTTCAGTACTCCTAAAAATATGGCTGCTAATCCATTACATTGAGAATCATTTGTTTAGTTTGAACCAATCACATGCATTAAAGTATATCATGTGATCTTTCCAGATCCAGGGAATGCCCTCAACATCGAAAAAAATTGAAAGCAGATTTTCTTGCAGATTTACATTTCTGATCATAAATCGTACATACATTCCAAGTTACAGGGCGATACAATTCTTAATTACTTCAAAATCATGGGTTTAAGAGTGAAAATATTAATAAACTGTTGGGTTGACACAACAGTTTATATTTTCACTTTAAATTCACTCTAAAACCATGATTTTGAGGTAATTAGGAATCGTATCGCTCTGTAACTTGGAATGTATGTACGAGTTATGATCAGAAATGTAAATCTGCAAGGAAATCTACTTTCTAAAAAAAATCATGAATAGAGGGCGCTCTCTGGAAAAGATTACATAATATGCCTTTAATTGTGGTCAGTTGATCAGAATGGGGCATTTGGCTATTACATTACACTACATTTCTATTCATTCTTCAAGGGTTTAAATGGTGCCTAAAGGGTAGTTCATTCATAAAAAGTTTTCAAAAACACATGTGAGTTAAGTTGTGGGGAGAATTCTGTTACCTCTGGAAATATATTAATATCTTTTCACCGTCAAGAATTACTTCCTATTTTCATGAGATTTTATAAGCTAAATGGTAATTTATACTATAGCTAAGGCACATGAAAGTCAATGTTATGTTTTCCGTAACCCGCCTGTGTTATGATTTTTTGCCCGTGTTTGAGATTTGAAATCCCCCAAAAAATCATTATATTGTACAAAAATATAAAGTTTAAATTGTTTCGCAACCATTTTCGTGTGATTTTACAAGTTTTCAAACCAACTAACAGCGTCGCAAAACCTAAAATCGTTGTATTTGTTTCTTCTTTCATCGGCGATCTCTGTACGCTTTCGTATGCAACCATGTGAAGTGTGAGGCTTGGAGCTGAATAAAATGTGGCACATACAAGAAAATACAACGTTCCGAGCTGCTTGCAAAAGTATTAATGGAAATGTGCTCTTTTTACTGCTATCGTGACATTTTAATTGTTAATATTATATTAAGTTTAATATTAGTTTGGTGGAAAATAAATGAACTTATGAGGATGAATTGACAATTTGCGTTTGCTATGTAATATTTAATGGCGATTGCTACTTTCTAACTTTAATCCTATCACTCAGCTATGATGATGTATAAACATAGAACATGATTGCATTAGGGGGCTGGCATTTTCTTCGGAAGGGGGGGGGGTCCCAAAAATGTGGATAGACCCAGACAATTTTTTCATGACCCCCCTATCCAAGAGCTGCATATTTTTATGACCCCCCCCCCTACCAATACAGTCCATTATTTTGTGACCCCCCCCCCAACACACATTTCAGAAAGCATGCTTTGATAAATTTGTGACCCCCCCCATTTTCAATGAAATAATTTTATGACCCCCCCTGTTTTCATGTCAAAAAAACTATGACCCCCCCCAGTATATTTGGGACCCCCCCCCCCCTTCCGAAGAAAATGCCAGCCCCCTTATTACTTGGGTATCAAATTAATCATCAGAGTCCTTGATATAAAATAAGGGGTTGATATTGGTTGCACCACTTGTTTCAAAATAAAGAAAATACAAGATAATTAATAATTAAAAGTCACTTCGTCCCTTTTTTAAACCTCCAACAGAAAACTCAAAATCGATTGTGAAGGGTCTTAACCATGATATCTGAAGCAAAAGTTTAACTTGTTTTAATATTCAGAGAAGTTGAAAAATATTTATTAAAATATCTGACGCTGACTCAAATGCTTAATTCATATCTAGAGAGCTATGATTCAGAGCTAGTAGTAGTACTAGTAGACATACATTCCTAGGTTCAAGGGATATGCAGTGCGTCTATATTCATGAATTCTTCACTTTATATCGAAAGAAAGAAAGAACACTAACTTATAACTAGGAATAATTTGGTTTGCCTCACTCTCCATCATCATTAGACATCAGTGATCTTCTCTCTCTTGCAAGTGCCAAGAACAGAGAAATGTATTGATTTTCAATAATAACAAAAGCTTAAGGTGAACATGTATTGTTAAGTTGTATTGACTTGCACAACTAAACAATATCATGTTCATTGAACCAATGCAATGAATTGATTTATAATTAAAAATCAATACTGACTGATCTGATCTATCTACTCAAGACTAGTTGGTGGGTGTGAACTGCCCCTTTGTTGTATATATGCAGACCGTTATATTTATATAATCCCCCATCCAGACAACAATGAATTAAACATGAATCAGGAAAGTGACTGAATACAGTTGTCAATGACGAACTTCTTTATTTACAATTGCCACAAGCGTAAAGGCCAAAGCCTAAAAATAAGCTTATTAAAATTAAATATATTTACCTACGACATGTGAGATTGTTAAACCAAGGAGTTTATATAATAACTCCTTGGTTTAAACCTGCTCTCGAAGGCAAGTATTCCGATGGTACTTATCTCTGTATTTGATAGGTTAACGTTTCAAAGAAGTTTAGAGTGGCTTTTCAAAGTGACGATTTGTTCAATTTATTTTAGTTACAATCATATCAGCTGCCATTCGCTCGTGGCGCGAAATGTTTGTTTTGATGGGACGCCCTCAACGATAAAACGAACTTTAATAAGTACCTTTATTTTGACAGAAAAATATTAAGTATGAAAAAGTCAGAAAAATAACGTAAACTATATCTATATTCATATTTGTACACCTAAATAACTCCAAACGCGATTAATAATAATATTTGTTTTTAAAATATGAGCTAATTTTGATACAATTACCCAAATAAACCTACATTATTAAAATGTAAAGTGGAGAAGATGAAAAATAGTATGTATTGTTAGTTTCCCGCGGTATTTTGATACACGTGATACGGCCCTTTAAACCCGCGAATAATATTACCGATCAACAAAACACAGTGCAGTGCAGCGCAATCAAGACTTGTTTTGTAAGTGACCTGTTTTCTGGTGAGAATCGCATCTCTTTGTCGGTATATTGAAGATTTCTTCGGTAAGGATTAGGGAACAGATAGATCTGGTTGTGGATATTGTTATACGATTTAAAAATGTAAATTACTGCAATGTTTTCACTTATAGTTATACAGTACACTTAATACTTATCTTTCAGTGGCATTTAA
The DNA here is from genome assembly GCA_035610835.1 of Ophiura sarsii. Lineage (NCBI taxonomy): Eukaryota > Metazoa > Echinodermata > Ophiuroidea > Amphilepidida > Ophiuridae > Ophiura > Ophiura sarsii. The sequence continues at coordinate 7,904,681 of CM069458.1, read as the reverse complement.
ATTTTAAGGCTTTTGCTTGTTTGGATTGTATATTCTCGTTTACTGTATACTATTATTTTTCTATTACTGTGTAAGCTTAGATTACTACTGAATGTGGTATCCATGGTTGAGTCACAGATCCTCAAAGGATCTGTGGTTGAGTATATTTTTACCAGGGTGGGATCAGTCCTAGCAGGTGGCCGAATTGTCCAGCCCTGGCAAATTTGCCAGTATTTCCAGTTAATACAAAAGTAGCGCTTCCACACAAAAAATGGCATATTTTACCCTTCATATCAATGCGTCGCTTCAAAAACAAATTTGGTTGCGTTTTGCCAGAAAAATGATAACATTTAGGCCTACAGTCATTTTGTGGCAAGTGGACATTTTGCCAGTATTTACAGTTAATTCAAAAGTAGCACTTCAACACCCAAAATGGCATCTTCTATCCTTCATAAGTTCATATATCGATAGCTGAACTTGATACCAATATTTTGCGTCGCTTCAAAACAATTCATGGTTATGTTTTACTAGAAAAAAGATGCAATTTCACTAAAACTATTTTTGAAATTTCATTTTCAAGCTTTCATTGAAAGTGCACTATTACATTAAGGCCAAATAAAAACTTCATGTTTAGCATCCCCGCACGCTTCCTTTTTAATAGCACACCAATCCCCTCCCACCCCCATCCCACATGCTCAAACCCACTCCACCCCAACCACAAAACCTACTCCACCTTCCCACAATGCCCCCTCCACATCTAAACCACCCCTTCAATTCAACCTCCCCTCCTCACCACAAATCCCCACCCCCAATCCCCATGCCACCACAACCCCTCTACCATCACAATCCCACCACAAACCCCTCCCCTTTCCCATCACCACCACAAACTCCTCCCCTTCCCATCCCCACCATAAACCGTTTCCCCACGTTCATTCCGCTAAACTCTATACATTCGTTTACATTTGTGATTGAGGTATTATAAACCTGGGTATAACACAGCCTGGTAATGTGTCTTCATAAAAGTCTAACGAAAATGAGCAATAAGCCCTTGCCCCATTTAGTGTTTGTTTCCAGTCGTTTTTATATATATATTTTTTATGTGTGTGTTGTATACACAGTCTGTATATTATTATTTGCGACTGGAAAATAGTCTATAAAGCAATTCGCTTTGTACAATACTTTCGCTGATTCTCTTGTTCTTAATCACACGGTATAAACATGCATCGGAATGACAAAAGTCGGAGCCTTTGTTATTATAAGAACTATGTACATGTATCGATCAATTTGGAACCCGATATAGTTTATTTTAACGGAATAAATCGTATTCAACATTAGGAGCCAGCGCGATGCCGATAGTCAATTTTATTATCAATATCTAGCGCGGATCTTAAAAGTTTTTGCCCGTAGGTTTTTAAAGTTAGTGCTGTCAAAAAATAGTATTATTGCCAATTAGACATTTGGCGTAAGAATATACTTTAACATCGTTTAATATGTGTTGCTTTATTTATTTGCGTGCGAAATCAATTTTATAGTTGGTAGAATCAAACAATCCTAAATTGATCACACACTATTCATTTGTCATTCAAGCTGCAAATTATTGTTTGTGATATTTAATAGCAACTTTCTTGATGAGTGGACAGTGTAATCATTGCACCTTAATAAACTTAAACGACACCATAACACCATCTCTAATATGTTAAGGCGGCCATCTTAGACATGGCGGTGTTATTTTGCTATGATGAATGTTCTTCAGTTCTCACTGCTTTCGATGCAATCTGTCTGCCTTGTACCAATTCTACCTTTAATTTAACTTAACCCTAACCCCCCTGAGTGCTAAAAAATGCTAATCCAAAGTCCCTCTCCAAACGCATGCGCCGTCGGTTTTCGATGACGTAGTCAACCGAGCCTATATAATGAGTGCAGTATACTGCACGAATGTGTAGCTGAGGGCCGTGGCTTAGTGGTGGGAAGCAGGCGCGTACCGCGGCATGTGAGCCAGGGGGGGGCAGAAGTATGTCGTCCCGGTAGTGGCGTAAATTTCCCGGTAAATTTTCGTAAAAGGTTGCCCCAAATTTTTTCCCATTCAGTAAACTCTTGAATTTCACGTAAGTGGGGGGGGGGGGGTCAAAAAATTTCGCATGGTCAAAAAAATTCGCATAGTCACAAAATTTCGCACAGTCACAAAATTTCGCACAGTCACAAAATTTCGCACGGTCTCAAAATTTTGGACTCAAAAAGCATAACGGTTAACAAATAATGCCAATTCCTCAGTGTTTTAGGCCCTATTTTTTTTCCTTATGCAAATTTAGCGATCCGGTCTTGGGAATTTAGCGTCCCGGTATTTGGAGCCAGGGGGGGGGCGGCAACTAGCTGCCCCCCCGGTCGGTACGCCACTGGTGGGAAGGTGGGGCTTGAGAACGGAGGGTCCCCGGATCGAATCCCGGCAGGTTCCCGGAGAGTTGGTTGGTGTTTTTTCCTCGAAAATTGTGATCCCGGTCAAAAATCCTAAACCGGGGTTAGGGTTATGGTAAAAAAAAAAGAGGTTTTTTTGTGTGTTCTATTAACCCTAACCCCCCTGAGTGCTAAAAAATGCTAATCCAAAGTCCCTCTCCAAACGCATGCGCCGTCGGTTTTCGATGACGTAGTCAACCGAGCCTATATAATGAGTGCAGTATACTGCACGAATGTGTAGCTGAGGGCCGTGGCTTATAGTGGTGGGAAGGTGGGGCTTGAGAACGGAGGGTCCCCGGATCGAATCCCGGAAGGTTCCCGGAGATTTAGTTGGTGTTTTTTCCTCGCAAATTGTGATCCCGGTCAAAAATCCTAAACCGGGGTTAGGGATAAGAGCAATTAAGAATTTTGTGTCCTTCTGTTAAGCTACCCCTCCATAGATTAAATTTATACTAGGCCTAACACTTATACTTATAGGTATAGGCCCTAATTAATCCTACTTAGTTGACCAGTTGTTTACTTGAACATGCTGTTAGTGTTTCACAGAATGTTACTGGTTTACAACTTAACGCCAGGTTAAAGAAACCAGTAATAAGTCCATCCATCCCTTACTTTATTGTTTTCATTGCATTATTATTTTCAGAAAATAAATTGTCAAAATGTCATCTCCGCCAGGCAGTGAGACGGGCACACCTCGTAGCCGCAGGAGTAAGAGAGGCCGAGCAGAAGAGACAAGTCCCCCTAAAGGAACGCCCACCAAGCGAGGGCGTAGCCAAGAAGATGACCCGACTGAACATGATACTCCATCACGTCGCAGCAGCAGGTCTCAACAGAATGGACATACACAGAAGAATGGTGACACACCTTCAGTGAATGGTACACCAGGCAGGCGCAGCACTAGAGGGAAACCAGCAAGTGACGCTGGTACTCCATGTGAGTCAAATTTCTTAAACTCATATTATGCGATCTTTTTACTTCAAAAGCAGATTTTCTTACAGATTTGTAAAGTTACAGAGCGATACGATTCCTAATTACTTCAAAATCATGGTTTGAATAGGTTGTAACAAACAGTCGAGTTGGAACAGTCGGGGACTGCACAGTCGGGGTCTGCACAGTCGGGGTCTGCTCCGACAACTTATTTTCTAATTGTTTTTTCGTTCGTGCATTGTTTTGACAAAGTGTTAATGCATACAGTGTTTATTTAGAATTGAGGTTATTGTTGTTCCTGTCTTAAGCCAATCAGAGGCCTTGCTCGTTTACCATGGCTACCAGAGCGAAACTAAAAACTAGGCATCATGGGCTACAATATGGTAAATCCCACTCTAGTTACACATCTGGAGTGTGATCACAGTTGTATACATATAACATATGTATATACATGTATATAAGTGTGTAGCTCTTTGAAAAGTTTTCAAAACAAATCAGTGCTCATGCTCAAAATAACCCCCAATATCCAGTTGGCACAGAGCAGGAGCTGATTGTTGGACAGTCCTCATTATAAATCAGTCACAATGCACATTTGGTCCCAGGTTTTCCTTTATATGATTTTTTTTTATTCTCCAATTTATGATGTCTTATAATTTGGTCCCCTTTGTGTTTCAACCTCGTCTCTTTCAGTCTATTATTGACTAATTAATGCACCATTAGTTATGCATTATTCCGTTCTTGAAAATTGACTGAATAAAGATGTGGGTTCAGTCTCATTTTGTCTTTTTCAAGGAGACTGGGTTGTTTATTTCTAGAACCTCGTCAGTCTTGATATTGATGGTAAATGAAATCAGCCTTTAATTTCTTGAAACTACATTTTCCCATTTCATTTTATCCAGCTCGTCGCAGCAAGCGAGGTGGTTCCACGGCCAGTTCTCCATCCTCCAAGGCTGATAGACCACTGGATTCATCCCCTGGGGGTGATCTTGCCATGATGCCATCATCCCCTACATCAGGGAAGGACACATCACTGTTCTCTAGTCCTCAACATTCTAAAATTGGTAAGTAACATAATGTCCAACTAAATTCTTTGATAAATTCCACTTCTCGCTACTTTTGAAGAACATGAATTCAAATTCTACCATAGACAGCAGAACCTACAAAGAACCCATACATGGCAGGGTTTTTCATGTGCACCAATAATGTCAGTTATCCCACATGCAATGTCAAAGGGATTTTGCATCAAGGACTTTCCAAATTCAGGCACGATAATCTCCCTTTACTAATTATGCATTTATCAAATGCAACCCTGGTTCCGGGGATTTGGGCCAGGATGTATAAATTGCCAATGTGACGTCCTAGGTACAGTTGTGTACGGCTTGCAGGGCGGGGAACCGCTTATTGTACGTACCCGCTACAGTCCTCGCCCCAGCCGGGACAAAGTGAACGCTCCTGTTACAGTCCCTCCCCTCCCCCAACAGCTGGGACATAGTGAGTCACGTCCGACTACAGCCATTATTAAGTGAAGAACTAAGTTTTATATTAACCTTCGTACTCATTTGAACATAAATCCACTAGTGCTAACTTAAATCCACTAGTGCTAACTCACAATAGTCGCCAGGTTATAACTTCCCTGGCTCATTTTTTCAGTGATGTATGTCCCGTCTACAAGCCCCGGCTAGCAGGGGCACACTTTTTACGTCAGGGCAACGTTTTGTGTACGGTTGCAATTGATTTATGCATTACCATGAGGATTTTCCCCCTTCGCCATTTCCATTGACACCAAATAGTTGTTCCCATGCGATCTAATTCTACAAAGGTGCAATGCCAGTATGCCAATGTTTATGCGTTATAAATAAGTTGTCAGGGCAAGCCTTGGATTCTTTCCAAGATAAAAGCCGCCATCCCACAAACAAGCTTGTATCATTCTATTAAAAACTAACCTTTATATCTTTCTTTTGATTTTTTTTCATCAGGTGCAAGTGAGATAGACATGAGTTCACCTCTCAACTATGGCACGCCAAGCTCACGTATGGGTGGAACACCAGGCAGAGGGTAAATAATAACTCTCAATATTTAACAATTCTTTGAGATAGACTGAAAAGAAATTCGATAAACTTGGTCAAACACGACTTGTTCAACAGGCTAAAATTGGATTGGCTTTAAATCTGCATCTAACTTAACTTATACAGGGGTAGTATTTTGCTTCACGTTGGGCAAAATCAAATTATGTTTTTATTTTAGTTAGTGAAAAAAATTGGACATGAATCTATGAACTCTTGCCGTATAATTACTTAGGAATAAATGAGAATGTCTATTTTCAGTAGGCGTGCAATATCAAGTTATCAGGTTCATTTCATAGGATAAATGTTAGTGAAGTACAAATGGGTGCCATACACGTCTTATTTCTTGACTTTTTAACCCTACACAGTGGCACTCCAATCCGACCAAGACCTGATATCAGAAGTGAACGCAAGGTCCGTCAAGTCAACCTGGCTTCAGATCCATCCGTAAGTATCCCTGGCTTTGTACAGTATTTTAATCTGTTAAAATATTTGTAAACATCTACAGGTTTTGTTTGCACGATTCTTTGAAATTGGGTCATTCAAAGTTAACTCCTGAATTATTTGGGAAAATATTAAAGTCGGTCAAAGAAGGAATCTACATAAATCCTACATTTTTCTGGACTTAACCAAACCATGGCAGAAAAAGGAGGTCTGTCCTGACAGCATAACAAGGTGAAATTCTGCTACTGATGAATAAAGTAACAGGGCATCACTTTTTATCGCCTTATATTCTGATTTTGGAGCAATTTCAGCATTTTTTAGAAATGGATTCTCTGACTCATTTTATTTCCAAAAATGTATATATATACCTTTTTATACATCACATTAATAGTTTTTAGTAAATTTCATATTGTTGGGGACTTGGGGTTAACACCTCCCCCTTTACCCCAACTAACTGCTTCAAATCTTGACTTTAAAGCTAAACATATTTTTTTAAATGGTGATGTTATTATAATTGCCATTAATTTGTTTGTATCATTGCTCCATTCATTTTTAGGGAGAACCCACAGAACCTTTGACCGGTGGAGTAACAAGTGACCAGCCAGGCGCACCACAGTTGGTCATCTGGGGCACCAATGTGGTAGTGAGTGAGGCCAAGGAGGGATTCCGGCGGTTCTTGATGCGTTTTATCGACCCGGAAGCAGACGAGGCAGAGGGTATTGATCCGGATGAGCCCCTATATCTTCAGAAGCTGGATGAGGTAGGGTTGATTCATTCTTCTAATAATTATATTTTCTCTCTAAGTGTGTTTTGTGTAATGTGCAATAATTGTTGATGAGACTTCATTCATGACGGTCTTACAAAGTATACTTTGTTCATCAACCTTCGTGCAGTGATGTCAAGGTGTATTTCAATAATTGCGGCAATTCTCACATGCTAGCATATGCAATCAAAAATGATTCTTTGATCTTGAATCTGCTGATCTGATCAATGGAATATGCTTTAAGGTCATTGCACAGTGTTAGATGAACAATGTTTAGTTTAACTCTTTCCACGCGGCAGGTATCTATCTGCAGACGACATTCCTAAATGTCACATGTTTCAAAAATGTCAAAATTATTGGATATCATTACCATATTTGGAATCACCATGACTGAGAAATGTATTAAGATAAGTACAAACTTGCCTAGTATTTGATCAGTAATCTGTTTTGTACAGTCATGATAAAACTAATAGCCGCGTGGAAAGTGTTAATTTTATTTATTCTACATGACCTAGGAGTATGAAAGCAATTAAAACTGATTGTCAAGGGTAAACAATAGATATCTACTTGCATTTATTTTTAAAATAATATCAAGTTTTGAAAAAAAGTAATGAAATAATTGCATTGTTGTCTATTCAGATTCAAACCTTAGAGCTACCCTTCCTCAATGTCAACTGCAAACATCTGCAGCAGTTCAACGACGAGTTGTACCGTAAGCTGGTGTGCTACCCACAGGAAGTAATCCCGACCTTTGACATGGCTGTCAATGAGATGTTCTTTGAGCGTTACCCAGACACAGTATTAGATCATCAGATACAAGTTCGCACATACAATGCAGAGAAGACAAAGAACATGAGGTCACTTAATCCAGAAGGTATGTCCTGTTGTCTGGTAATAACAAAACAAAATGGAAGCTTATGAAAATGTGGTTTAATTTATACGTAAAGCAGGTTTAGCAAGGTACAGTTTTACCCACAACATAAACATACACATATTTATACGCTATTTGGCTTCCTCTGGACAGTGACGTAACTTGGGCAGTGACGTAAGCTTTTACGCAAGCGTATGAAGCGTATGTATCTTCGTCTTTCAACGCTTATGAAGCGTCTTTCAAAGCGTATGTATCTTCGTCTTTCAACTGGCGTGTGTATACGCCAGCGTCACAACATAAACATACACATATTTATACTCTATTTGGCTTCCTCTGGACAGTGATGTAACTTAACAGGTGCAGCTTTTACGCAAGCGTATGTATCTTAGTCTTTCAACGCTCGTGTGTATACGCCAGCACCTTGAGTAGACCCGCGTAGATGTAAATGTGCTGCAATTAGTAGAATACGCAGTTACGTCACTGTCTTGCGATGGCCAAATAGAATAGTCTGCTTATAACGTAACAAAATGGAAAACTACGAAAATGTGGTTTGATTTATATATACGTAAAGCAGTTTAGCATGCTACAGTTTTACCCACAACATTTAGTGCAATTGATTTTCTTTGGCCATTACAAAACCAAAAACTTCCTAAATGGTTCAAGTACGTTTTGGATATCTTATTAGCAGCACACAAACGTTTTTGTACTATACAGTTATGAAAAATGGAAGCAAAATTGAGTAATTGATGTCTATCGGTCAGCTGAAGATTAAGTCTATAATCCAAAAAGTGCTTTTAGTTAATTTTATAAAGTGTATTTAGAAAGAAATTGCCAATGTATGTGTTTTGATAACAGAATCTAATGAACTAGGTCTATTTTATTATCAGACATTGATCAGTTAATCACCATCAGTGGTATGGTCATTCGCACATCCCAACTCATGCCTGAGATGAGGGAGGCATTCTTCCGTTGTTACGTCTGCTCGTCGACCACCAGCGTCGAGATTGATAGAGGGCGTATTGCAGAGCCAGCTCTTTGCCGTAACTGCCAGACCAAGCACAGTATGGGTCTCATTCACAACAGGTCACAGTTTTCCGATAAACAGATGGTCAAATTACAAGAGTCACCTGGTAAGATGGTTTGCTTTTTTCTTCTTTATTTAAAAATATGGATAGTTCCAAATTTGTGCATAATATGCAGTGTTTATCTCCCCGTGCGCAAAAGTAATCCAGGCATGCATGCACGATGTTGGTATTAGCATGTGTCGCACTTGTTATATGCATTTGATACGCAGTACATAGTGCATGTGTTGCATTCATGCATGCTCACTCTCTTCTGTATTAATTCGCTGTCGCGAGGAGGTTGGCCAATTTGTCCAGAATCTGTGAATCCATTTCCACAAAGATTCTTGCAGATTTGTATAAATAATTGATTCTTGTTAATATTGCAGATCTACACACAAGCTCAGGGTTTTGGATTCTTCGGGAAGAAACCTGAATGTTTTTTTCCGCTTTGGAAGAAACTGGCGAACCCTGCACAACTCATTTGCTAGAGTAAAATAGCAAGAATTTTAATGGATTCTTATACTGTTCAATGAATCTGTGTTTTTGCACGCCCGTATAGAATGACTTGTGTCATGTAAGAAAAATTACACGTGATAAATCATGCCTACCGTATTATCCCTATTAAGCGCCCAGGGCGGTTAGCAAAGTCATTTTGGGTGGGCGCTTATTATGTTACCTTTTTGTAAACTCATTTATCGTTGAGACTGTCGAATTCGACAAGGTTGCGAAGATTTTTTTGTTCGGTAACCGTAAACATACCAATAATGTTTTAGCTCATAGTAAAGAAAAAAAGTATGATTTTTCAATCACATTCCATGATTAGTTGTGAAAGACAAATCGCTAACGATTTGTTACAATTTTGTTCAAAAACTGCGTAAGAAAAAAACAAAAACTGAGCCGAAAGTGCCATCAATATTTATCTTGTTTTCATGTGGGCGGCCACCTTTGCTTTTCATTTGTGGCGAAAATACAACACTATAATTCCTCACTACGCATGTCGCAATAATTTTTGGTGGTGCCCGTTTCTGAACAAATGAATGGCACAATGAATGACTGCGATATACGGAACTGTTGCACTAGTGGAATTACCACGTGCGATTAAAACGGAAAATTAACACTCGCCGGTCGCTGTACAGGCAGTGGTATCAGCGCTACTGTACGCGTATCAGTAGCCTAGTGCCTAGTAGGATCGGGGGAGAGATGGCGGCGATCTAATCACGGCTTTTACTGGTACTGCTTTAGTGAAGGACGCCGTGAAGAATGTTGTTGTACAGTGCTACGGTATTAATTAAAAAGGTGGGCGCTTATAAGAGATTGTTTGTTGTTAGTCATTGATAAAAACAGGGGTGGGCGCTTATAAGGTCCTGGGCGCTTAATAGGGATAATACGGTACTTCAAGAATGGGATTACACAGCCAAGTTTCCTGGCCAAATTCTTGATTTACTAAAAAAAAATAAAAGTCTAATCTACTATACTTTTGAATCCATTAGATGACATGCCGGCCGGTCAAACACCACACAATGTTATATTATACGCACACAACGACCTAGTGGATTCTGTACAGCCTGGTGATCGCGTCACAGTGACTGGTATCTACCGTGCCACACCTCTCCGTGTCAACCCATTTATGCGTAACGTCAAGTCTGTTTACAAGACATATATCGATGTCATACAATTCTGTAAGGACACAAAAGGCAGACTGGCTGAACACTTTGACAAAGAGTAAGTATTTGGTGTATTAGGCACAAAAATATTGTTGTGTTGCTCTCAGCGACAGACCCTCAAAATCTCAAAAATCAGGGATGTAATTGGTTTTTATCCCCCTGGTTTGTAAAACCAGAAGGGGATTTTGTCATCATGTCAATGTGCGTGCGTATGTATGTGTGTGTGTGCCTTTTGGTTAGCCTTTTTTTCCAAATGCTGTGTGTGTGTATGTGTGTGTGTGCCTTTTGGTTAGCCTTTTTTTCCAAATGCTGTATCTGTTGAAAGGATGGACGGATTGACTTCAAACCTTCAGTGATAGGTAGGCCATGGTCAAACACTGTAGCTGCTTGTTTGGGGGTCTAATTTGCAAAGGTCATCTGAGGTCAAAGGTCATCTAGAGGTCAAATCGTAAAAGTTGCCCGAATGCTGTATCTGTTAAAAGGATGGACGGATTGACTTCAAACCTTCAGTGATAGGTAGGCCATGGTCAAACACTGTAGCTGCTTGTTTGGGGGTCTAATTTGCAACGGTCATCTGAGGTCAAAGGTCATCTAGAGGTCAAATCGTAAAAGTTGCCCGATTGACGTCAAACTTAGAGAAAAGAAACATGAACACCAGGTGAACATGTCTAAAATAAATTAGAGGTCATCCAAGGTCATCTGAGGTCAAAGGTCATCCAGAGGTCAAAGGTCATCCAGAGGTCAAATCGTAAAAGTTGCCCGATTGACGTCAAACTTGGAGACAAGAAACATGAACACCAGGTGAACATGTCTAAAATAAATTAGAGGTCATCTGAGGTCAAAGGTCATCCAGAGGTCAAATCGTAAAAGTTGCCCGATTGACGTCAAACTTGGAGACAAGAAACATGAACACCGAGTGAACATGTCTAAAATAAATTAGAGGTCATCTGAGGTCAAAGGTCATCCAGAGGTCAAATCTTAAAAGTTGCCCGATCGACATCAAACTTGGAGACAAGAAACATGAACACTGGGTGAACATGTCTAAAATAAATTAGAGGTCATCCAAGGTCATCTGAGGTCAAAGGTCATCCAGAGGTCAAATCGTAAAAGTTGCCTGATTGACGTCAAACTTGGAGACAAGAAACATGAACACCGGGTGAACATGTCTAAAATAAATTAGAGGTCATCTGAGGTCAAAGGTCATCCAGAGGTCAAATCGTAAAAGTTGCCCGATCGATGTCAAACTTGGAGACATGAACACGGGGGAACATGTCTAAAATAAATTAGAGGTCATCCATCCGAGGTCAACGGTCATTAGAGGTCAACCAAGGTCAAAGGTCAACAAGGGGTTAATTTGTGCAATGAACACCGTGGGAACATGTAAAAAAATAATTAGAGGTCATCCGAGGTCATCTGAGGTCAAAGGTCATCCAGAGGTCAAATCGTTAAAGTTGACCGATTGACCTCAAACTTGGAGAAAAGAAACATGAACACCAGGGGAACATGACCCATATATGACCGTTGACCTCATTTAGTTGATCTCCCAGCCAGGGGGATTCGCAAGTCGTGACTTGCAGTATTTTTTTAATTTAAATTTCACCCAATTTGTCAAAATATTACTATTTGCTGCTTGAAATTAACAAGTTTGCTTGAATAGATTGCTTTTTAAACTACTATCACACTAGAAACTATAACAATTAAATTGACATTTACCAATTTTGTTTTGTCATGAACCATGGTATGTCAGTAATATTTGTCTGCAAAAAATAAAGAAAAGCAAAAAAAGAAAATCGACCGACCAGACTTAAGATTTTTGGCACTTGAGGGCAACCCAACAAAACAAACAAATGTTTGGCCTCATTTATTAAGTGTTGTGGACATGAAAATTGAAACACTAGTGCTCAAATTTAAAGAGACCGTGGGAGCTGAATGCTTCAAAAGTTGCTGAGGTTTTTCAAATTTCTCATTTGGTCCAACAACTTGCCTACATAGTATTTAAGCCCAACAGGTTTCATGGCAACAAATCATTAAGGTCTTTCATGAATTTAAGCACTATCAAATATAATTGTATTCGTGTTCAAATGGTTCAGGTCATTCAGTGGTGAGTTGTTTACTATTGTGTAAAATGCAGCTCCTGATCCGCTTCTAGCCAGGAATGTCCATTTTGGAAATTGTAGTTTCAATGAATTCAAATCCACTCAACTTTATCAATAATAAGCAAGCCAGCAGGGCAGAATACATCAAATGTTATAATTAATTGACAAAAAGGATCTTGATTAGAAGATTCATCAATGAATCTTTGAGGTGTAGTTATTATTTAATACTTTCCCTGCGGCAAGCGTCTGCAGACCACTTTCCAACATTTCACAAAATGTTTCAAAAATGTCAAAGTTATTAATTTTAATTACCATACTTAAAATCACCATGAGAAATGCATTACAATAAGTACAAACATGCCTAGTATTGGTTCAGTAATCCTTGAAAGTTAAGTTTCTGTTTTTGTATATGGTAAAACCAATAGCCGCATGGAAAGTGTTAAGCTCACTTTATTATGGCTTTGTAATGTTACAGACAACATTTGGATATTTGTTCTAAACATGTTTCTTTCATCCATTCTCCCTACGTAGAGAGGACATGGCTACATTCACGGATGAGCGCAAAGAGGAACTGATATTGCTCTCCAAGAAAGGTGACATCTATGATCGCCTTGCTAAGGCTCTTGCTCCGAGTATCTATGAGAATGAAGATATCAAGAAAGGAATTCTCTGTCAGTTGTTTGGAGCTGCATCAAAGGACTTCTCAAAATCAGGAAGGAGTCATTTTAGGTAGGTGTTCATTGTTTGTTGTCAGGAGTGATGCATTCTAGTCAATGTGCAATGTCTCCTTAAAACAACATTTGGTATTACTGTTGGTAAAAAGGGGAAAAAGTATTGCTCCGAGTATCTATGAGAATGAAGATATCAAGAAAGGAATTCTCTGTCAGTTGTTTGGAGCTGCATCAAAGGACTTCTCAAAATCAGGAAGGAGTCATTTTAGGTAGGTGTTCATTGTGTCAGGAATTCTAGTCAACGTGCAACGTCTCCTTAAAAAACATTTTTTGGTATTACTGGTAAAAGGGAAAAAAGGGAAATCAAAGTTGAATCATCCAGAGTACCAATTTCCCTTTAGTTTAATGTCATGAAGTACATATGTGGTGTCAGTGTACATTTTATAGAAGGACATACCAGTTGCAGGTCAATACCAGAATTAGCCTTTGATTGATTGATTGCACCAGTCAATCAAGTGCCCAACTGAAAGCTGTATTCAGTGGCTGAATACGTTCTGACTTTACTTGACTCTGACTTCACTTAACACTTTAGAAGAGACAAAGTTTTGATCAGAATTTTACCATATAATCCAGTGGCTCTCAACCTTTTTCTGGTGGTGACCCATTCCAGAAACCAGCATCAAAGCGCGACCCCTCACAGAACAACGTTAAGTTACATTAGGGTATTAGCCAATATATTTGCTTTCTAACTATACAGTACAGTACACTTTTCATGAAAACATAGCATTTGATGTGATGGTAAATTATGCTAGTCCATGACCCCACAAAAAGTGTGTCGCGACCCAGAAGTTGGGAACCACTGATATAAACCATAATGAAATGTATTTATGCTTTAAGTGTTGGTTGAGGTTTCCAATCTTCCTTGTTTATCTTAGTATACAAAGGTATAATGGGCCTCCGAAAAATAATGGGGATAAAGTTTACTTAGGTTCCAGGATGAATGTGTCCCATGATAATCAAATGCACTTTATTCCTCCAAAGACTTGATAGGGCCTAAAGTGCAGTTTCCCATTTACCTTTTATGAAAAATAAATAGCGAGTATATTAACTTTAGGCTAATTGATATTCTTATTTTGTAATTTCAGAAATAAATAGCGAGTATATTAACTTTAGGCTAATTGATATTCTTATTTTGTAATTTCAGAAATAAATAGCGAGTATATTAACTTTAGGCTAATTGATATTCTTATTTTGTAATTTCAGAGCGGAGATCAATATCCTCTTGTGTGGTGACCCAGGTACAAGTAAATCTCAATTGTTGCAATATGTACATCATCTGGTCCCTAGAGGGCAGTATACATCTGGTAGAGGATCCAGTGCGGTCGGTTTAACAGCCTACATCACAAAAGATCCAGAAACAAGGCAGTTGGTTCTACAAACGTAAGTATCAATATTTATTTGGTAGATGAGATAAGAGTGGATGATTTGTGAGCAATTCTTCCTTCCTGTTATCTGATACATAAGCTGGCCCAATGATATATTTGTCAGTTCCATAAAATGGAAGAATTCGTTACTGGATTGCAACCAGGTTTGAAAATCTTACACATGTTTTAGAAAATCACATATATTCTTATCATAATTGCGAAACTTCACTTGATTCAGTTTGTTTGAAGGAAAAATATAAAACTCTACAAAAATTCATAATAAGGAGCCCAATTTAATTTATCACTTTGACGACCATAATCAATTTGCAAGTCCATAAAACGTAATTGCACACACCATTTTGGAATTCTGCGCATTTAATTATGCACATTTTACGCTACAAAATGGTCGAGAATGTGAAATGTTTTCTTCGAATCGGAAATCCAAGGCCTTAGAATAGGACAAACACCAATGGATTTAGTAGATACTTGTGTATATGTCAATCAATAGGTATAAATGTGAACCAATAATTATGTGAGAATTTTGCGATATTCGATCAGTAAGTCCGTGTTGTAACTCAATCTTAGATTGAGGAATATATTAATTTATGACCTGCTCATAAACAATGTTG
Organism: Ophiura sarsii; assembly: GCA_035610835.1. Taxonomy (NCBI): domain Eukaryota; kingdom Metazoa; phylum Echinodermata; class Ophiuroidea; order Amphilepidida; family Ophiuridae; genus Ophiura; species Ophiura sarsii. Next base: position 7,889,635 of record CM069458.1, on the reverse strand, counting down.
GGTTTCAACCCTATGGATTCTGTCCCTTATGTGGAATATTTCTGTGCAAATAAAAAAAAAAAACCTTTTACAATTAATCCTACCAATCATTTCATATTCACAGGGGAGCTCTAGTACTAAGTGACAATGGCATCTGCTGCATAGACGAATTTGACAAGATGAGCGAAAGCACAAGGTCCGTTCTCCATGAAGTGATGGAGCAGCAGACATTATCCATTGCCAAGGCCGGCATCATCTGTTCATTGAATGCTAGGACGTCCATATTGGCCGCGGCTAATCCAGTAGACTCACAGTGGAACCCAAAAAAGACTATCATTGATAACATACAGTTGCCGCATACACTGCTGTCTAGGTATGTAGGTTGTTGACAGGGTTCTAGCCAGGACCATATTGTTAAAAAAAACCTTTATAGAGTGCCGGGCGCCCAGCCAATTTTGACCCGAAGTCCAGCCCGCCCAGTGCCCCGTAGCTAGATACAGAATTTTATGATACAGAATTTTAGTTGGACATTTTGCAGAATATCTTCCTTTTTATAGTTCACTCTACTATGTTTTGTATGCATCGGTCACCCTTCAAAACTTATTTTCAATGGTAACAGTTATAATGTATATGAGATGGACTTGTCGATTGTTATGGTAACAATAGTGGTCTGGTGGTCGTCACAAGTCGTGTTGGGCCATAATACAATACATCACAACAGTTATAGCTATACAATTTTAAGCAGTAAGCACGTTATAAGGAGGTTGTCATGTTCAAACATTTATTCCTACCATGTCTTTGTTCTTTACATACTTTTTGATATTGGACCGACGTCTTGCCCCTTGGAAAGTGTTAATAAAATATGTATGTTGGGTTTTCTTTTTCAGGTTTGACTTAATCTTTTTGATATTGGATCCTCAAGACGAGGTATTTGACCGACGTCTCGCTGGCCATCTTGTTTCCCTTTACCATCAAGGCAAAGACAAAGCAGACGAGGAGCTTTTGGTAAGTAAATAATGAGGATTGAAAATACACAGCCAGCCAATAAATGTGATATTTTAACTAAATTTTGTAATTAATTTCAATAAGAATCTGAAAATAAGAGAATCTCAAATTGGAGATAGAGAGATAACTCCAGTTTGAAGTACAGTTGTTGGAGATTTATTGGAATGTTAGGCAAAAAACCAAGTTTGTCTCTCTCGGAAGAAACTAGAAAAAGGCTATTCGAAATGCGATTTTTCTTTAATTAGTAAAAAATGATTTTTTGTTTTTATCAGCAATGGCATTAATACCAGCAATTTCAAAATGTATCGAGCTGAGGGTAAAATATGAAGGTATTACCTGAATCTCTTTAATCTCTCCGTTTTTGTTACTGAAACACCGCAAAACACAACTTTGTTCGAAGACCAAAAATTGAGGGGAACTAGGTGGGGCTTCGATGCCTTTGATTAGTTTGAGCCCTGACTTAAAGCATATAATATTTATGTACCTGTTTATACTTTCAGGACATGTCTGTAATGCGCGACTATGTCTCCTACGCTCGCACCTACGTACATCCCAAACTGACCGAGGAATCTGGGCAGATGCTGGTACAGGCTTACGTCGAAATGCGCAAAGTGGGAAGTGCCAGGGGCATGATCTCTGCGTATCCAAGGCAACTAGAGTCTCTGATACGACTATCTGAAGCCCATGCTAGGATGAGGTTTTCCCAGAAAGTCGAAACGGTGGATGTGGACGAGGCCAGAAGGTAAGGATGAATGGACTTTTGTTAAAGGAAATCCGTGCCATGGAACTTTAGCGCTCAGATATGTAGCATTATTATTATTCAAACCACTTCTGTAGGTTAAGTTTTTAAAGGCACCACGTAAAGATAAAATCAGCTTTAGAAAGAAAAACAGTCACATGTAAATGGACGTCGCCATATTGATCAAAGAAAGCTATGACTAAACAGTTACGAGATGTCCGCATCTCTGTTTCATGTATTGATATTATCGTTTTATGCATTGAACTCCTGTGTGATACCGTCCAGCGACCTGTTGCTGATTTATAGGCGGTTTTAGTGACGATGACATCACAATTTGTGATGTCATCGTCACTAAAATCCCAACAGCACTTTAAACAAAGACAACCGGCGCAAATTTCAAATAATCACAGATTGGGGATGTGCAGTTTAAATTTGTTTACTTGAACATAGTTATGTGTTCAATAAAATGGTCAAAACACATTAGATAATTATTTTCCTACTATATAATGCATGGTTTAATGAATAGAACGGTATTCCTTTAAGTTTGACATTGCCCTGTCTCTAGCTATGTGATTGGCATCATGGTTGTAGAAAAGATTTCTCAACTACGCTGTAGGTTAATTAGTTCCAAATTGGCGAGAAATATTCAGGCATCATGGTTGTAGAAAAGATTTCTCAACTACGCTGTAGGTTAATTAGTTCCAAATTGGCAAGAAATATTCAGGCATCATGGTTGTAGAAAAGATTTCTCAACTACGCTGTAGTTAAATCAGTTCCAAATTGGCGAGAAATATTCGATTTTTATCTCTCTGCACGCAAAAGTAATCCAAGTGTACGCCCCCGATTTTGGCCACATGCACACAGTATTGAGTACACACACATACGATGCACAGTGCGCCCGTGTCCTTCTGTATTCATTCGCTGCTGTAAGGCAGCTTTGTCAATTTTGAACTGATCTAACTATAGTATTCTTTCTCTTTCATCACTGAAAGGCAGTAGATGTTAACCACTTTGAAGTCAGTAGTCAAAATACTTTTTGACTACTGGGGCTATTTTGAGCAAATATTCTGCCAGAAGTAGCCCTTTAAGTACATTTTACCATGCCAAAATTCAGCAGGACCGACCTCTCACACAGAATTACTGTACTGCATTGTCAAATACATAATGATTTTAGACAACATATTCTTGTGGAATGATATACTTTGATTTGAAATGACATAACAGTTTATATTTCTAACTAGAACTTAGGGAAGTGGTAGTTTATTATTGAGAGAATTGAATGTAGTTTATTAACCCTAACCCGGCGTAATTTTGTGAATAAAACTATCAGAGGAGTAAATCAGGCGGAAATTCTGGCGAGAGATCGAATCAGTGTCGCATGCGTGGCAGTCCCGCCCTAACTAACTAAGCTAAGGAGGCAGCGTGCAAAATAAAAGGGTATAAACTTCAGTACACTACGGCACCCCGGTACGGGGTACCAGGTACTACCAGCACGTACTACGAGTTGCCTGGGTGCGTCTGATGTGTGGCAAGCTTCTTCATCAGAAGAGTGAGCAGTAGCATAGTTGATTCTGGTCTCTCTCAATCTCTGATTTTATTGGTCGCTCTTCTGACCAAACGTGTGTTAAAATGCAAAAGAAATATGTGCTGTATGCTCGTTTATAAATAGACTTTATACTACTCTAAATATAAAAAGGTTCTAAAAGTATCTATTCTTGTTTGTAGACTACACTACGAAGCTCTCAAGCAAGCGGCATTTGATCCACGCGACGGCACCATCAACATGGATATCTTGACCACCGGTATGAGTAACACAGCCAGGAAACAACAGAAGGAATGCGCTGTAGCCATCAAGAAGCATATAGAAACTACCAAAGGCAAACAAGTCACGTTCAAGTACAATGTGTTGATGGAGGAATTCAGGCGTCAATCTGATGCGGTGAGTATTATTGAGATTTGGTGTGTTTTGGCCTAGGGAAGTTGTACAGGCCAGACTAATCCATTTTTTTTTTTAATTTGGGACATTTTTGAATTATGATTTTTTAATGAAAATTTAAAAAACCACCCCATTTTCGTGACTATTTGTGACGCGATCAAGTGAAATTAGTCCGATGTCGGGAATATTGACTTTGAGTTATAGGTTGAAAAGAAGTGACAAATTCTAAATGTTTTACTTTGTTTTCTCAGTTTGTAAATTGATTTTAACTTAAAAACTAGTAGTTCAATTTTAGTGGGTTTGGACAGTATTGTAGCATTTTCCACTTTTAAATGATGGACAAATATAATCAAAATTGAAAACTGCATACATGTGACACATTTCGATTGAGCATATCACATTTGAAAACAAACCACCCACATGCTGCGTAAGCATGAAAGTACGCACAAATCCTCGCGCTACAGTGCAACAGAGCATAAAGTTCCAAATATTGAATTATAAATATAGTGCCTCCTGATTGTTGTACAACAATGAACATTTCATTCCTAAGTATGTGTATCATACATCATTAAAACAGCTTTGTTTTAAAGTGCTATTTCGTGTCCTTGTATGATTATCAGCATTGTTACATTTCTTATTAAACCTGATTTCGGATTGGCCAATACTTGATTATCCATACACGCTAATCCAACCAGCTACTGCCTACTTCCTTTCATGGCCTTGACTATTTAAACTTTTTATTATTATTTAGACTTAGTGCAGGCCTTTAACACGATCTGTTTGTACACCCATGAATGTCAGCACACGGTCACCTAAAGTAACATACATGCATTATGCTTAAACTCTTGACTGCACACTGGCAAATTTCTTTCAGCGCGAATTTTAAACCATTGATCCCTTAGCGTTGTCATGTCCTTGAATATTCCTTCCATTGTTTGCGTGCATGGCTGCACAAGTATTAATAGACTGTTGTAGACTGTTGCCAAGTCTGTGTACAGTTGTATGAAATAGTGGTTACATGTGGTTTTTTCTCTTTTTAAACATACTAAATGTTTGGAGGACGATATTTTAAATACTAAAGGGATATTGAATTATCTGCTCAGACCATTCTTTTAAGCACATCTTTACCTTTAATTTGATACCATGCAAGTCTGGTTTGGATACACAGTATTACTTAATAATTTCAACGAGTTTGGTCATTAATTAAGCTTAATTAAGACAGATTTTGGGTTCTTGTTAAAAGTAAAGATAAATGTGAACTTTTTCTCAGACAGTATTGTTGGCAATGATGGGAACTTCATTTACTGTAACTTTGGTGTTAATAGCATTTATAGTTTTTGCTGGAAATTCCAAAAAGCAAATTTGTAATGTATTTCTTTATAATATGCTAATTATATGCAAATAAGGTCAAACCATTTTTTTTTCTATGACATTAAATCACCAAGCTGTATTCTATAATATGATATAGTCTCCTTGTCTTCCATATCTTACTTTTTGAATTAGAGCGTAATTTCAATAACATGCACTTTTGGAACTTTATGCTCTGTTGCACTGTAGTGCTAATGGTACATCAATCAATTATCTTGTAGCTGCGTATACATACGCTGATGGAAACTTGTTCATTCAATAATTAACCAGACTAAGGCCCTATTATAGAACGTTTTAGGTTTGTCAACACTTTTCAGTTGTGTAAATCTGATTTTTTTTCTTCTTCCTTTATTCTTTCCAGGCAATAAGCAAGGATCTCTTTGATGGAGCCATAAAAGTTCTTGTGGAGGAGGAGACATTGTTCCGTTCTGGAAACACTCTTCGCAAGTTATAGAAACATTCTGCAAATTACTGACAGAACTAACTGCAAGTCAAAATGAAGTATATTGGTTCACAATTTAGAAATACTAAAAAAAATACAGTGCTGTTGTGCTTTAGTTTAATCAGTTCCAAATATTGGCGAGTCTCTTTACAGCAGCGACTCAAAACAGAAGAGCGGAGGCATGCTCAAATGATACAGGTGCAGCGTGATTATGGGTGCGCATGAACATTTTTTGCTTGTATGCTTGGATTACTTATATGCTCAGATAGATAAAACTGCATAGTTCTTGCCAATTTGAACTGGTTTTCACATTTTGAAGTTAGTGATCCAATAAAAACACAATCTTGGAAAGTTGTTCTCAATATGAGGGCCAGTACGCAGGCTCTTGTATTCCTCATTTTGAAGCAAAGGGATTTTGGTTTTCAAAACAGTTTAATCATTAACCACACCAACTACTTGATGAATATAGTTAGACAGATGACCATATGATTAAGCTTGTACAGAATATATTCAATATAATTTAGTATAATTATATCATGGAAGAACTTTTTATCAAATTTGAAAAAGAAATGTAATACAATTACATTTAATGTATATACACTTTTGAGAAACATTCTAATGGTAAAGTATAGTTTACAGATACATGTTATTTGTCTTGGTATCAAAAACAGCACAATCAGTGGCATAGCCAGGGTTTGAAATCCAGATTATATGAATCAACAAGTAGTTTACCAAACACACTGGTTGAAAATGAATCGGTAAGCTAATACAAATTCTAATATGCCATTTACTTTTTTCATTGTGAGGCAATACCAGTTCAATCACCATTTTGAATACAAGATCAAGTGTTGAAAGCAAAGTTGCTTTCCATCGTTTTACATTACAAAAAGGATTTCTGGCTGGATATGGTTTCAAAAATCCATATCAAGTGCGATGCTGTCGTTTTGCTTATATATTACCTTGTGGTGGATTCGCCCATCTTCAGAACCTTAAACATGTTTTATAGTTTCATATTTTTGTATGTTTAGTATTGATAATAATAATTATTTGACTTTTTTGTGTACAGAATTACTATTTACTGGAAGGATAGTTGTACAGTGTTGTCACTGTATCATAAATTGATAGAGAAAACAAGCATAGTTTTGAATTGTATGCACAGGTTCAACTTAGTGCCGAAAGAGAGCATTATATGTCTATAGTAATAGTAATACAGAAAAATAGTGTGAAGCTTATCAGGTGAGAGAGTTTGTTTTCAGACAAGTTATATTAACAAATGTTGAATTATAATAGAAATTTAAAAGTTTGGAAATGGTGTACTTACGGTCCCAGCCATGCATCAAGTGTTTGATATAATAAAGTACATCATGCAATTACAATGATGTTCTATTTTCTACCATGTAATTGATGCATGCCTGGGACCTAAAGTATACTTTATCCTAAAATTTTATTAATTAACCTTACTCTCCTTAGCAAGACATACAATGTTAAAATACACAATGCTATTAATAGTAGCTTTATACTCAATTTCAAATGAAATATGAATGTAGTGTATGTGCGTTATTCCAGTGATAAACATAATACTGTGATAGGTCTTTGATTGCCTGAGTTCACATACCAGTGTGTAGCGAGTCTCATGCTGGGTATAATACCGCCATCACTGACTGGAATACATCCAATTGTTGCATCCGCATTTCAGGTTGAATTGAGTATATGAAAAACCTATTTGAAAAACACATTTGAAATCATAGAGAGGTGTAAAGGACATTTTTCACAGTGGGAAAAGGTGCTCTTACTTAGTTACTTGTATAGATGGGATCTTATTCAAATTTGTGATGTATACGCAGCTAGCTTGGAAAAGTTTATAGAGCTCCCAAGCTGAGCTCAGTTTTCCTAGCTGATCAGTTTTCCTAGCTGATCACGCGTCATAAATGTTGCGATATCCCAGATGTATCTCCCAAGCGGACTTGCGAAAAGACTTCTGCTAGTCTGAAAGTGAGCTCATATCATTGCTTCTGATTTAATTTCTCGATTAATAATGAAACTAAAACATGGTGGATAACATGTGAATTGATACCCACTTCATATAATTAAAACTCATTCCATTGTGAAAAATGTCCTTTAAGTGAGGTGAAAGAAGTATCGAAGCAACATTTATAACTTGTGGAATGTTAATCTTCGGTACTTCTCTCACTACACTATAACAGGATTTGAATTGATAGAAAAGGTGAGCTCACTGTTTGTGACATTGATAAACCGTGGTTAAAAGCACCAAGAGTATCAATAGTCAAAGGTTAGTGTGTGAACTCACAATATGTACTTGATATGTATTTATGTGTTTTCTATTGACATGTTGCTCTTTTAATAAACAGAATTGTATAGAATTGTAAATGTTGTTTAGTTTCATTTTTCTTGTAGACTAACAAAACTAATCTCATAATGCATTAGAATATAATCAAATCAAATAATTTCATAATTTTAATACATTCGCATGTGTATTATACGATTGGTGTCTTGTAGTGCAAAGACAGAGACATGGCAAACCAAAAATATGTGACACACTTTGGCAATTACTAATGATACTTCTTGGCAACATATTGTGCGATTGGATGTACTATATACTCCAATTTCTCTTCCTCTGGACAGTGGCGCAAGTATATGCACAGTATGTACAGTTAAGCCCACAATTATTCATACCCCTTGACAAATATGTGTTTTTTGCGTTTTTCTCATATCTATACCAGCTGGAGTGGTGAAACTTTTGCTTTACACTAAAGACAATTAGTTTGCAAGTACAAATCAATATCTTTGGGCTCAACATTTTTTGCATAACAATAGAACTGAACAAGAATTGTGTTTTCATGCTTGTCCAAAATTATTCATACCCCATACCAAGTCTCAGGATTGAGGCCACATTTTGTGATAATACACATGTTTTTGACATTCCAAACATTCTTTATATTGTGTGATAGGCTTTTATATTGTTATGCAATTATTCCATACAATGTGGATGCATTACAAAATGTGTCCTATTGAATGTACAGTGAGGGATATTATAGGACAACACTCTAGCTCTTTGACAGCATGGCGAAGGGGATCAAATAACTCAGTGAGGACCTTTTTTGTGCATTTTGAATGCTCACAAAGAGGGGAAAGGCTACAAAGCTATTTCGAAGCAATTTCGGGTGCAAAATTCCACCATAAAAAGCATAATAAGGAAGAACAAGACAGTTAAAATCAGTTAAAATCAGTTAAAACCCCTGAAGAACACGGTCGGAAGCCAACAGTGTCCCCTTGTTTGACAAGAAAAGTATGGTGAAAGGCCAACAACAATCAACATATCACCGTCAATGCTCTCCTGAACAACCTTGGTGAGTCTTGGACCAAGATATAAAGGCAGACACTCCAGCAGTACACAAGAGTTCTCCACGGACTCTGACCAAGAAAGACTCTACTCCTGAAAAGAGACAATGAGAAACTCATCGAGCATTTGCAAGAGCACTTCTGGACAAAGATCCAAGTTTTTGGTCTTCAGTGTTGGGGTTGCTTAAGATGCAAGACAAGTTTCTCTGTGTCTCTTTTAAGGAGTAGAGTCTTTCTTGGTCGGCCTCCATGGAGACCTTTCATATGCCATATATGCTAGAGTGTCTGCCATGATATCTTGGTCCAATAATTGCCAGGGTTGTTCAGGAGAGCATTGATGGTGATCTGTGGATTGTTGTTGGCCTTTCGCAATACTTTTCTTGCCAACCAAGGGACACCGCTGGCTTCCGACTGCATTCTTCAATGTTTTTTTAGTGAGTTGAACGTCTTGTTCTTCCTAATTATGCTTTGTGTGGTGGATTCTTGCACTTGGAATTGTTTCGAAATAGCCCTGTAGCCTTTCCCCTCTTTGTGAGCATTCACAATATGCACAAAAAAGTTATTTGATCTTCTTTGCCATGCTGTCAAAGAGCTAGAGTGTTCTATAATATCCCTCACTGTACATTCAATAGGACACATGTGTAATGCATCCACATTGTATGCACGCATCATGGGATAATTATACATAACAATATAAAAGCCTATCACACAATATAAAGAATGTTTGGAATGTCAAAAACATGTGTATTATCACAAAAAGTGGCCTCAATCCTTAGACTTGGTATGGGGTATGAATAATTTTGGACAGGCATAAAAACATAATTCTTGTTCAATTCTATTGTTATGCAAAAAATGTTGAGCCCAAAGATATTGATTTGTACTTGCAATATAATTGTCTTTAGTGTAAAGCGAAAGTTCCACCACTCCAGCTGGTATAGATATGAGAAAAACGCAAAAAACTCATATTTTCCAAGGGGTATGAATAAATGTGGGCTTAACTGTATCTTCCGTCATTCTTTGTGTGTGTGTGTATACACCAGCACCTCAAGTATGGGCACACATTAATGTGCTGCAACTACTAAATGATGCATTTACGTACGTCACTGTCTTGTGATGAATAAATAGACTAGCACTGAAGCCATGTGGAGTGCATCCATTGCTGTTACCAAATGCAGAGAGTTGCTGACTGGGGATTGAGAGATTATCAATTGGCTATTCTACGAGGGTCATTCAATAAGTTCAACCTCCTCACTCATAACATTGCTAATATCAATGTCAACCTCATGACACTTGTCATGATTATAGCTCTGAATTATAGGTGCACATTTATAGTTAAAGATAATTGATATCTGTTTCATTTTTGTTATGATGCAATCCAAGCTAGAGAGATTTTGGACAATGGACACGGAAAATTACCCTAAAGATAAGAATATGTTTTTTCGTTTTCTCCCAGTTGTATGATTAGATATAACAGCCCGATTTAAATACTGAAAATTGAACACAATGAATGATTTTTGAATATAATACTGTAATATCATGTATTAATCAGATCATAGGCAATATTTTAATATTAAAAGGTTAAAACCTTTGTAGGCTTGCAAATAGCTTAATATCAACTTGAATGTATTGCTACGCTTTAGTATACTGGAATACTGCTATTCAGTCAAATTTTTGTGGTTACAAGTCGAGCCACAGTGATGCCTTGATTGTTAAATCTTAACATGATACTCACTTTATATGAGTTTTCCTATGTAAACTTTATATAGTCGATCAGATAGTCAGTGGTACAAAATTATTTCTTTGAGAAACTTGAAATCTATCCATTTAGTCCTATATATTGAAGATCTCTTAGTTCTTATGGAAAGCAAATAGGACTTTGGCAGGGATTCTCTGGGGTAGGGTTAAACCTAATGGCTGTCCTGGTCTGGTTATGGCTAATTAGAGGGCATTTTCCCCAAAGAAATCAGTCCCTGTTATTGTTTATAGTCTGTTCAAGAGATATCTGTAATTTAGAACGGTTTTAATTGGCCTAAAGGTACGTTTTGTCTCTTAGAATTGGCCAAATGATTAGCACTCAGGAGACATTTGGCGGTTTTATATCCGTTTCCGCCACACTAAATGAACCTTTGGTTTTCACTGCATCTACAGAAAAGTACATCCAGTACTCACATCCCTTAGAAATTTGAAATTTGGGACATAATAGCAACCGCCCTCTGTTGAATTTTTTATCACAAAAAAGTTTAGCTGTGTTGAGCCTGGTGGCGTTATTCATGAATGACAATATATACGACCACAGGCCTACATGTTATAAACATAGGTCGCTACAGGCGTTGAAACAATGAAAGGTGACATTAAATTAGAGAATTCACCAATGATAGATCATTTGACGCATTGGATGAAGAAAATACTGAACTTTAACGCTAAACATTTTCGTGGAGAATTGCTCATCAGAAGAAATACAGCAGCTGCTTAAACTTTCCTAATTTGTCTTCATCAGATTTAATTTTCATGTATTACCATGCGTTGAGCTTCGTCGATTTCTCAGCAATTTTGTGTATAGATCGTTAAAATCGGCTAACTAAATCGTCTATTATAGTGACACCAGTAATCGATTTTGAGAATGTAATACCTATAGATTATAATCTTGCGCTCCTCTGGCAGTTCCCTCCGTAGCTCAATCGATAAGAGCGCTGTCTATGAATGCAAAGATTGCTGTGCTGCTGCTGGTTTGAATCCGCTTAGAATTCCTCTTTTTTTTTTTTAAAGTAAAGCAACACGCAAGTCAAACGAGGGCGTCTTGAAAATAATTCCTCTCTAAGGGATGTGTACTAAGACCAATTTATGAGTTTGTAGCTGACATTCAAAGCTCAATTGTGGAATATTTCATACGCTGGCTTATAAAAGCAAAGTTATGAGGTAGGAGGTAGAACTTAATGAATAACCCTCGTAAATGAAATCCATACACCCAGTGTAGATTTCAAATGGAGTCGCCAATGCAGGTAACCCCATTTGAAATGGTCACTCCCTGTGGGAATATTTTAAGGTGATGTCTTCCATAGAGGTGTATGTATTTCAAACCAGTAGCGTATCTCCCATCTCCCCCCTCCCCCTTGATTGCTTTCACCTGGAAGGCCAGCTCAAACTACCGCGTTGAAAAGGTCAAAGTGATGGAAGGAAAGAAAGCGAGAAGAGGTAGAGAATTCTAAAGTGAAATTTGGGGACGTCACACTCCCTTTTCCCCTCTGACAAGTGATCCCAGATACACCACGTTTTCAAATGGAATAGTTTAATTTGAATATAAATTCTAGCTAGCACCAATCCAGGAAATGCCTAACTTTACACCATAAACAACTCCGTCGCTAATCGATTGCCCAATAAATTAGTTTTCATAATAAAAGTCTTGAGTAAACTAAATATTCTCAGACGGTACACTTAATATGAATATAATTCGGAATATTTTACTGTTTAGGATTTACACAACAGTCGACCCAAATTTAGCTCAAAATTTGTAATTATACTGCAAGTAAATTTAATTGCATGCCATCACTGAAAATGTTGTTATTTATTGATATTAACTCCAAACAAACCAGGTTCAAAATGTGAATTTAAATACATGTATTGCTATCTACCGAAGATAAATAAAAACAGTCAAAATGTTTTCAAATGCATTGCCGTCTACTGAAGAGAGAAATCTCAGTTACTATATACACTAAAGATAGTTCAGACAAATATAGATGGGGTGACAGGTGACGTCACACCGGGCAAAACGTGGCTAGTTGCCATTGTTCTTTGCCCGGCAGTTTGCGCACGCATTCTGTTTTGTTTAGGACCCGTGCTTTTAAAACTCGCGCCAAAGCATTATAAAGGGCAATACGGCATAGCGGACAGTGTTGTGGTCATATGCTGTTCCCTCAAGCGTGTATCGACAGTCCAGTCCCTTCGACCGTTGCGTTTGTTGATAAACATTGGATGTAAACAACGGTCACCTCATCTATAGATTAGACAGTTAGTTGCGTTACTAGGGTCTCCAATTTGGGGGAGCACCAGGGGGACAGTCCTATGATCAGGGGGACGGGGTGGGGGCATAACTGACTATTTTTTGTTTTATATACAGATTGTCATTTCATTTGGGGGAAGCCTTCCGGCCCCCCTCTAATACGCCACTGAGTTCAAAATGTATTACATGCTATCTACTGACGATAGTAAATTCAAAATATAGTGTTGAATGTATTCCTGTCAGTGAGAGGCAGGTTTGTGAGATTTTAGACCGATATTATGGTCCAGGACCATAAACGGAATAAAGCTGTGTTAAACCTTGACTATCTGTGGTTAAACACACATTGCACTTTATTCCGTAAATAGCATAAAGCTAGTAAGGATATCCAGTTTGGAGTTTACCAGGGGGGGGGTCAGAATTTAGAGGGTAGGGGGGGGGGGGGGGGGGGGGGGGGGGGGGGGGTCAGGGACGATTTAGGCCCAGGTCGCGGATAAATTAAATACACATGATGCTATGCATACTATGGGAGACTTGGCAAATTATAGGATTGGTGAGATTTAGGGGTTCACGACCCCCGTGTTACCCCTTGCTTCCACCGCCTATGATTCCTATTTTTTATAACAAGACGATCTGAATATATTTTAAAAATATGTTTATATCTACTGAAGTCACTTAGCCTATATCAAAATTATGCAGGTCATAAAATGTTATATAAAATGTTAGTTTACTGGCTTAAAATATGTTACAGGCATGAGAATCTTCAGGATTTTTATAGTCAAAATGTACGCAGTTTTATTTAATTTCAGCCTGTTTTTGACCTTTTTTGCCCAATTTCACGCGCTCTTTCAGGAATTTTCACCACTTTCATGCTATTTCCTGCTATTTTCAAAACTCCATTCTCATGCCTTGAGTTACTATCTAAAATGAAATCGGTAAAATTTAGTTCTGATCGATATAAGACCATAAACCTCAATAAAGTCCAGATTGTGTTTCTTTATACGGAAGACTGAGTTTCTTATACTCATATATTCAGATTGTCTTGTTATAAAAGATAGGCCCTAATCATAGGCGGTGGGATGGTATCACGTGGTCGTAAACCCCCTAAATCTCACTGAAAAAGTATATTCAGAATGTGTTGTACCTATCTACTGAAGTCTGAAGCAGTAATCTCAAAACATATTCGAACTATTTTGAGTATGAAAAATAAAAATATATGTTTAAATGTTGCTACTGTATACTGAAGACCATTACCTCAAAATTAAGATCAGATTGTGTTGCGAATTTACTGAAAACATTTTACTAGTAATGATAGTGTCGGAAAACATTGCTGCTTTTGTTTATGGAATGCAAGTTCATGGGTCGCCAGTAATTCAAAATATATACTGAACTGAAAAGTTCATATTCTATTGCTATTGAGACGGTTATTCCAATAGTTAATATGTGACCTAGCATGCAGTATCATTTGAAGACATAATTGAAAACTAGTTTAGAATGTATTGCTATCTACTGAAGATAGCCACTTTCAGAATGTGTAATCTGCTGAAGACTGTCCTCAGACATTAAAGTCAAAATCATATCGGCATTGCTATCTACAGAATCTAAATCAAAATGAGTAACTAAAAGCTATCTACAGTAAACACTAACGACAGACCAAAAGCTATCTACTGAAGACAGTTAACTCAAATTATGGTTCATAATAATGCTTTGGGGCTCCTATGGCGTTCATGCTATCTACCGGAGATAACATGGCAATACAAGGGGGCCGATTGTTCATACTTAACTGCCGCAAATACATGAGCATTGAGTTTTAACGAGTGATATTTGTATTAAAAAACCTTAAACCTAAACTAGCTCCGCAAATTTGCTTTAGTATACCCACTTCATGTCTTCAATGGAAATTTTTAGAACGACCCGATTTACACTGTGCTGAATGAAAATGGTAGGGTATTCTAAAGCACCCTTCTAAAATCCAAAATGTAAAACTTATTTATTTCATATCTTTTCTATTTTATCTTTTCTATTGTTAAGAAATTAAAATGAACATTGAAACATTGAAATTTAGCTAAAAGAACGTTTTATGTACTCAACCTAAAGCTCCAACGCGGGCTTTGGTTGATGGAACATTACCAATTCAAACTGATGGCATTTATAACAGCTTTTAATTGACAAAAATGTTTATATTATAATACAACACCCTTTCCAAAAATAATATTTACATATTCCAGCCAAGTATGTAAGAATACTAAGAAGCACTTGTGTGTTCAATCGTGCATGCACGCGGCCCTACACACTGGCATGCATATAACACATAACCACTATTATAGTGCAACCGCCCTCAAACACCCTAGAACCCATTCATAATGAACCAGTTGACCGCTCAGTGACCATTTGTAAGCATGAACGAGTTGTGGTCAAAAGATGAAAGGCGATTTGCATGTGTAAACTGGGACTTGACCATTTTATAGTAGGGATGACTATTTTGTAAATAGGAAATTATACATCTTGTAACTTTGCTGGGTATAAAGGAAGCAATTTTTATGCAGAGTTCTCAATGCGAATAAATGCAGAGCGAAATAGAAGTTAAACCATGAAATAATAACAAAGGTCTAACTTCTACATTTTGTAAATTGTAAAAATAATATGTAGTACTAAGAAACTGGGCCATGACAGTTTGTATGTTCATATTTTATTACGTTTGACTGAAAACAGCTATTAGAAACTTGCTTATTCACAACACTAGCCTGTATTTAAAATGTCAAATTATTGAATGAGTTAAACTCCCGGTTAAACTCCTTGATTTGATGTTTGTTAATATGTATAATATGGAGCTGTATGTCAGTATGATAAACTCCCATTTACGATATTATTAAGTACAACAAATATTTTTGTTGTGTTAACCACTTTTGTTGACATACTTTATAAACCAATTAAATACTATAATACATTAAAGTTACTCTCTTCTATAACAAACAGATAGTACAACTGGTAAGAAACTTAAAACATTTTAATAGTTCATCAGTTTATATAACAATTAATTTGTTGGTGTAAGTTTAATTACTTATTTTATCTATCGATTTCCATCCTTTTTGTCACAGTGCCAATACGTGTCGATGTATCCATCCATTCTACAGTCCCGCCCACTTTCACCCTCCCAATTTTCCACGCAACAAACGCACCTCTGCGGGAAATGTAAGCGACCATTTGCCGGAAGATTCACGCTGAATATCGACGACAAGTCAGGGCCAAGGACGTATGCGTGCATATTGTATACACAAACTACATAACTAGTGAATAGGATATTACGAGTGGCCGGCACACACTTTCCGGCCCTATACATTTATGGATATTATCGACTTGAAATTGAACCATTTTTAATTTGATTTGCAGCACAACTAAATAAGAATAGCCGGAGTTATTGTATCGTCCGCGAAATGGTTGGATCGGGGTGAAATCGGCGAGATAAACACAGCGGTTCGGTGCGCTGAGTTTGTTTATCATGAGGTGCCTTGTGTGGGATATTATGTGAAGTAAACACTATTCACACTTTACAATAAAAGCAACAAGCAAGGGAAGATCGACCGGGATGGTTAGCTGGTGTGATAAAGCGATAAGCCGTTTTACGTAACATCAAAAGGAATTTCCTGCTGCTGGCTCTAGTTAAATCTCCACCGATTATTGCTTGAAATACCTCAGATCCAATGCAATGCGTCACTTTGCCATTACAAATGGCCGCTTTCGCCGAAGTAGAGGACCTCGGCAGCGAGCAGCTATGGTGCCCGTTATGTTCAGAACGTTTGACCGAGCCGAAAATCCTACCGTGCTTGCACAGTTTTTGTCGGACCTGTTTGCTGAAGAAAGTCGCCGAGCCCGACCGCATCCGGTGTCCGGTGTGTTACCAAGACTCAGCTCTCGGAGATATGGGATTGGATGGCCTGCCGTCGAGTTTTCTTATCAATAACATTTTGGATGTGGTCGGGAGTCACGAAGATGAGACAGAAAATGGTCCTTTGGATAGTCCCCGTACCTGTCGTTCATGCGACGATGGTCAGATAGCTACACGCTTATGCAGGGATTGCAATGAACAGTTATGTGAGAGCTGTGTCATGGCACACCAACGAGTACGTCTTACCAAGGAGCATGAAATAGTAAGAATAGATACCAATCGTATGTCCGATAATAATAGAAGATATAATCACAGCAGACCCATTCAGAAACAACATTACCAGGGCCACATGCAAATGCAACCCGTTTCTGACCGACCTCCAAGCTATTGTAATATCCATCAAAATGAAGTGTTACGACTGTACTGTGACTCTTGTACCAAAGCCATCTGTCGCGATTGCGTTCAAGAACATCGCGGTCATAGTTGCGTATACCTCCAGGATGCTGTCCATGATAGCAAGTCCATCACCGTTCGACTGCTCAGCGATGCTAAGAACAGCGTCCGCATGTTACAAGAAAGCCTATCATCCACCCAAAATGTAGCTGAACGAGTAGAAATGAGAGCCCAAGCGGTTGCATCCGATGTCCGCTCCACTATTCGTCGACATATGAGCGAGCTTGAAGAACGCGAGCGAGATCTTCTCAGGAAAGTAGAAACCATTCGACAGGTGAAAGGAACAACGTTGCACCAACAATCCGAGGATCTTAAACGAGGATTGGAAGGACTGAGCGAATGCATTGGATCTGTCGAGAAATCTCTACATAGTGGAACGGATCTGGATGTCTTGAAGGCCAAAGATGAGATTGTCACACAAATGCAATCTTTGAAGATTTTACGTGGACATCTCCAACCACATGAAGATGATAGCATCATGTTTACACCACCGGATGCCGCATTACAGACAGCTATTGGTTCCTTAGGATTCATCAGTAGCAGCGCATATGCTGGACAGAGTTACGCTACAGGAGATGGACTGAAACGAGCCCTTCGCAGTAAGCTCGCATTTGTCATGATCCACACCAAGGATCATAATGGAGAAGCACGTTGTGTCGGAGGTGAGCCAGTTGACGTCATTGTCCAAGGCCCAGAAGGGGGAATGTACCCTGCAGAAATCATCGATCGGCAGAATGGAACGTACGCTGTGAGCTATCGCCCCCAGGTTGAAGGTCAGCACTTAGTGTCGGTGACTCTTAGAGGGCAGCATATCAACGAAAGTCCCTTTGTAGTAACTGCTCGCACTGGACGAAACTATGCCAAC
The DNA here is from genome assembly GCA_035610835.1 of Ophiura sarsii. Lineage (NCBI taxonomy): Eukaryota > Metazoa > Echinodermata > Ophiuroidea > Amphilepidida > Ophiuridae > Ophiura > Ophiura sarsii. The sequence continues at coordinate 7,871,608 of CM069458.1, read as the reverse complement.
ATCGGTCCAGTTTTGCTCACCTTTGGCGGAGAGGGAGAGTCTGAAGGCCAGCTTTGTCGGCCATGGGGAATCGCTGTCAACAAAGATGGCTTGATCGTCGTAGCGGATAGAAGCAACAACAGAGTCCAGGTGTTCAGCCCAGATGGAAGTTTTCACCACTCTTTTGGTTCGGCAGGTTCTAGAAATGGACAATTTGATAGGCCGGCAGGTGTGGCAGTTGATTCTCAGGGACGTGTCATAGTGGCCGACAAAGACAACCATCGCATCCAGTTGTTCAACGTTGACGGACAATTCCTCTTCAAGTTTGGCGATAAAGGCAGCAAGAATGGCCAGTTCAATTATCCGTGGGATGTGGCGGTCAATAACGAAGGTAAGATCTTGGTGTCGGATACGCGTAATCATCGCATCCAGCTGTTTCATCCAGACGGTAGCTTCTGTAACAAATACGGGTTTGAAGGTGCTCTTTGGAAGCACTTTGATTCGCCTCGCGGAGTCGCTTTCAACAATGATGGTCATGTGGTTGTGACAGATTTCAACAACCACAGATTGCTCGTCATCAGTCCAGACTTCCAAACAGCACGATGTCTTGGAGCAGAAGGCAACAACAATGGCCAGTTCTTGCGCCCTCAGGGGGTGGCAGTCGACCAAGAAGGAAACATCATCATAGCGGATTCGCGCAATCATCGAATCCAAGTGTTCCAGGCAAACGGCACATTTTTGTGCAAGTTTGGCATTCCTGGTTCGAGTCCTGGTCAAATGGATAGACCTTCGGGTATATGTGTATCGCCAGAGGGACTTATACTGGTTGTTGATTTTGGCAACAATCGTGTGCAAGCATTTTAAATTTATAATTACGGGTAGAACTTTGTAAACTGACTGCACCTCTGTCGGAGTGGATGACTGCAATCTGCGCTAATTTATCAAATAAGGGTGTAAGTACCTTGTGATGTTCGCATTTCTTTGCAATGGCACATTAATTGTTGTTGTCAATGTCTCTCTCTCTCTCTCTAGCCTCGTTTATATGAATGCTCTAAGCAAGAAAAAACATTTGCAGCTTTTAACTAGTACTCTGTTGATTTTAAAGTCTAGGGGCCAAAGTTTTCCATTTTCCATTTTTACCAAATCAAATGTCATTCTTTTTGTGGGGTTTCCAAAATTTCAGTATAAAACTCTTCTGGTCTGGTCAAACATTCATATCCCCTTAGTTTTGGGTTAAGTTTAAACATTCACAATATCATCAATATGGATGAATATTTATATTGATCTACACTTGAGTAAACCTGTAAGGATGTAAACCTTGCAACAACCAGCTTTGAATTGAGCATATTGTGGACTAGAAAAAGCAGGAATTGTAAGGTACTACTAACTTTATTGGATTAAGTAGATCTGTTCTTGTAGTTCACAGTTGCAAAATGAAACAAGTTAAAAAAATGTGATTACCACTTGACTCGCCCATTTCCTTCCTATTGAGACTTGCTTAGTCTTTTTTTGTAAAAACAAACAATTATAAAATGGAAAACTTTGGGATCTAAACAATATAAGTAGAATTATGTATAAAGCAACATCAAGTATGACTTACATGAAATGTTGATGTTTAGAGCTGCCTTGTGAATACTTTATAAAAGCATGGGCAGTATAATTTTATTCTTGACTTTGCACGAATGATGGTATCTCGTGCACAAGGTGTATTATAAAAAAGACAAGATTATATTTTAACTCATGTGCTTACTCAGGATTCTGTGTCGTGAAAGAAAATGCTAACATCTCAAGGTACGCAGCAGTTTGTCAAAAACTCCGACAGTCGGTCCAGCGGTTAAAAAAATTGGTCAGGAAAAGTGAGGAAGTCATCTTTGTGTATATAAGTAATTAACATTATTATTGAATGATTATGGCAAATGTGCAGCTCATTGTTTTTAAAACTAATTATAATCAGCTTCCTTGTGTGTGCATGTGTGTATTGAGCGATCTGAATCATGTATGTGATGCGTTAAAGGCAAGAATAGTGATATCACTGCCTCGATTAAGTAATTTAGAAGTATCATATCCCGGTATCATGTAGTCTTTGCAATGTCAGGTTTAAATGAATAATGGTACACTTTTTTAATGAATGTAAACTACATGTATAAGTAAAATTAGAATAATATCATGGATTTCTCAATTATTGTATTTGCCTATCAAGGATTAGTATCCCTGCGCTAATGAACACTTATTTTATCAAAATGTATATAAAACGTAACGACAGAACACACATGATGATTAAAACACTCAAAACGTTCAACATCCAAAATCATGTAAATAAACCATCATTGGATGAACTAGCCAATTAATAATACAGTCATTACAGTGTTTTATAAATTTATATGTTTAATAATAATAGCCAAAATTTGAATGAACTAATAAGATTTCACAGCCAAACCCTTAATGGACAGGTGTTGCCAAAGATGCTGACCTTATAGTAGCCCAACCCAATCCATGATGAAAAGTTGACAAATTTTCTACCTCAAATTGTTGATTAATGAGACAAGAAGTGGCAAAAAGTAGCCCAAATGTACACAATGATATATGAAATTATAGAGCACTTTTTATCATCATGTCCACTTGGGCTACTACTACTAGGTTTAGGTTAGGGTTTGGTTCATTGATCCAGGATGTGTAACTTCCAAGGTTTACATGAAGGCACATCTAAATTTGTGAATGAATACTTGGGTGTTGCCTACCTAACTTCCAAGGTTTACATGTAGGCCTATCTAAATTTGTGAATAAATACTTGGGTGTTGCCTAGCTATCCGGTCACCTGATTATCTTTTGGGGCGTGCCAACAGGTCATCAAAGATGTCAATAGCACTGGTCACCATAATTGTGCCATTCAACAAAATATTAACAAACTCTTGTTTGGATTTTGGTTATTCCCATCAACTTACTATACTACCAATCAAATTACATTGCCCCAAAAAGGCTAAACATCCATGATAGTTTGAAATTATCATCCATGTGTTTTAAAAAGAATGTGTTTTTGTGCTTCAATTGGTGTCAAAATAGAGACATAAAAGTGTTGACACTCTAAATTTTGCATCACCAAAGATGATAATATAATCAATGGATAAGTAGTTGTATTAAATAGATATTTTTATCCCCCATGCCCCCTCCTCTCCTATTGTTTCAATCAATATCTGCCTTCCCACCCCATTATCTGCATTATTACTGTATTATTGTATAAACAACTATTTAACTGCTGTTAAATGTAATTGTACTGGGGGCCACTTTCTTAATCATATTTTGAATTTTCAACAAATTAAAACGATGGAAATGGAATTTGAGAGAATCATGGGAGAAGATCATATTTTAGGTTAACCATTCTAATTTCTCACCATGTACAACATAAGTGTATATGGGCCATTCTTTTGAAGTCCCATTGAAGACATACTTCGGTAGCTTAGTACTCCAAAGATTCAAGGATTAGACAGTTTTCTTATTGTTTATCGTGCTGCTTATGACTTAAATATCAAAATGTTTTGGCCCAAAAACAATTTCAATTTTTTTTATACTTGTACTTAATTTGAGAATACAAACAATTGACACAATAAAGTGGCTCTCAGTTTTTTGTATTTCCTTTTGAACTGAGGGTAATAACGGCTCGGCAATACAGGCTGCATATGTTTGGTAAATGGTTGTAGTAGTGAGTGCCTTTATAAATTTACATAGCCAGGGAATGTTGAAAACAAAAAAGGTACAAAATGTACTCAAAAAAAGCTCAGGTTTTAAGTTTATTTGTATGGTTGAAAGCCAAGCGTGCTGTTGTTCAGTCTTTGCCTGCATTAAAAATTAAATAAACACATCGCGCGCACTCTGTAAGATGTGTCCGCGATTGTTGTAATATATATCGCATTTTTACATACATGGCTTGAAATAATAACCAATTTGTCATGTTTTGCATGAAAATGGATTTGTGAAATTTTCGTGGAAAGAGAACTATAAGTTCTTTAATTGTATCTTTACCATTTTTTTATGTTTGCTATATTAAACTGCCACGGTGTTGTAATATTATTACAATAGAAGCCTAGATAGATAGCACGGTATGCAGCCACATAAATGAAATCACCTAATGCAGTTGTCTTTGGCATGACCAAGTCCGACCAACCAACCGTGTGCTGCCTGCCTCGCTGCCTGTATATTTGCTGTACATGCATAGGTCACTACACACTACAGCCTGCGAGAGTAGTATCTCTAGCTATATGCTATGACCAAATGCCATATCCTAAATTAAAGTACATTGTGGCACAATGCCATAAGGTCAGTGCGACCTTTCACAAGATTACCAATCGGCCAACGGCCTATGATAGTCCGGGTCAGAGTCAAAGGCATCAAATGCAGAAATAAAATAAAGATACACTTTTTTTATGTCGCACACAATTGTTATTACTTATACTTGTCTTGCGAAGCAATTTAGTTAACTGTTAACCAAATGGAAGTAAATGCTCAGGGAAAAAATGCAGGCGAAGCTGAAAGCAGTCTAATCATGCAAAAATGTTAAATAATTATAAAAAAGAGGAGCAGTGCTCTTTTAGTCTGTTTGTTTTCGTTGTTGTGCGTCATCGTCGTAGTTGCGTGCTTGTTCTTGTGGTTCTGTATAACAGACAAATATGATACACAGTTGATACTCAAAGATTTTACCGTGAGATGTCGTTGGAGAATTTGCCTGTTTTACATACAACATACTACTATGCTAATTTACTAACGTTACATTTCTGTAAGAAATAACATTAAATTTCTTAGATGTATTTTGAAAATAAGTGACCATTATGGTGTTAAATTGTAAAAATAGATGCGCCATGCCATATAAGCAATTTTGTGCTTGTAAGGCCACCGTACAGTGTAAAATACAATTGCAATGCGTATGCATTAGTCGCAGTGTACATGTATGCTATTGCCGAGATGAAGGCGTGTGAGCAATGCTCAACAAAAAAGAAAAGCAATTTCAGTAATAATTTGATGGTCAATGCACAAAGATATCGACTCTTCATGTATTGATTTCAAAACCTTGACACTTCTGGAGCTTTTTGTAAAAAAACGTAATGTGTCCAGTTTGTAGGGTTTGTTCAGCATAAACAGTCGATTAAATGCAATTCTATACATGTACCGCACTGGAATGTTTTTCAGATTTTTTAAAGTACATGGTCTGTGGTCATTTAGAAATTTATTGTAAACATGCCATCCATAACATGAAATATTATTTTTACCTTTACTCGGAAGGAAATTCTTTTCTTAAATTGATTCATCCCTTCAGTTCAGATGCTAGGCATATTATTAACCTGTAAACTGACTGTCATATTTTCATCAAATTAGATGGTAGCCGCCTCTAAATAATGTGTAGCTCCGAGGCACTCCCAAACTAACTTAACCCACATTAGACATTGGTTGAATAATGTTTATTCGTTGCACTAGATGTATTTTCTGAGACATCAAAAATGATGAAATAATGGGATGGTCAAATACATACATGTACATGTACCAAGAATTTTGTGTTTTGAGACAAAAACAACATGTTCTACGAATCTACGGGCCCTGACTGGAATAAATTGGACATTTTTATTTTTAAAAAGAATGTTGAAAATGCACCAATATTTTCACTAAAAAAAATGGAAAAAACCCTACCTGGGAGCCAGGTCCGTTTGCCCGTAGAACATGGTTTTTTATCACCTAAGGAAGGGTTAAAAAATTGATGAAAAACCAAATATCTTGTGTAAAAACAATATGTGTCCATAATATTGGATTGCTTTTTTTTGACAAAGCCCTTTATCTTTTGGGGTAGAATTACATCATCACATTTTATGAGAATCTAGAAACAGGGGTTAAAATACTTTTTGTGCTACAAGGGATATTTTGAGCAAATTCTGCTTCTGCCAAAAGTAGCCCTTTAGTATATTTTACCATGGGCCAACATTTTCTCAGAGGACAATTTTGTGAAAACTTGGGCTAATCGCCCTTCACCCTCATGTAATTTAAGCCCTGTATATAATTCTTGCATTATGAATTCCTCAAGAATCCATAGATTCTCACCATTTAAATATATCTTGGTTCAGATTCTTGCAATTAAGGAGAATCTCTGTGATAATGGATTCTCAGGTAAAATGGCATAATTCTATTCCCATCTTAAAATGTTTTTATAGTAATGTAGTAAAGTAAGAACATTTAATGGGATTGTAAATCGCATTTTTTTTCATCTTCAAAGGGGAAAAAGTGTTGTGTGCCCTTATGACAAAAAGAAAATCAAGGAGATTTATAGTGATATGTTCAACATGGTGGTCAGATACGTGGATAAGAAATTTGAAATATTAGTATTGACTATTGAGGCGAGAGTCGCAACAGAATGATGCAAATTGTTCATGTAACAGAAGCATACAGTGTAAATTCACATGATTAATTTTGTGTCAGTGAAAAGCAGTAAAAAGTGTTGTTATTCACCTTTTTAAGGCTTAATTCGCAAGGACGACGACGCAACATTTTTTTGCCTTATTTTGGTAATTTCTTTATGTCCATACAATATGGGTCAAGTCTTTAGGACTATGGTACTACTAAAGTTTTCTCTTTTTCCTTGCTACCAAATGGAGATGTTTGTTTCCGGATCAATTTTGCAATATTTCTGTGAAAATTGCAAAGATTCACTACTACAATGTTGTCGAATGCATTGTTTGCTAAGTGAGTGATTGCAGAAAGCTGAAAGTTGAATTTGTTAAAAACAGAATTTTGGACCCAGGAAAATGGAAAACTTTAGCGTAGCCTGTACTCAAGTCTGTAGGTCAGTAATTGAAGACATTCGTGACAGATGATAATCGTAACTTTATGCTTTTGTGCATTCTATGTGTGTGAGTCCAGCAACAAGGACCCAAAAATTCTGCTCTTTTAGATACATGTAATAACTGTTTATAATTATGTTTTAAAAATTGACAATTTTTTCGTAAATCATCAAGATGATTATAATCCTGTATAAACGCCCTTTCCCCCTGTACGCTTGTTGCTATCCACATTATGCTTTTGCCATACACTATCGCTATGGCTGTGTTTAGTGGATTGATTACCAGTGTCAAAAAACTGGACGCTTGCTTGCATAAATCGCTTTAAATAGATTGCTTTAAATAGTGCGAGAAGAAAATCAAAATATCTAAACAATAATTTTAAGTTATTTTTTTTATCAATCTTATTTTATTTACGGGTAGTTTTTTGCATGCATGCATGCATCGCTTGTATAATATTTGTGCGTGTATGTATGTGTGATATTACATGTATAAGCTAGGCTGTATAAAATTGCTGGAAGCGATTCGAGTGATAATATTACGATAATATAATGGTGAAAAAAGCACACAAAATGAAAACCATGGGTAATGGGAGTTCCAAGAGCTGGTCGTTACCATGGTAAACCTTACACCTCAAAATGTATCATTGTGTATTATATTATATAATATATTATGTCATCTACCTCATTAGCCATTGCAGTAGAAATCCTGTCCGTTCTACCTCACTTTATCCATTTTCTCTCTCTTTTGTTCTTTTTTCCCCTCATTTTTTTTTATTGATGAAAAATTAAGCTGAAAATGTTAAATGTTTGTACCAATTGTTCTTTTTTCCAGCATTTAACCTTTCTTGCTTTCTTTTGTCAGCTGTAAACCCAAGTCGCTTTGAACCCTGTATGGGTTTTTGCACAATTTGTTCCCCTTTTCCCCCATATTCAATTCAACCAGATTTAGAATACCATTCTTATTCCTCACTGTGTAAGTGTATGGGTCGTTCTTTAAAAGTCCCCATTGAAGACATGCAGTGGTAGGGTATTATATATTTATATACTAGAGGAATGCCAATATCTTACTTAAAGAATAAGATGATTTAGAAAGAAATACAGAATCAAATCCAATGCCAAATACATTAGTCTATTTATTATTTAATTTTTAACGTCATAACCAAAAATAATAAGTATCCTTCCACTGCCATTGCCCAGGCTCAGTGGTCATTACAAGGGGGTATCATGCGCGTCCAAGGACTTTCAAAAAGTGTCCTAAATATGTAATCGTGTTCATGTGAAAAATCACCCCCTAAAAAGTATGGCACAGTATTTTACATACCCTAAGCAAGTAATATCAGTATTTCCAATACCCTAACAAGTACTCAAAATATTTTGATACCCTAAGCAAGTGATTTGTATAGTTTAAACCTCTTTACCGCGTGACACATTTCTAACCCTTTTTTCCTTCCCTAATATTAAGCCAAGTATTTAATGAAACTGAAATGCCAAGCTGATTTATCAGATCACTCGCGAAGGATACAATTTGAGAAATATATCTCGCCCATGTATCATGGCAAATTTACAATCCTCATGGAGCAAAGGACCCTAAATTCGAAAGCCAATGATGTAAAAATATACCCTTTCTCTTAATTTGGCTCGTTTTGATACCCTATTCACGTTACGTACGTAACTTGCCCCAGCTTGAAAAACTACCCTAATTACGTGATTTCTTGGACATGCATGATACCCCTCTTGTAATGACCACTGAGCACCCCTGGTGTCATTGGTATCCATCATTCATAAACCTTCCATTTGTTGTCACTAATACTAGATTAAAAATATTGATTCACCAGTTAATATTGTAATCTCCTCAAAATTCTGAATGAAGGTCGTTGAACCCGGATTCCCAATTTGATTGAGACCATTGTTATACTCAATCAATCCAAATACCATATCATCCTCCTTAAGAAATATCAAATATCTCATCATGAATATGGGTGTATAGATACATGTATCTGTTCCGATTTATGTTGCCATTTTGTTATCAAAGTTTCCTTTGTGAGTTTGAAACTTCAAAAGCTACAAAGATGCTTGGTTTAATCATCAAAAAGGTTTTTTTTATTAAAACTTGACATAAATTTCCAGGATTTCTGTTGGAAGTTTCTTAACATTTTGCAACACTTAGGAACCTCTCTGCTAAAAATAACCTTCCCTCTCCTAAAGCTATCCATTTTATGTAGCCTGTCCAATTCAGAATATTGTATGTATTTCCAATGCAAAGGCTTTTTTATTTTAAGATATTAAAACATTGTAAAATATGTAAATTTAAATCAATCACTCCATGTATCTAAGATAATTGTCGTAGTTTAGAAACAAAATTAGTATGCATGTATAAATGTAGTGGAAAATAGAAGGATCTAGAAATGTTGTTCTGCAGCTGAGTTGAAAGCAAATGTCTGAAGAAAGTTTTGATTTCTTAAAATAGTATGGTAGATCTTAAAATGGTGCTGTGTGATTAGTCACTAGGGTCATCATACCCTGTTGAATGTGGCCTATACCCTGTTCAGTGGAATTTCAAATGCGACCCTGTTTTTCCCCGCTGTGTAGGAACTACGATTTTGCCAGGTGATATGTCCCAAAATTATATTTGCAAACTGTGCCTAGTTTACAGTATTGCCAAAACAGAGACACAATGAACCAAATTCGTTTTTTCCCAATTTTTTTGTTTAAGACAATGAACGTTTATCAAGGATGATAGCCCAATTTGAAGAAAAATAAAATAAATGTTTAGGTCAAGGGCATCCATTTTTCGTCTTTGAGTAGCCTAAATAAGCTACTCTTACTAAATGAATGGGTCACTGTTTGGAATTACATGCTTTTTGTCATTTCAAGTTTGACCTCAATGCACTTTTACAAGGTCTTGCAGAAACTTGACTGAACAGGGTATAACAGTTGATCTTTTCCTGGAAGTAGAAATAGAGGATTATTTTGTGACAATATTTAATCAGGATGTAAAAAAAGGTGTAAGATGTAAATAGCCAATCTCAAATAACAATTGATTTGTGAATTTGTTGAAAAACATCATTAGGTGACAAGTGAGATTAACACGCTCTAAATTGTTTTGAGGGAAATTATTATGGGATGGATTCTGGTTTGGTAATCAGTGTTGCTGGAAAGATTCACTAAACAAACTATTTATGAGGAAAATAGTAGCGAAATTTGTGAAAAAGCTGCCAATTTCTTGGAGAAAAGTATTTTGAGTTTTGTTAAAAATATCCAAAATAATGTTTAAAGTAAAACAATTTGTGTGAAATTAGCTTTTTGTGCTGATGAATTTGGACTTGGTAGCATTATATAGAAATCATAAACATGTTATACCTTATTTTTTGTGTGGTATCAGGCAAAATTAAAAGATATGAATATAATGATGTCAACTTTTAATAGGGATGCAATTTACACTGAATATAAACAATAATTTGGTTTATAAGAGTCCCAGCATCTTTCCAAAACCCAAAACAATCCTTGAACATGGGGACATATTAACCTAAATTGATATCATCAAACAAGGCTGGAAAACAACAACACTCTAAATTGATCTGTTTACGAAATTACGTTTGAGGCAATGTTTCCGCGTCCCGTGGACAGACACCTACGACCAGCTATGATTCATCACCTATCAATAATTTCCCTCTTTCTTTTATTTCATGTACAGGTAAAATCACATATTAAATTACAAAGTGCTGCATACATTTATTATATAATCTTCACTGGAATATCATGGTGCCATATTATTATGCTTGTTGTGTTGTGTACCTCTATAACGCAATGTCATCGTTGATATCAATATAATACATAACTGTATACGTGTATGTGCGCATGTGTAGGCAATTGAGTACATGTATGTTGTCTGTATACTGTGCATATTGATGCGCTGTCAGCTGGACTTTTTAAAGATCAGGAATATTTTATTTACCCTCAAGTGATTGCCTCAATCAAGCAATGAGACACTCATTTGGTCAATTTGATTGGCTGCAAGAATTTTGTGTGTGCATTTTATTGACCAATGAGATACCTGGTATTAGAAATGGTGTTGCAGTTGAGGCTGAAGGGATATATCCTTCAGATGTAGAAGCTCTCTGATGATTGGTTATGGTTACATAAGGGTTTGTATATCAAGTTAAATTGTCCAATCAGAAATGCTGTCGATATCCTCTCCCTGGACCTTGTCAATGAGACACCCCTTCCTCCGAGCATTGTCAATGAGACACTTCTTCCTCTGGCTAAGACCTTTTCAGTGAAACGCCCCCTCCCCTGGACCTTGTCAATGAGACACCCACTCCTGACCCCTGGGACTGGCAATGACACACCCCTCCCTTGGTACTTGCAATGAGACACCCTCTCCCCTGGACCTTGTCAATCAGACACCCCCTCCCTAGGGGCTTCTCAAATGAAACTCTCCCTCTTCAAGGAAGATGCCACTGAACCCCCCTCCCCCCTTTTTCTGCCAGGTATTGTCAACAAGATGTCTCTAGCGATCTAGCCTGATTTCATGGCCAGTTCAGAGAATAATGCCGTTTGACCTTTCAAAAACGCCAACGCAATGCGGTAATAAATTAATTCACAGAGGTCTCTTCTTTATGTGATGATGCACGTATCGACCCATACCCATCTACCTGTGCTTGATTTAATATTCCTCTAAAAGCTTACACCATTTTTATGCCCTGGACAGTGGACTCAATTTACCAAGATGTCTTGCTTAAAATCTGACCTTGGACTCCTGTTTCGAAAAAACAAATTGTCTCTCTAAATTGACCATTTTTATTGACCTAGACTTTTGGTTAATAATAATAATAATATATGCGCCATCTATCTAGACAACCTATTCCGAGGCGCAAACATTAAAACAAATAGTCAATTATCAATAAGCAATTCTTAAACAGATGAGTTTTTCCCAAGTCTTTTTTAAACCATCAAGTGAATTGCAAAATCGCAGATCTGAAGGAAGTGAGTTCCACAGTTTAGGTGCACAAGCATAGAAGGCCCGGTCGCTATATAAAGAGAAAGTCCAGGGATACAGAAAGAAGCTGTTGACAAATATCTATGTAATTCTTTTAAATACGGTGTTATCATCCCAGGGTAACTTATACTGACTGAGTCAATATCGGGGAAAAAGAATGCAATCGTTAATTTTGTATACACATAAATAAATCAACTCTATTACTGGAAATATAAGCTTAATGAAATATAACTTGAAATGGCCATACTAAATGACATTGATTAATAATAATATAAACATGATTAGCACTGCTTGTCACACATTATTTGAGATGAATTATGTCATCTATATTGATTGACATTGTATTGTATGATATGGTATTGAAATGTAAAACAGTGATATTGTATATAGGTAAGAATATCAGTCACAGTTCGATTTAAATGGTAATATTTTATTTCAGGGGAGGGGGTTGTGAATTGATTACATGTAGGCAATTTTTGAACAGAGGGGGGGGGGGGGGGAGGAGCAGGAGCAGGAAATATTTGAAATTGTTTATTGAATGACCCCTTTAAGTCGCAACTTCCTGTAAATGTGGACAATACCACATCCTCCCACATCCAACCCTGTTTATCAGATATTTGGTTGGGATAAATATGAAATTATAGATTGAAATGTTATAACCTTATAAAGGCGTTAGGAGGATTTTCGTAAGTGGGGGAGGATCTCTCCATTCCCCTGAAGGCATCAATTTGCGAAATTGTTATGCATGTGAAAACTTGTTCCACGACTGCCTGCCAGTAAGAACTTTGCAATCAGGAAATTTTCATGCCAGGAAGGAAATTGACCAACGCTATTGGTAATTCGCGAAAATTTCATGTCACAAAATGTTCATGTATTCCGTAATCCATGGACTTGGATAATGTCACCAGAATCGGTAAACTTTGAATTTGAGTACAACTGCGCTGTCATGCGACTCTTACTTTTAGAAACATTTCAAATCTTCAGGGGCTAACATGCATATAATATACACGTTGTGACTTGGCTATAAATGAACCCAACCTATATTTTCACATAGGAAACACAGAATGCAATTATTTGCTTTGTATGTGTATCATTTGGCTTGTTACCAAATCATCATTCATATCTATGTATTATCTACTTATGTATATTTGGTGAAAAGGGAAATACTATACCATAAAAGATGTACAAATATGCAAGGTATCATTAGGTATGGAGATCTTATTTTGCAAAAACAAAATCTGTAATATGACCATCAGTGGCGTAGCCAGGAGGCAGCGTGCCCCCCCCCCCCCCCAAAAAAAAGAAGATTTGCAAAGAAAGATTGGGCTGAAAAGAATACATACCATGTTAAACCAGCCCATTTTGGACCCTTTTCACCTTCTGAATGGGACAATTTTCTTTAATATTGGGTCTTGCCCCATTTGAATAACCAGGCTGGCTATCTATGACACTGATGATCATATATATTGTAGTCTACAAATCACAAATAACACAAATTTCTTTCATTGTATACCTTTTCAGATCATATCACTGAAACTGGTATCTTTTAAACTCTCCATATCTAAGCTTCCGAAATTCAAAGTACAAATCTGAATACTTTTTTTCTGAAATAATTTAGTATTATCATAAATCCAGTATTTTACTCAATCTTAAACACTTTTGTTTACACAGGTCTGTTGTACTATGATACATATATTGTATGCCATTACCAACCATCAATTATTATGATCATCATTTTCATCAACACACTGACATCGAGGGGCTGATTATGAATAATTCATATTTAACCATGCTGTGACATCTCAAAAAATTCTTTTAGGACTTGGCATTTACAACATTATCCTTTTACTCAAATAGTAAATATCAATTTGGTCAAGCATCAATTAATCAATGATCAATGTTTTATCAACACTCCATGGGAGAAAGGGTATGATTTGAATAATTCATATTTAACCATGCTATGCTATGACATCTCAAAAATCTTTTAGGACTTGGCATTTATAACATTATCCTTATACTCCAAGAGTAAATCCTATATTATTATGTAGTTGGTGTACACAGTGTTGCCAAATACATTGACCAAGTAGCCCAATAGTCAAAACATGCAATATGGTTAATAATGGAAAGTTAAGTCAGAAAGAATTAGCCAAACACCATGTAGCCAAATGCACAAAAATTAGTCCTTTTCAAACATTTTTGTTGCTTCATAACTAGCCCAGTTGGGCTCCATTTATGAGGTTAACTCTAAATGTACACCATGACATAGACATTGGATCTGATTCTGTAATTGCGATTTCAAATGTTGATAGACAAGGACGACCGATGCCGCAAACCTTTAGCGTATGAGTGTGTCTTTCTTCGCGTGCAGATATTTTCGCGAATTGTAATAAAGGGGGACAGCGCGCAATTTCTTAATTTTTATTATGGTGTCCAGTGTATTCTCGTACCCGAAGTACACATCCACTTGGTAACATTTCGCGAGTTAATTATTTGAAGTGACATTTTGGAAAAAATGCCCTTTACAAAAAAATCAAGGACATCATGTTCAATGGCATTGAAAGTCTTGTGTCCCCCAAATGAACTCTCCTACAGGCCTGTTCTATTTTGTAATATCAAATTGTGTCAGCAGCAGCTACATGTATGCATTGTTGCTACTGTTAATCGCATTTTATCACATTTTTTTGCCTTTTTATGTAACATTTGTAAATGGTCGATAAATTCAAAGCTTACATAAAATCTTGATGACAGCGTGTATGAGGGCCAGTATTTTATAAAGTAGATAAAATTGTGAGTGTACTTATTATTAACTTATAAAGACGTATAAATAAATTGATATTGTGTCAATGGTTGTGCAGAATGCATAGGGTCTCGTTAACATGTATAAATATTAATAATTGTAAATCATGCAGCTATGTAAAGCATAATTAATGCATTTTATGCTGGTTTTAAGAAAACTAAAAGCTTATTTAATCTCAGGCAAGCCCCATATTAGTAATAAGTTGACTTTTTAAAAGGTCCAACCTATGTTATTAGTAAGGGTCGTTTAATGTAAAGTAACTTAATGGATGCAAAAAAAATGACAATATTTTGTGAAACAAAATGAAGCCAATAGGCGTTGTGCGTACACTACCTCCGTAACTAAGACAAATGTATGTATAGTAGATAACTGCCAGATGTATGTGTTTTGTGGTGGTATATAAGATTTTTCTTTCTTTTCTAAATGTAGTTTTTAGTCCCAATTTTGTAGTTTGTAGATTTGTGTATGCACATATAGTGTGCTTGTATAGGTTTAGGTTCCTTTTGTAAAGGACAGAATGCATGCAAAGAGAAACAAAGTTGTTTGGTTGTCCTCTATACGGACGGATGCCTCTCTGTCGAGGATTTTGTTTTTTTACGATCCTTAGATTTGGGGTAATTAATATATTAATACCAAAATCCTGTAGTCCACATTTTAAATGTAAAAATGTGAAATGAAAAACGTTTTTTCCTTTGCGTGTTCAATAAAACATTTTACTTCCGGGTCTCAACACTTATGAGCAAGTTATGGATGACAACCAAACACCTTTTTTGAGCTTACAGAGAGAGATCCTGTGCTTAGGATTAGCTGCCATTTGCAACAGGGCTTGGACCAACAACACTCCTTATTCAGTGTAACCTGGTGAATGACCTCCAAAATCTTTACTGTATTATCCCTATTAAACGTCCAGTTTAAAAATTTAATAAGCACCCACCCAAAATGACTTTGCTAACCGCCCTGGGCGCTTAATAGGGATAATACGGTACTTCAAATGTCAAGATTACTTGAAAATGCATTTTTAGCCAAGAGATACCTGAATAGAGTTTATAGCGTTACTCCAAAATGGCCGCTAACCCAAAACCTGGATCTGTCTATTGATTTCAATGTCTCATTGTTTATGCACTCTACCCATCCATGCATGATCAAGTTTGTATAAACATTTGATTCCATAATCTACATTGATTAATAACAACAATGCATTTAACCCGTTCACACCTTTAGTTACAAATTGTAGATCCCATCCCACTTTGTACCCCAGATATCCCATCATCCATTGCTCACCATTAACCCCTGAGAACTACCGGCCGATTGGTCAGAAAGATAGATACATCATTTATTGCGCCAATCAGAGACAGTGTTAGAATAATTGTATCCCTGATAAAGATTGGAGTGAAATATTTTACAAGCTGCATTTTAATTGGCTATTCAAATGAGTATATCTTGCAATACACCAATCAGAACCACTGTAAGATAGGCCGGTAGTGCTCAGGGGGTTAAAATATATCAGCCTTGAGCAAGAATATTATGTACATTTTTCAATCAAGTTGGAAAATGGCGTCAGTGCACACAGCACAAAAATATTGAGTGACTAATTCTGAAGTAATTTTGTATTTTGTATCTTTGCGATCAAAGACAGTTGTCGGAGCAGAACTCGCCTTGACGCCTACAACTTCACTCTATATTTTATGACTAGATTTTTGCAGTGCACTGACAAAAATACATCTCTGCTTAATTTGATCAAGGGAGATTGTTTGTACATCTACAGCTTTAAAATGCTAACTGAAACTTAAAAACCTATTTTGATCGGTGTTAGGGTTAAATAGAGATTCGGGCCAATCATATCAGTAAATGTCAAAGTGAGTAGTACAAATGTACGTCAAGAGTTAAAATCAGGGATTGTTATTTAATTTGAAATACATTTTTAATTACATGATTTAATCATCTAGTAATATTCCTCTCAGTTTGACGTTAACAGTTTTCAATTATGTATGATCGTAGGATCCATGAAATGACCGAAGTATTGTATACTCTTCATGTAGTAGAAATTATTGTGATGTGTGTAACTACGCGAACTGGCGGTGAATCTTTTTATTTTATGTGTACTGCACATGCACAGGCAGCGGCATATCGGCCGGACTGTTGTTATGCACACTGATACACACATATAGTAAGCAGTAGGGTAAAGCAGTGTGCTCACCCATACACAGTACATGTACATGACACAGCTACGCCATATTCTACTTGTATAGTAGTAAATTCATTACGTCATATAATACGAACCATCCACAAATACCTCAAAACGAAAACAAATGTTGCTCTTTATAAAACCGGTACATTTAATGTATAAAAATAATTGAAATCTATCATGAAGACCGCCTTATCGACATTATTATAGCACGGCTATTCACAGCGCATGTACATGTGTGGTGTATTTGGAAAGGTATTTGCTTAGAATATGATGTATATTTAAAAGCAGTGGAATATAAAAGCAGGCCATTTTGAAAAGATGCATTCAATGCTAACATTTTCATATGAAATACCTAGAAAATCTACCTTTTACATGTGGTGTAAATTCATGTTGGTCAGACAGTGAATTATTATGTACGGGTTGCCTGTTGCCATGTTGAAACAATGTGGCAACACTCTTTGTGGCACTATCTTTGTTTTATTAAAAAGAAATATATCAAAATATACCTCAAATTTTAACGTGTAACACTTAAAAAAGAACATTTTTAAAATGAATACAATGTGTACTTTTGAGTAGTGCAGGGGATATGCTCATGTAATGAGTCAAATTTCTTTAAAAAATTGTTTTTAAATCGATTACTTAGCAGCTGGGTAATAAAAAATCTGTTTGATAAATGTAACGTAACATGGCTGAAACAGCTTTTTTTTAAACATTTTTTTTTTGTTAAAAATAATCTCTGTGTGGTGTGTTTATATATTATGTAGTTGAGCAACAAAAGTTAACAAATGATTAGAATGTTGTGTCGTAATTGTGAAAAAGATAAATAAATCAAATTTAATGATGCACCAGGTTTATGTGTCAGGCTTTATTTTAATCTATCAATGAATTTCCTCCTGTTGTAATTATGATAACAAACAAGAGCGCCCCCATGTTTGTAATTACCTGCAAACGAGGACCAGACGTGGTTCTATCCAAATGAGGACACACCAACCTGGACACATACCGACACCGAGGACCAAAATGGTGGTTTAAAAAAGGGTGTCAAACCGCCAATTAGACTGTGCTTACTGCTATCCAACCGAGACATGGGGGAGCATCATATATGAGGACCTCGTTTAGATAGCGTTTTTAAGTTTGCAACATTTTGCACATCAGGAAACCGAGGACATCCTCAATTGCAGGTGTGTCCACAGTTGGAATGTAAAAAAATGGTGTGCGTCCTCATTTGCAGAATTAGACACGCCATCATTCTTGTCAGGGAGCGCTCAGATATAAAGTTGTGAGCATATTATCACTGTTCCATCAAAACCCTGTATGTTTTTCTGGCCCTTCAGGATGTATAAAGTAAATCTTCCCAACAGTTATGCATAGGAAGTGTTGCTTTATACATGTTCAGGAGCAAGAGTGCTTACACCAAGGTTTTGATACTTTGTAGATGTGTTTCTTGCCCTTGAACATGTTTAGAGCAGACTGCTTGCAAGGTTTTACATACATGTACATGTAGGAAGTATTACTTTATACATGCTGAAGGGTCGGATGGAGATATGAGGTTTTGACAGAACAGTGACGATATGTGTGAATCAAAGTGCACTAGGTTTTTCATCAACGAAATAAGTATTGGTGGAATTTTGTCCATACCATTACGAGTCTTTTACGACGCTGACTTATAGCTTAACCCTCACCACCCCCATCAGTGCCACAAATGTTCACGCCAAAGTCTGTCTGTGCGCACTAGCGTGGCACTTTTTCGATGAAATAATGGCTCCAGGCTACATAGTTGGGTGAATATACTCTCCCAAGTATGGTTGGCCCCCGTGGCGCACTGGTAGAGCGTCCGTCTCGCAACCGAGAGGTTGTGGGTTCAAGCTTTGGTGGTGGCGCCACTCTATTGTCCGCGTTTTTGTCGTTGAAAAAAATTCTCTTGGAAAATGTGGGTAGGAGGTCATGGTTAATTATAGTCATGTGATCTTGATATAAAAAGCCCAAGATATCCAACAATAAGTGAGATTACCAAGCAACAGCTGGACATGCAATCAAAGCCTCATGTGACGCGATCAAGTGGAACGATCAAGTGGAACGAGTTGGATGTCAGGAATATTGATCTTGGAGTTAGGCTATATTAAAAAAATCTTTTACCTAATGTGGAATGCATTTTTTTTTAAATAATAAAAAATTATAAATATAAAATATTGAAATCCTTGTAAAAGTGACCTTTCGTATTTAAAATGATGTGATCAATGAAAATCTAAAAATAGAGGTGACACTTTAGGATTTTTTAATTAAAAAAACAACAACTTTTTCCTAACGCGTACCAATTAACTATCGCGCACCAATTAACTATCGCGCGTGGGAGCTTTGAGACAAAAGATTTGTTTAATATAGCCTTATAGGTAAAAAGGAGATGACAAATTCTTATGTTTTCCTTTGTTTTCTCAGTTGGTAAATTGTTTGAAACTTAAAAACTAGAAGTTAAATTTTAGTGGGGTTTGGACCATGATACTGTAGCATTTTCCACATGATGGACAAATATCAAAATTCAAAATTGAAAACTGCCGACATGTGACTCATCTCCCTTGATCACATCACATACGTTCATTTTATTTGGAAAACACTCCCAACTTGAGGATATGTATATTATAGGGTATGAATTGCCCAGCAAAATCCTTATATATAGGGGTCTCTGTGAGGGTTTGGTCCATTCAGAACCACACAGCCCTATATTAGGCCTTACAAGAGGGTTCAGATGATGTGGGCTAACCTAGAGATTAGTGTCAAATTCGCTACCTCAGGATTAAACATGCTTTTAACGGCTGGGTGAATCGTATCATGGTTAACTAACCTTGAGTCTAAAGCTGGAATTTAAACCTAAAAGATCTTGGCGGTTAACTTTGCGCGACCATGAGTTATTTGTGAAGCTACCACAGTGGTACTCACTAGACTTGAGGCTAAGATGGTTGTCTGGACAGGCACTCTGGATTAGTGGTATAATTTGTTTAAGCTCGAGACTAGTGACCGTCTGAACAGGCCTTACAATAGCTGCGTGATAGTGCATAGAAAAGTGTACGTATACCAGTATCGTTCAATACTGGAACATAAAAGTTGCCAGGATTGTTCACTACTGGAACGATTTAACTGTTCCATTAGGTGATACTGGAATACCAAATTGTGTTCCAGTATCGAGCGATACTGGAACATACTGGTACACATCAGTATTGAACGATACTGGAACATATATGTTCCAGTCTCGAACGATACTGGTACACATGCTACCAGTGTTATTTGTTACTGGTACATCATTTTGTTCCAGTGTGCAACATTTCGCTCCTCTGTGGCCACGCCACTGGAAGGAGGTTTCAAATTATGGGAAAGAAATTGTTCTTGATTAATGTGTACTGTACTCATATTTTTGGTATCAATTATCAAATATGAATTAGGCCCGCTAAGTTGATTTTTAGTTTCCCGTAACATTTGTTTTCAAAATTAGCAAGGCAACTTTTTAATTATTCATTATTCATTATTTTTACGACTTTCATTATTATACAAAATGTGGATGTCAGACATATTGTTATACACCACTGCACCCTATCAAAGAATGAAATTGGGTCAATTTAATGTAAGTAACAGAAAGGCTATTTTTGTCAAAATGAATACTTTGTTTACGATGTACGATTGATCAGACAATTTCATCACACAAAATGTATGAATTCAGACGTTTTTATGGCAAAAATGGTATTTTTTCCCCTGAAATTTCAAAAATGAATTCAAACGTTGGCATGAAAATGAAGTGCGGGCGGGTGACGGGAAACTAAAAATCAACTTTGCGGGGCCTTAGCTATTAAATATAAAAGCACCTGGTCAGCAACTTTTTGTGCTAGGTGTAAAACAATTACTGTGTGACATTGCTTGAAGTTCAGTGTACGAGGGCAGATCAAAAAGTGTTGTCACTTGGCTCATGTTTCTGAAAATGGCCATATACAATTTCAAAAACTAGTCACATTTTATTTATTTATTTATTAAAAGGCTTTTATATAGCGCCTTTTCCGTAGATCAAAGCGCTTTACAAATATGTGTATTATAATATATACAGGCATAAAAACATTCCCTTGATGTCTTTACACTGTTGCATCCTCATCCTCCGTTTCTTGAAGCACAGGCGGAACTCCAAAGTAGGGATTAATTGTCTCATCTCTGAATATACAGCTTTGGCTAGGACTTTGATCCTTAACTCTTTCCACGCGGCTATTACTTTTGCCATATTCAAAACAGATTTGTCAGAAATCTTTCCCTACTTTCTAAGTCTTATTTCAAGAATTACTGAACCAATACTAGACATGTTTGTACTTATTGCAATGCATTTCTCATGGTGATTCCAAATATGATAAATACATTCAATAATTACGACATTTTTGAAACATTCTGTGAAATTTTGCAATGTCGTCTGCAGACGCCTGCCGTGTGGAAAGTAATAATAAAGGCCAAGCAGCAATCTATGATGTCATTGTTGGGAGAGGATGGCAGGGAGCCAAGTTGGGTGATTAGGGTGGATGTTCCACATCAAATGGATACCATTTTCATTAAGTTATGACCGGTGATATACAGTATATCCCCACTAAATTTACATACATGTAAGAGGACGCTAAGAGTGTGATGTAACAACAGTATTGTCTTGTGTAGCTGCCTTTGGTGACAGAATTACTTATCCCCCTTGTACACAGATATCAATTATGCACATTGTAATGTTTGCGCTGGGAACATATGATTGTGCTGAAGCCATACCAGTTCATATCAGGTGCGTTATATTGAAGATGCTGTTTTCTGTTAAGGCAACAACAAAAAGTTTTGTCTTTGAAGAAACCTGAAAAAGGGCTAAGCGAAATGCAATTTAAAAAATAATTGTAACAAATGATACACGAAAATGCGGTATTTAATTAATTTTTTTACACGAACATGAAGCAAGAAAATAAAGCTGTTATGGTACTTCATAATGTGAAATTAAAATTTGAAGAAGCATAGTCTAATAAATCACTGGAGTCATTTGTTTTGTTTGGCTCAAACCATAATTTTCAAAAGTTCAAGAACAAAATGGGAACAAAAAGTTATGCGGTAAAATGTGAATTTGAAAAGCTACGCGCGCGGTCTTCTGGGACAAACTTTTAAGTTTGTCTCAGAAGGTAAAAAAAAAATATATATATTTTGGCCTTATCAATTTTGGAATTAGCTGACAACAAAACTAGGAAGTTTTGTGCTAGGAAGTTTTGTGCTAGGTGTACAACAATTACTTTGTGTTGTGACATTGCTTGAAGGACAATGTACATGGATATTAATCATGCACATTGTAATCCACAGGGATGTGCCGCCAAATAGGGTCCCATTTTGACCTGTCTATTAAATGTACTAAACGAATGACCCCTTTTCAAAGCCATATTTTGGTAAATTTAAGAGTTTAAAATCCTTAAATTTGCACAGAAATATGAGAAAAATGTCTCAAATTATGGGTCTCTGGTAAACATGGATCCATTTCCCCCGAAAATTGGTTAATGTTTAAGTCAATTTTCATTTTGCTGGCGGCATATCCCTACCAAAAGTATTGGAGTGACCTCCCCCTCCCCTGGATTGTAATATGTTTGTGCTGGGAACTTATGATTGAGCTGAAGCCACATAGCACAGAATTCAAGATGCTGTAAAAAGCGTAACATTATTGAAAATCGGTGAAAACCTGTTTTTCACTTTCAGCGTGTTTCATTTGATAAAACTCACACTCAAAACTTCAAAATGCCGCTTTTAATAACCCTAACCCCCCTCCCCCAATGCATTTGCGGACGGTTTGATAACGTTATCAACCGAGCCTACCGTATTATCCCTATTAAGCGCCCAGGACCTTATAAGCGCCCACCCCCTTTTTCTCAGGTGACTTTAAAAATATATACTAATTAACCGCCCACCCAAAAAATAAGCTTACTTAAAAGTTACTCACATCACACTAAGTCTCGGACTACAAATTGCTTGAAAATGAAGGGGAAATTGTGGTTATTTTAACTTCAGACATACTTGACATATTGTTTGTGATCCAAAAGTGAACTTAAACCATGTGCTATGCCTTCAAACAGCAACAGAAACCATCCGAAATACGCACGTTTTGTGTTTATTGTCATTCGTGGAGGCCGCCATCTTGAATTGCATTTTGCAGTCTTGGGACGTAAAGGTTGTTGAATTTTGCAACCTTGACGGTCAACAACTTTGTAAATCAGTATACAAATAAGCGCCCACCCAAAATGACTTAGTTAACCGCCCTGGGCGCTTAATAGGGATAATACGGTATATGGTGAGCTTGGCATACTGCGCAAACGAGTAGCTTTTGTTTGTGGTTTCTCTTCAAAAATTGGGCTCCTGGTTAAAAACCCGGTTAGGGTTATGACACAGTATTGTATAAACACTGAAGCTGAACAATTCCCTCCCACCATTAAAGTATTGCTTTACATAAACCATCACTAACAGTTGATATCTGTATAAACTTTGTAGTGGAAATTAAAAGAAGACATAGCAAATTACCTACATGTCATTTAAATCTAGCTTTGTGCCAAATATGGTAAATGGTTTTAAGAGTTTCAAAAGAGACAATTTTGGTTAAACTTGGAAACTACCATTTTTGCAAAAGAGTCCATAATTTCTGTCAGAAACGTCTTATTTTGAAAATTCAAAATTCCTATGAAAACAAATACATGTAGATTTTAGAATCACAAGCACTTTGCCTAATAACAATGGCATTCGTACAGTAGCTAACAAAATCACCTTACCCGGTATAAATCATTCTGGGACACCCCGTATGTGAGTATATACCGTCGCCCCTCCCCGGCTTGGTTTTGGTACATGGTTTATACACCAAATGCTTTGGCCCTCGTAAGCTACTTCAAGAATCCATTGATTTATATCCCTTTAAGTTAAACTTTATTCCCTGTGCCTCATCTGTTAAAAAAAGTTTGGTCACCTTGTGGAAATCCTATCCTTTTCAATTAACTACATTTGACCTAAAGTAACTCATAGGATTCATACAAAAAGTTGATTTTGAGCCAAACCACAAAGATATCAATTAAAAGGTAAAATTACAGTACTTTAAAATGTTTTGACAAAAGTATGCTTTTTAAAAAAAGGAAGTATCAGTTCATAATCACTAATGATCTGCAAGACTTGGTACGCAAATCCCGTAACTTTTAAACGAATTTGGATGACGGCCCCCCTATTAACAAAAGTTTGAGTGCCTCATGGTTTATGTGAACTTTTGTCAATTTAACAAATGATCTAAAAAGAACATAACAAATGATCTAAAAAGAACATGAAAAGCAAGCAGCCATACCATGACATTGACAAAAGTACATTACTATAATGATCGCATGTAACCCCAATGGTTAACATGCGTCATTAACTATTTACAATTATATTTGGCACGATCATTGTAAATATACATGTACATTATTTACACATTGTCTTGTTTTATCAACAACTTTTAATTGGCATCGTCCCAAAGTCCTCATTGTACGTGTAATACACAAACAAAGTGATATCATTTAGTAGATTTGTGATGTGTATAAAGCACTACATGATGTTTAAAATCTTGTCAATGCATTTAATTTTAGCGCTTTCTGTGCATTTGTGAGGTCCGTACCTAGGGGGCGTGTGACACATCAAAATGTAACACTTCTGAAACCAGCAAGTTGCGGCAGACCGAATAAACTGTGAGGCTATAACTAAATGCTCTTCTTGCAGCATGCCCATATTGGTCGCTTCAGAAATAGTCCAAACTTTACCACGAATACCAGAAACTGTATTGTCAGCCTGCTTTCTAGTTCTTAGAAAGCAACAAAAGTATGAAAAGTGAGTTAGGCAATTATCAAAGCAGGCTGACGATATGTTGAATAGCAACATGAATAGTGCAGGTGAATTCCAACAGGAGCAGTAACTGTTGGATAGAATTAGGTTGGGGATGTGGCTTGTTATATGCGTCTAATACAAGTTAATAAAACCCATTTTTAACAATTTTCATCATTAGTGCAATCTGCCTACTTTGTAACTCACAATGCTGACTTAAGCAGAATTTCAATGTGCATTTATCAACACTTTTGATTGGTCAATGACTTCGGTATTATAACAGCATGTGCATAATGTAATGAAGTCATGATTTATGCAAAAAAATCAATTTCGCTGAAAAGTGAATTATCGAGGCAAGCTGACGATATGCACCTGGAAATAACATGCAAGGGGAGGGGAGGGCACGAATATATACAATTTATCTTCTATGGTCAATGAGTACACGCTCTAATGAGTTCACACCACTAAATAAATGATAGAGCAGATGACGAAAGGCCTGTTAAATTTGGTGGGATAACACTTCTATAAGTGAACTATATGAAAATGCTCCAAAAGTTGTGTTCTGGCTGAAATTTTGATCGGATGATTATTAAATGAAGATTACCAAACAATATCAGCGCAAAGTTTCTTCTTTTGACCAATTGTGAATGAGTTTTATATATTTTAGAGATTATTTCAATAACTGATTAAAATTTTAAAAATTGCCTGGGAAGGGATCCACACCACTATAATAAATCCCCATTGCCTACCGTGTAAAATGACCCCTAATAAAATGCCATTTTCTCGTATATAAAGCGAATGGTTACTCCAATTTTTCAATTTCGGAAGAAGATCACGGTCTTCGCAATTCTGCATACGAGAAAAAGGGTAAGGTCAGGCAAAATTTTTGAGATATGTGCCATCAAAGGTATGCATGTTTATATTGCACCCAGGCCTAGCCTAGGTCTAAACGAGTGGAAAGAGTGGAAATTCACTCAAAAAGGAGTGCGGGGAGTGAAATGGAAAATGTCCAATCTAAAATGAGTGTGAAAGTTAATTTTTCATTCTCAATAGAGTGGAACATGTCATATAATATCTTCTTTCACTCCTTTATAGTGTTTTTCCATTCAAAAACATGTTGTCTTGCATTTTTAAACGTAGGAAAAGGAGTTTCACATTTAGAGAGTATGAACGTTAATAAATATAATGAACATAATCAGTAAAGCTTGTAGAACTGGGATGCATCAACACATTATGGTGTAATTGTTTTAGATGTTCCAACTGCAAATATGTATGTACTAATAATATATACACGATAATTTCATGGCAATTTAATTTAGCAAATTAGCATTTAGTCAACTTTATGGGGCAATTTAATTTAACTAATTTGTATCATCTTCCTATATATAACCATTATAAATAATATAATTGCAGCAATTTAATTTGGCAAAATTAGCAAAATTAGCAAAATTAAATTGCTAGTGAAATTAAAGGTATATTATGTGATCTTTCCAGGGAACGCCCTCAACATCGAAAAAAAATAGAAAGCAGATTTTCTTGCAGATTTACATTTCTGATCATAAATCATGCATACATTCCAAGTTACAGGGCGATACGATTCTTAATTACTTCAAAATCATGGTTTTAGAGTGAAAATAAACTGTCGGAATCCCGACAGTTTATATTTTTCACTCTAAATTCACTCTAAAACCATGATTTTGAGGTAATTAGGAATCGTATCGCTCTGTAACTTGGAATGTATGTATGATTTATGATCGGAAATGTAAATCTGCAAGAAAATCTACTTTCTAAAAAATATCATGAATAGAGGGCGCTCTCTGGAAAAGATCACATAATATGCCTTTAAGTTGTTTTACAGTATTATAAACACGATAATTTGCTCAACACTGCCATAAGTTTCAATTAATGTTGTGAATTTGTTATGGCATCAGGTGGTCTATGTTACTTTCGGTGTCATAGATGTTGCAAATTTAACAAAAATGAATATGCATATTAATTCACTTCATGTTTCAACCATAAATATCCAGTATTTATGTTTCAACTTAATGAATTTGTACCATAAGTTAAAATACGGTCCCAAATAAAAATATTGCACATTTATCAAAAAGGAATATCCATTCCCTTTTAACAGTCACGTAACCAGAATTTTTTCAGGAGGGGGGTGGGGGGGGGGGGGGGGGGGGTTGTCAAAAGTTGAGGGTTTTTTTTCAAAAATGTGGATCTTTTAAGTTTTACCAGGGAGGGGGGGGGGGGGGTAACAAAGGTGGACCTTTTTTCTCAACAACAACTCAAACAAAATCTTTTTTTCTCGCTTGCTACGCTCGTAAACCACGTTTTTGGGACCGTTTTTATTGACTTTTTTTTTGGGGGGGGGGGGGGGGGGTAGGCAGATACCCCTAGTTACGGGCCTGCCTGTGATTTTGAAGATTACTTAATTCTAAAAAAAATAAAATTGGGCAAATGGGTTATAGGTCCAGTGCCAGAAACAAAATGTATCAAAACAATCAAAACTTATACATGTATGGACATCAGACTTCCAAAAGAAAATGTTGCCCTTTTAATCTTAACCTGTGACAGTCACTGATCTAAACTAACATGTAGATTTATTCATTAGTGCAGTGGGTCTTCAAATGATAAAACACCCTTGATGCTACTATTCTCACCCATTTTGAGCTCATTTTGACCTTTTTAAAACCCATTTCAACCCATTCCACAATTTACAGTTCCATGTTTACAATTTTACAATTCAATTGCCTGGCATGTACCAATACGGGTAATTGATTAAATATTCAATCCGGTGATTATAACCAATGTTTCACATAATTAGGGTCATCTTATCAAAGCTATGCATGTGAATTGTGAATCTCAGACATATTGAAGAAAATGTTATGGGTTCGATTCTGGAATAAAATAGTTGTGTTTATTTCAAAATTCCCATTGCTAAATTTATTCTTCCTTCCCCCTATTATTACAAAACAATCGACTTTGGTCACAGATAAAGCTCTATTTTTTACAAAAACTACCCCACCCTACATAAACATTCTGGTTACACACTCCGATTGTAAAAATTGTAACTATTTCATCCACTGCCGGGATAATATTTCACTGCATTCTTTTCTTTTATTTACAAAATATTTTATAGGTCAAGAATCTGCATATTGACAGTTGTGTGTGGCCCTGACCATCCAGGCCACAGTATCATTGAGTATCCAGGCTAGTGCTCACTGCTTTACAATAAGGCCAACAATAAAATGTAATTTGTTTGCATCCTTTGCATCTCGCTGAACCCAGCAACATATAGGCAAGATTTTCAAATACGAGGTAGCACTACGCATGGGCAGGCTGCACTGCTCTGTAAAAGAGTTAATGTTTTATGATTAATTTTTTGTACGTTGCCGATTTAGAACTGTTTCGCATGTTTTTAAATTCGTGATTTGTAGCTTCATCTCATCGACCTAATACAAAGAAAAATATTTTTGTGTTACAATTTTCACGAGCAATAAAAGCGCAAAAATAAATGTAGCGCAAACATTTCCACATTGACATTACATCACAGATGTTGGAAACAGCATAGCCCTACGTTAAAGCATCTTGTATCTTGGCGCCTCGCTCTTGCCAATTTGACAAACAGCAACGCTAGGTGTACATTTTAAAGGGGCACTGAGAGTGCGAGATATGTATGTGAGTGCGCCCTCAATTTTCCTGGAAATCAAAGTTTGTGCACCTATGTAATACTTGGGCATATACATACATGTACATACCATCTAAAACTGTTTACCGTAATTTGCTGTATTTCATTTCCCCATCAATTATTACACTTCAGGGTTTCTAGGTACTGTAAAAGCCAATATTTTCGCGCTTTTTGATATCATAGACATTTCGCGAAATGTTTTTTTTTGCGGGCGACCTTATAAATGCACTGCATGAATGTTAAAAACAATATTTTCGCATGTCATAATTTTCGCGGAAAAATATTTTCCGCGAAAAGCATGATAATATAACCACCGCGAAAATTTCAGCTTTTAGCAGTACTTAAATTGAAACAATTCATTTTTTCTTGACATTCTCACATTTATGCCCCATTACACATATTTTAAACAAGTCAACCACTGCAATTAATTTCCCTATATAATAATGACTTTGACAGTACAATACAACATATCAGTTAGAGCAAGAGGGGAAGAGGTAGTGTCAAACCAAAAACAGTAGTGATAAATTATTGATTATTAGAACAGCTTTTACTGAAATTGTTCACTATTCAAATCTATCGTCAAATTGTGTCTTTGATGAATGGTTTATTCATTTCTTAATTGCGGCAGGCTTCTTCTGTGGAATTGCTTTCCAATCTTCTCATTACAATACAAACACAATTAATCAACATACAGTATCTATTTCTCACCTAAGACGATATACAGGGGTGTGCCGCTCTAATGGGTAGCTTTTTTGGGGCAAAAAATCCCTAAACATGGGGTATGATTTTGTGCTAGAAATCCCTAATAATGGGGTTACTTTTTACAAATGGGTCGATTTTCGCGATTTTTTTTGGACTATTTTCGCGATAATTTGCGAAAATTGGCTATAAAATCAAGCAAAACCCCTAGAAATGGGTACCATGTTTTCCAAAATTACCCTTAAAAATGGGTAGGGGTTTTGAACCTCCAGCCGCACCCCCCCCCCCCCCCCCCCCGACCAAACCAAATTTGAGTCCCCCCCCCCCCCACCCCCGGGTTTTTTGTCTATCTTGATAGCTTATTGCACTTATGCTGTTATTGCTTATTTTGCCTACAAAATTGTTAGATTGAATCAGTTGTAATAATTGTCTAACTGCAGAATAATTGATCATTCATTCATTTAGTGTGCAGGGGGCAGTCAATAGTTAGGTCACCCAAGCCCTATATGAAAGCTATGAAGATTGTTAAACGGGGTCAGTCGTCACAAACATGCACAAACACAATAGTCAAACGACCTTGCTATTGTCATGCTATTGTCAACAGTCCCTACACAGAGGTCTGCAGTGCAAATCTGTACGATTTTCGCCATGTAATCTCTATGGCGGATTTCATTCCGTTGTATGAAGCTATGATGTTTGCGTGGTCTTCGCTATCTCCAAGCAATAGAGCAATACGTACATGGACCTTTTTGTAGACGAGGGTTCATTTCATGATTTGGTGAGGTTTAGAATGAGTTAGGATTCCTGTAATTTTGAAGACCACGGATTGTCAAAACGTGAATTTCCCGACATTGTACGACATAAATTTGGTCACTAAACGTGTTTAAAACTATTCATTTTATCGTTCTGCAGATGTTATTGACCCTCCTCTAAAATTCTACATGATTTTTAACACGTTTCTTAGTATTTGAGATGCCCAAATAGACCATTTTCCGAAGCTATTTCTAGCAAATATTGCAGTCACTAAGATTCCATTGTTTTCTTGCGTATAACAAAATATGACATGCAGCGTGACCTCCCTACTGGCTGGGGGTGTGTATGCATTGTTTGTTTCAAAGTCCCCTTTCAAAACATGATGTGGTGCAATACAAGGGGTCCTAAAGATATTAGTACTTATCGGTGCCCAAATTTCATTAATTTAGATATTTTTTAGTGTAATGTAAATCAATGATATCAGGCTTGCTGTTCATTAATCAACTTTGATATACTGTTACCATTTTAGATCTTGAAAATCAGACTTACCAAGTTGAAGATACACTCTAATATGTAAGTAAAGAGATGGTGATTTCATTCTTTTGGCAAAGTGAAAAAATGTGTGTGTTTAACTTATTTTGAAATAAACAACCGTTGACAACACATAACAAAACTTTATTTTTATTTGGCTTTCCAATAATCAGGTCAAGCACACCAACTGACCAGGGAGTAATAATAGTCCATGCTGATAGTGAACCTGACCTTGGTTAGGTTAGTACTACTGTAAAACAAGTTAAATTCGCGGCATCTTTTTTTCGCGAATTGCTAATCATCACTAGCATCACGGTAACTTAATTTCGCGAATCTAACATTTCTACCACTAGTGTCATCTTCACACACATTAATTTGAGGCAATATAATTTCACGAATTTGAGCCTCTCGCGAAATTCGCGAAATTAAATTGCTCGCGAAATTAACTTGTTTTACAGTATCACAGATCTGTGGTACTATGGAATTCTAGTCCAGGTATGACTTCAAAAAGTGATATTTTTTGCGCTACACATATTTTTGCGCGTTTCATGCTAAGGCCTAGTAAAAAAATAAACATGTTTCCCGTCCCCACCCGCCTCCTTTTTGGCCGCCGCCTCCTATTTTTTACTATTTATTTATTTATTTAATTTTTTAAAAATTATTATTATTATTTGATCCTTTGCCCATGGTAGTGTAATAGAAATGCTGTATCATTTAATAGCATGTTCATGCCATGCATGACACGGAATTATTGACATGGCTTCTCAATTGAAATAGTACCATGGGGACCAATACATGTAGGCCTACATCCTTTCGATCAATGATGTTTTGTTCCTCATTCAACCTGAAAAATGAAGAAAACATAAAGAAACAATGTGTACTTGGCTCTATATCAGCGTTCGCGTTAAGTGGTTGCCCGGTTGCCCGGGACACCCAAAATTAGCACCGGGCAACCAACATGTACTTATTTGGTTGCCCGGTGGGCAACCAATTTTTTTACAAGAAGTGAAACACTTAACACATGCATTTAAATATTTTACAGAATGGGCAACCAAAAAATCTGCCGGGCAACCATAATTTCCTGCTTGGTTGCCCGGCGGGCAACCAGATCTTTTTCCTTAATTCGGACGCTGCTCTATATATTAGGTAAACCTTTTCATATTTTTATTCCTCTGGCAATTAGAGTGGAAAATCCTGTTTAGGAGTGTCTGCAACACAGTCAGTTGGTCACTTTCGACTTGGCGGCCATCTTGAAAAAAAATAGCAAAAATGGGAAAATAGTAAATAGTAAGTCACCCTTCCTCCTCCTTTTTTTAAAAAGTCTGGACGGGAAACATGTAATTTTTTTTACTATGCCTAAAATCAGCTACTGCAAAAATAATAACACATGAATGTATTTCTTTTGCGTATAGGTCTATGTGATGAAGCTACAAATTGTGAATTTACAAACATGCAAAACAGTTACAAATTGGTGAGGCACAAACATTTAATCGCACAAAAATTACTCTTTACACTATCTCTTGTATACCAACCACTATAATGGAAATGTTCACACTACATTTATATTTGTGCTATTTTTGTGCATTTCAAAAAGTAGAATGTTAAAATCATCAATATGTTTCTTTATTTTTTTGTACTTAATCAATATACTAAACTTTCAATTTGCGAATTTAAAAAAATTAAAAACAAGTTAAATTACCAAAAATTGGCAAAGCATTAAAAATTAATTGTGCAAATATTACCACTTCTAAACAGTGCATGTAATCTCATATTTGCCAATGATGGGCATTTCCTATCATTTATGTGGGTATCTGGGAGTGCGCACTCAACATATCTTGTAAGGTAGGGTGTAGTGTGTTCTGGGATGTGTTATCCTTGCTCTCAAAAGTGGGGGCTTTCAAACGGGGTTTGATTTTTGTTTAAAGGCTTTATAAATGTAATTATTAAAATTGTCATCAACATTTTAGAAAAGAAAAACAAATTGAAACAAAAGGGTCGTTTTGTATTTTAAAGGTGTAATGTTCCGATCACTTTTTTGGCTAAGATTTTTTTCTTCACATATTTCTTCAGATATTTTGATATCAGAAGAATCCCCATATTTGTCTCATTATGTCTGTAAAATCTTTAGGGGCCAGAAATGTTCCATTTAGAAATTAAAGGCTAAGATGTGGTGAATTACTGCCAAAGGTGATTAACCACCCGCCAGTGTGTGTCCTACTCAGTGGCACATTTTTTGTGACCTGTGCTTCTAAAATAAGAACCATTGGAGTTATGCAACTCAAACTTTGAAATGCGACAGTTTTAAGGATGACCCTTCATGTAAAATCGAAAACATCAAGTTGAAAATCGGGCCAGCAATCAGAACATCTACCTTTTGTGAAAACATTGGTAATTTTTAGGTACCCCATTTTATAATTAACACCATCAACATAAAACCTGCCTTGAAAACATGAACAGGCATTGGTATCTATTCATTACCTTAACCTGTAGAGCTGAAAGGTTGCCTGCTACCAATTCTGTAAACTTGCCCACGATTAAAAATAAAAAAGGGTATAGTTATCTTATTATCATTTATGTTAATTTGAACAAGGTGCCCAACAATTGCAATTCAAAATTATTTAAATACTGTGCAAGTTCTTCAAAGCCCTATTTTGTTTCATTTTTCAAAAATTACAAATACTCATTCGGTAAGTCTGTTTTTTCCTATGCCAAATGCAAAAAACAAATTATTTCAAAAAACTTGTTTTCAGGCCAAATTTTGGATACATATCACCTATACAACTTATTTCCGCAACTCTCTCACCTCTCAGAAATCCCAAAATTTACTAAGCCCTCTGTGTTTCACGCCTGGCACACCTCTGCGAAATATAACATCAGACACCCACACCATCCTAGTCTACTTTGTATACTATGTGTAATTCACTGTCAAATAATTGAACAACACCCTCTGATACTTCGCCATGCCAAAAACCTCTCCCATCCGAGAACTGCAGGGGTGAGATAAGAGGATGGGGAGCGGTGAGTGAATTCTCTATCGGTACATACACCACAGCGCGCATCGCAGGCCAGAGAATGTTGTTCAGAGAGTGACAAGGAAAAGGAAAAGGGTCTAACGAAGCAGACTAACACCAACCTAGCCCCCTTTTGAGATATTTACAGTTAATACAATAAATGTAGAATAACATCACCCCATATTATATCACTTCTAGCTCAAAATACCCATTAGATAATGTAGCCGAAGTTTAAATTCACAGGTTATTGAAGTGAAAAATTACAGGTCACTAGAGAGCCTGCAATGCACACACACAGTTTCAATTATAGAGTGTGGCAGGGGAGGGCGATGCAGAGTCTGATGCACACACACAGTTTCAATTATAGAGTGTGGCAGGGGAGGGCGATGCAGAGAAGATGAGCCATCTTTGGCATTTTAATTTTGAAAGTGAATGTCATGGGAGCTGGTTGGCGGAGTAAGAGAGCTTGAAAAATAACACACAAAAAATGCAAGATTTTCATATCAATATTATCAGAAAAGATGGAAAACTGCAGAGTAAACTCAGGATTTTTCAGGGGGAAGGGGGGTGCATTTTGTAAAAAGTGGACCTTAATTTCCAAAATGTAGATTTTTTTACTGAACATGGAAAACTAACCTGCAGTTTTAGGTGTTTTTAAAAATGTGAAGTCCGCCGCCCCCTACCCCCCAACTCAACACAAACGTTCGCATGTTCTTGAATATCAAGGAAAAGGGGTGTTTTTAGTGTCTTCAAGAACCATGAAATTATATGAAAATAGGGGTATTTTAAGAATCAGTCTCCGCTAAATTCGGAAAATGGGTTATTTACAGGAATCCTTCTGCTCCGTATGGTTTTAATATTTGATCAGAACACAACCCAACTCCACCATTTGGGGTACACCATTTATAGCATGGTGACATATCGATATTCGACTGACGGTTCGATAGTCCGACGGTTCTATAATCCGACGCCTCTACAGTCCGAACAAAAATAAGGTTCTATAGTACGAAGGTTCTATAGTCCGTAAAATGAAGAAAAAAAGGTTCTATATTTTATGATAGCGCTATTGTCCGAAAATTACAATTTTGAATTCGGACTAGAGAACCTTTTTTAACTTTCAGATTAGAGAACCCTTTACCAGTTTTCGGACTGTAGAACCTTTCAGTATATTCGGATTAAAGAACCTTTCTAATAGAGAACCTTTTATACCAATGAAAAAAATCTCATTATAGAACCTATTTCATTTTCGGACTATAGAACCGTCGGCAACCTTTTTTATTTTCGGAATTGAGAACCTTCATAATAAAGAATCCTGTTTTCGAATCAAAAAACCTTTTATCTGATTCAGACTTTTGAATGGTGAATTTTCTTGGTCGTACTATAGAACCTTCGTACTATAGAGGTGTCGGATTATAGAACCGTCAATTGGTTCAAAATGTGAATCCCTCTATTCTTGGCACGTTTCTTTTGGGGTTGGGTCCCAAAGGTACCGGTGGATACTTGAGGATGTCAGGTAACATGAAAAGTAGTGGCCCTGTGAGGGGGAAGGGTAATTGACCTGAATTTTAATAGGTACTTGGCCTAAAAAAGAAAAAAGAAAAAAATATTGCAATTTTTTCAATTTCTTTTGAAAAAGTAGTCGGTGATAAAAATGAATGATTATTGACAAGGATAAGGCTAAATGAAAGTTGATTCCCAGTTTCATGTTACCCAACCGACCAAACTTTTCAGTTTTGCCAAATCTGTCATTATTTTGTGCAAATATTACATTTCAGACAAACTTAGAAATAAGAAAATCTTAGTGGCTCAAAATACCAGACATCTCTTCTTGTTGATTTTAAAGGGATTTTAATGGCAGTGGTGTCATGCCTGGTTAAAATTTTTTTTTTGGCATTGCCCACTCTAAATTCAAAAAACATCTACAAAATATTTGTGTGTTTAAAGTGTTAATTAAGATGTAATATATATGAATCAATAGGTAGTTAGTAGTTAACACCACTTACAGATGCAATAATGAAATTGAGTGAAATAATGAATAATGAAATATAATGTTTCTATATTCTATCTTTAGTATAGTATTTCCCTGGATAGGTTGGTTTTAGTGGCCCTACGAGAAGGAGGGCTACTGGCGTCGTGGAGTTGTCATGGGACGTGCAAACCCTGATGAAAGTCAAATTGACTCTTAACAATACATTTATAGAATGCTTTATAGGTCAAGGTTTGTTCTGAGAAAATTGAAATTATGTTGTATTATTGTTTGTTTTGTTTGATTGCATTATCTGCAACACAATATAAGGTACGTTACCGTACTGTAAAAGTGGTAATTTGTGTGCAATTAATTTTTTTACGCTTTGCCGATTTTGAACTGTTTTGCAATTTGCAATTTGTAGCTTCATCACATAGACCCATGTGCAAAAGAAATATATTCATGTGTTATTATTTTCGCTGTAGCTCATTCAAGCACGAAAATATATGTAGCGCAAACAAATTCCAATTTTACAATATCATGGCACCAAGACACATAATTGTACCTTTATACCCTTATGAAAATTCCAACATGGAAACTTACTAATTTTTCCATACAGGTTTCAACAACATATCTGTTGTCTTCCTCAGTTGATTGTGTTTGATCTAGATCTAGTGTTTCTAGACTGTTTCTTGATGACATCATCAGATGTTGATGATGACGCACTCTGGATCACTGAGTCGTAAAGGTAACTGAGTTGGTAAGCCCCCTTGTTGACGTTCATAAGGTGCTTTTGTTGGTTGGTGCCACCTCTCCTCCTGATCCAAATAGATTCGCGAATCCATCTAGTCTTTTATACCCTGTTTTAAAAACACACCAGCCACATGTGTATTGAATTGCAGTTAAAAATATTTAAACATACATGAAGATGTTCCATGATAATTAAAATGGGTGTAACACTTACTAACTATTATTCATGATATTCAGTCACTGCATCCTGGCTATTCAGGGGCGGATCCAGGATTTCTCAATAGGGGGCGCCAAAGCGGGGGTGTAAGTGCAGAGCCCCCTTGGTGATATTTGTTTACACATTTTCGCACGTTTTTGCCCTGTCAAAAAGGCGCCCTTTCAAAAATAAGGGGTGGGGGGTGGGGGTACAGGCGCCCTGTCAAAAAGGTGCCATGTCAAAAATTGGGGTGTAGGGGCGATGATACCATGGGTCACATCACAGCTCAGGGCCGATAAGTATACAAAAAAAGGAAAATAGTAGGTTCTGAGCCATTCCGATCAGCACAATTGGCCAGAAGCCTCGCCCCTGGACCAGGGGCGTAACTAGAGGGGGCAGGGGGATAATTTGCTACCCCTTGAATCCCTTATGAAATGACAAACTCTCTATAATATATATAGTTAAATATTCAGTGGCCCCCCCCCCCCCCCCCCCACCCCCGATCACAGACCTGTCCCCCCTCAATACTACCCCCCCCCCCCCCCAAAAATATAATAATAATAATAATAATAATAAAAATAATTTGAAGGTCCTAGTTACGCTACTGCCCTGGACCCCTTCAGAGGCTCCATGGCACATACTTTGTGCTCCATATTGAGGGCTTATTAAAATTTACCCTGGCCATTTTTTTTAAACGCCAGTCCGCCCTGTTTTCAGTGAATAATAATAATTGTAGCCTTGCAAAGTGGTAGCCTTGTGTATCGTCATAAGCATTAATTACATAGTGCATCAGTGTACATTTTAGCTAGTGGTCTTTAATTGATGCTAAACAAAGTTGATTAATTTGTTACATAATATTACCTCACCATTATG
This sequence comes from Ophiura sarsii, assembly GCA_035610835.1. Lineage (NCBI taxonomy): Eukaryota > Metazoa > Echinodermata > Ophiuroidea > Amphilepidida > Ophiuridae > Ophiura > Ophiura sarsii. Next base: position 7,834,498 of record CM069458.1, on the reverse strand, counting down.
TGCAATTCCAAGTAGATCCACTATCAACACTTTGTATACTATGTTTTATGTATAACCACTAACCAGATATGTGTACAAAGTCAATTACGCATGATGATAATGGAGATCCAAGGCTTACAATGTAGTAAATATATCTGTTATCTATTTTCTTATCGCCAGATTCAGAATAACTATACAGTATATAAAGCCAAAGTTGATATGAAGCCAATACAATAATATGCTGCAGATAAAACTCTGAAAAGAAGCAAAAAATGAATAAGTTGCTTGGAGCAAATTACCTTCTTTGCTGAGATTTACCCCCCCCTCCCCCCCCCCCCTCCCCTCGGGTTTTCAGTCAACATTGACTTTGGGGTTTGTATTATGTCCGATTTCCCCAAATTAGAGGTGTTTTTGGAAGCTTTGACCGTGATTTCAAAAATTAAGGGTAATTTTGGAAGCTATGTCTGCGATTTCAAAAAAATAGGGGTGTTTCATGAGATCTCAGGATTAGGAAGAAGGGGTATTTTGAACCAAATGTGTCCTCGTTTTTGCGCAAAAAGAGGGACTTCTTAGAAAGTGTCCTAGAAATGGTGTAAAAAGGGGGTTATTTTCAGACAAAATGTTCACCTTTTGGGCGAAAAAGGTGGTAAATTAGCCAAATTAGCCATCAAATTGTGGGGGGGGGGGGTATTTCAAGATCCTGGAACGATCATGTGTTACCCCTCTGAATACAAAGAGAGAACACTGAGGAAGTTACCAAAAGAGTTGGATCTAGTAGCATAACCATCAAAAACAATCCCATAGGATTTAGTCAATATTCATCATTTTCCAGTTCCAATTTTTTACACCATTTATCCATTACCTTCACAGATGGAAAAATTCAGAAACAGATTTTTTTCCCTCAGAAAGCCAAGGCAACGTATAAATGTACATTATTGCAATGATGTTCAATAACATATAACTATAGGGGTTTGGTTAAAAAAACCTACATAACAATACTAATTTGATTTCTTCAGGGTAAAAAATGTAAAAAAAGGATAACTATTTTATTAAAATACTCGTTAATAGAAAATCTGTTGGGTGATGAGAAGAAGAAAAAACCTGAGGGTTCATTCTAAAAGACCATATCACTGTGGGCCATATGGTAGCTTTGTACACAAAAAGTGCGTAAACAGGCTAAAACTTAATACAAACCATATACACACACATCCACTGTTTACATTCTTTATATACTTTAGATATGTTTCGTTTTGTTTTTACTACTGTAAACTCAAACACAAATGGGGGTGGGTTTCTTTGATCAGGACTAAAAATTAACCCCTTGATATCCTGAGCAAATTCACACTGTAAACATATGTGACGTGATCAAGCGAAATGAGTCACATGTCGGCAGTTATCAATTTTGATATTTGTCCATAATTTAAAAGGAGGTGAAAAATCCTACAGTATGGTCCAACCCCCATTAAAATTGAACTAGTCTTTAAGTTACAAACAATTTACTAACTGAGAAAACTATGTAAACCATTAGAATTTGTCACTTCTTTTTACCTATAACTCAAAATCAATATTCCCGACATACAACTTATTCTGCTTGGTCGCGTCGCATATTGGTACCCAATTTGGCCATTAGGCAAAAAAAGCTGTTTGTTTGTCATACACTGCTCAATCCTAATTATGCTGAAAAATTATTTGTATTCGACTAATACCTGTTAAATACCTGTTCTAGTAACTAAATTGCCTTTAATTCTTAAATTAAATTGTAAAAATAAAAATGCGTTTATTTCACTTGGATTTGACTAGTCTAGAGGATGCACTTGAAAACAAAGGTATTATTGTGATTATTTATGTAATAGGTACTTGGAATTTAATGCACGGTAGAGGTACCCATTACATCAAAAAGCCTAAAACCACATTTTTTTACAGAAAGTGATGTTCCCAAACACAAAAGATTTCCCATATTATTGCACACAGATTGCAAAAATTATGTATAATAGGCCTTTTAGGTGATATAAAAAATCACAACATACCAGTTGTTTTGTGGTACCCATAAAATGGAATGATTGCAATTCAACTTGAAAAGTGAAGTGCAACAAATAATTTGAGAGCTTATGTACTTGCATAGCAAACATTGTTAAGGGTCTCAAAACGATAAGAATAATGAAAAAATATGTTCATGAACATTAAATATGAAAATAATTGTTTCAGGTACCGGTACGAAACAAATATCAGTTGAATTGAAGAAGAACACTTATTTAAGGTCCATTCAGAAATGAGCATATTTGCCTTTTAATTCAAGCAGGAAAAAATGTTATTAGCTGTCCGCTTTTCCCGAAAGTAACATGTTGTTGGAGAACAACCACAAACCATTATTAATTTGGCCTTACCAAGACCTAATTTGTGAAAGAGCTATAGATAGCTTTACTATCATCGTGAGAGATGGGTTTAGTCAGTGATCCTTAAAAAAACATGATAAAAAGCTTACTAATCTTGATCTAATAGTACCCTAAACCTTAATGAAATCCCATTTGAAAACTATGCTGGCAGCACATACTACCTCAGTATATCTCCTGGGCGATCACGGCGGGGTAATAAATGCAGATGGAATTGTTAATTATTAGTATGTTACCCCCCTGGTCGTGTGGACTAAGACACTGTATTCAATGCTGGTGGACCGGGGTTTGACTCCTGTCAGCAGCAAGTCAGGTTTCCCCACTAAATATCCCCTGGAGAGTTTTTTCAACATTTCCATCCTCAAAGTGTTAGGGTTTGAAATAACATATAGATTCACTCCCACAGATAATGCTTCAAAGGTTAATCAATTCACAAAACAAGTGGGAGGGTCACATATAAACTTTTCTCCAGAAAATAATTAAATAATAAAAAGAGATCTTTTCCATGGGACACCCTCTATCTGGGATTTTTTTCTAGAAATGCAATATTTTTGACAAAATACAGCGTGTCCCAAAAAACTGAGTTCAAAAGTTTGCGAGCTTATAACGATATAAGTAGGAATCATGGATAGTTTATATTTAAGGATATCAAACAAAATATACTTGGCCTTAACTGGGTGAATTCAAGGACC
>CM069458.1:7567816-7831337 GCA_035610835.1 Ophiura sarsii | reverse complement strand
CATCGGGGGGGGGGGGGGGGGGGGGGGTCCTTGAAAAGTGGGACAAATGGGTTTTGACCACGCTCTATTAAAATCTTTGTATTTCAAAAAGTCTATATTGGATTAATAACAGAGTTAAGGTCAAGTATATTTTGTTTAATATCCCTCAATATCAACTATCCATGTTTCCTCCTTTTTTAGTTATAAGCTCGCAAACTTTTGAACCCAGTTTTTGGGACACGCTGTACATTTATAATCATGAAACTAAAATATATTGTATGTTACAGAGCAATATGTTTCCTAATTAATTCAAAATCTGATTTTGAAATAAGTTGTCCTGGTACCCATGACAGTTTTTTTCTGAGTGCTTTTTTGTTCGTAAATAGAATTCCATGGTTTAACACCCTTTTCCCCTGTTTAAACGCCATTTACGGTTACAAACGCAACTGTACACACCCCTACGGAATGTTTTATGATGAAAATCAAAAAAATATATTGAACAATTCCAGATTTCCATTATGATTTAGTAATGTGCTGTGATGGTTTTTTAACGGAAAATACAGACAAAATAGATTTATGAGTTCAGAAAAGTATTTCCTGATAGAAAAACTTCATTATAAGAGAGAAAAAAGTCAAACTTCATTATAAGAGAGAACAAAATATGTGTAAAAATTTGAAAAAGATCACATGCTTAGTCGCCTCCATCTGTCTCAAAATTCAAAATTGAAAGAAAAAAATCCAAAAAACCCCCACCAATATGTATAATAGATTCATGCCCATAGAAAATGCTTCAATTGATGGTCAACAATTTAATTCACAAAACAAGTGGGAGGGGCGCTATTTAAACTGTACCTTTCTGCTGAAAATCTATAATGTTTTGGGTGTTGTTTTTTTCAATTTTGAATTTTGAGAAAGATGGAGGTGACTTGGCATGGCTTTAGAGTTGGTGCCCCATCTTTGGGACCTGTTCCACTTTTCTTTGTCTAATTTTCTCTGAAATTTGAAAATTATTTTCTGGAGAGAAGTTTATATGTGACCCTCCCACTTGTTTTGTGAATTAACTTATTGACTAACCTTTGAAGCATTATCTGTGGGATAGAATCTATATATTATTTAGATTGTGTATGGCATGGCTTTAAAGCAAGAACTGAAAAGGAAAAATGGAACAGGTCCCACTAACTGCTTTAAAGATGCATTTCCATCTTTCTCATAATTCAAAAATGGCAACAAATTGTTTTCAAATGCTCCTATTTTATCACAACAATATGAGTCTTCAAAACTGATTTCAATGAGGATTTGTACAATGTAACTCATCACCTATGGACTTATGGTGTGTTATGCAGGAACTCTTTTACCCGGGTATGTAAGGCATACGAGGACGTGCCGCTCCAGTGGGTCGTGTTTTCATGAGACATCCATAGCCATGGGTAGGCTTTTCAACTGAAAAATCCTTAGACATGTCTATTTTCGCGAAAATTTGCAAAAATTAGGTCTTTTCCCCCAATAATTTGCGAAAATTTGTTCTAAAATGAAGCAAAACCCCTAAAAATGGGTACCGATTTTTCCAAAATCACCCTTAGAAATGGGTAGGGGTTTTGAATCTCCAGCGGCACACCCCCGACCAAACCAAATCTGAGTACCCCCCACGGGCCTTTTACAGTATTTTTTAGAACAGAAATTTAGGACCCTCAGTTTTTCAATTATAAAATCTGATTGAGGTGAACAACTGCAATACAAAAAGCTTCATAAAAAGGCTTTACCTTAAAGCGTAGAAGAGGCATTGAGGACAGAAATGATGAACTAAACATTGACTCCATCTGAAAAGTGCCTTTCAAGAACAATTCGTTTCAAACATGTCTCCTACAAAGGATGTACAATATTGTTTGGTAAAACAATGCACTGCAGGTTAACGCTTTCCACGTGGCAGGCGGCTGCAGACTACATTCCAAAATTGCACAAAATGTTGCAAAAATGTCAAAATTATTGAATTTAATTCCAATATTTTGAATCACCATGAGAAATGCATTGACTTAAGTACAAACATGCCTGGTATTGGTTCAGTAATACTTGAGATACATTTTGAAATTTGGGAAAGGGTTCTTAAAAATCTGTTTGGTATATGGTAAAAATAATAGACGCGTGGAAAGTGTTAACATTGCCAAAGGAAACCAGACAGACAGAATGACAACACAGAGAGCCTTCAATGAGATATTTTTCACAACACTAGATGGTCTCTTGTCTACTCCCAGGTCTCTGCTGCTAGCTTTTTTTTCAAGAATAAATAACTGGTGGTGTACAGCTATAGTTTAATCACTTCCAAATTGGTGAGAAATATTTGGTTTTTATCGCTTCGCATGCAAACGTAATCCAAGTGTACACGCACGATTATGGCCCACGCACACGGTTCCCCCCGGGTGTCATTTTGAAGCTATACCAAGAATCCCAGAATCTTTTATTGAAGACAATAATTGGAATTATAACAATAATGCCTGGATAAACACTGCACAAGTGGGTTGCAGTTTCAGCCATTTGATCAGTGATTCCCTTTTTTATTAGATTTGGTATCAAAGGTTAATTTGATCACTTCCAATGTTTTAAAATAGGCAGCGTTAAACTTGCTAGCAAATGTTTTGAAAATTGCCCATTTCTCTTGGCAAATTTGGTAAATCTGAACAATTTTGTATTACTTTTGCTGAAAATGTTTGAGCATAACACACGGTTTCCATTTTCCAGGGTCGTCTTCAGATTTGATTTTCCAATGGAACATTACAACAAAACTCTAACTTGAGTACTGCCCCCCTCCCTCCCCCAGGCATTGAATGCACTCAGCCATATAGTCACATGAATAGTGCGTTATAAGATGTGATCATTTGATCGGTGGCCACCCGGTCACTACCCCCTGTATAACACTTGCTATACATAAGGGTTGACTTTGAACTTCTTCCTGACTTAGCAGTAACGCCTGTAGTATACATAAAGAAAGGTTTAAGGCAGTGACAAATTCAATTTGACTGGCTGGGAACTGGAGATTTGACCGAAAATAGTACCATAATATAATTTTTATTTAAAACGTTAGTGATAATTGATAACCGGTTGTTTACTATACTCGGGGTTGAGTGAGCGGAATGTTTATTTGGAAGGCGTTCATTCACATTGAATGGTTAAAGTGTGTACAAGCATTAGAAGGGTAGGCTACAGTTGGGACGAATAGGCATTTCTGGTTTTTTGCCACCCTGCTCCAAATTCGATTTCCGGACAACTGATATATCTAACATTCTTTCCTGGATCTATTAAACATACCTATATCTCAAAAATAGGCTTTGACTCCTAATGTCATCAAATGTTTCCATGTGGGTGGGGGGGGGGGGGGGTGGGGGGGGCGGGCAGTCGACCATTAAGCATGCATGACCACAAAAATGTATAATAACTTAATAAGGGTTGTCTTTTGTGATTGGCAGTGGCATAGGTTTTTCATGGGGGGGGGGAGATATAAAATAATACCTGCCCGACAGCCAGTTTACACTATTAAATTGTTAGGGTTAGGGTTAAAAAACTTTACCCGCCAGTCGGTCAGGTACTTTTGCATCTTCACCCGCCTGACGTTAAAGTTACCTGCTTTAGGCATGCGAGCAGGTACTATGAGCATCGCTTGCGGCGGATACCGGCGCTTTATAAAATCCACTATTATTATTATTATTTCCAGGCCTGTTTGAAGATATATTTCCAGATAGCTTATTTTGTTCAGGTGTGGCATGACATCGCTGAATATCAATGAAAATTACCTGTTTTTAATTTCAGCGCATTTCAATCTAATGATTAATCTTACACCACTATTAAAGCTATGGCAAAAGAAATTCAATCGAGTTGAGTGACCAATTTCTTTCACAAATGTTGCAAACAGTTCAAATCAATCAACTATTTCATGGAAATGAAAATGTGACACAGCAAAATACCTGCATATTATTTCAATAGACGTTTTGCTGAACATGGTGAGTGATTTTAAATATTTCCAAAAGAGTTAAAATTGGTCAAACTTAGAATCTAACATTTTTACTAAAATTTCTGTCAGAAACTTCCAATTTGTAAAATCAAAATTTTCTTTAAAAAGCCGCTGTAGATGTTAGAAACCCAACTACTTTGACCAATAGAAATGGTATGCATAGCCAGATAAAATGAAGCTTTCCCGGTATAAATCATTCTGAGACACCCTGTATCAAAATCATGAAAAGGGTATGAACAATATTGGAAATGATAACTTTTTAAATTTTTTCTTTCAGTTTTGAGAAAATTAAATTTGAAAAAAAAAAATATATATATACGGTAACGTTATATTAAAAAAATAATTTGTCTCAAAGCTCCTGCGCGCATTAGTTAATTTATGCGCGTTAGAAAAAAAATTATATATATATACATTATATATATTTTTTTTTAACAACAAAAAAAATCCCATAATTTCACAGATTTTTCGGATTTTCATTGATCACATCATTTTAAATACAAAAGTTCACTTTTACAAGGATTTCAATATTTTATATTTATAAAAAATAAAAAAAATAAAAAAAAAAATAAAAAATTGCATTCTGCATTAGGTTTTGAAAAACTGAAGAGCTTTGAGACAAAATATTTTTTTAATATAGCCTAATATGAACATTTTGGACAAAACTATACATAAATGCACGAGGTGATAGAAAATTCAAAATTAATTTTCATTAGCCTAAAGCATCAAGGCTGCCACGGCATTACATTCAACACATACTCATCATACAATGAGCCTATAGGACAGTTTTCTAAATGAGTTTTCTACACAATCAATTGCAACAATAAAGGGACTAAATGACCACTCTGAAACAGCGTGAGCAGCTGTTGTATACGTCCACACATTTCACAAAGAGCCTATGGGCAAAAACAATAGATTTGATTGGTTGATTATATGAATTAATTATGGTAACCAATCAAATTAAAGATCTCTTGGTGGAACTTTCTAAACATTTCACAAAGAGCTTATGGGCAAAGACAATAGATTTGATTGGTTGATTCATGGTTGATTATATGAATTAATTATGGTAACCAATCAAATTAAAGATCTCTTGGAACTTTCTAAACATTTCACAAAGAGCTTATGGGCAAAGACATTTGATTGGTTAATTACATGATTTCATCACATAGTGATCAATATTTGTGACCAGTCACATCAAAAGTGGGTCTTTTGATGGCAGTATGCATTTTAAGATGTTGATGAAGTAAAGCATTACAACAAAAAAAGAATTAAAAAAAAAAGCCCTTACAATTTGATATATTAAAAACAGGCTAGTGTTGTGAATAAGCAGTTTCCAATAGCCTTTTTTAAATTTTAGAATATCTGTTGACAGTTTCTCCTGAGAGGACATTTAACAAACCCTTTTAGGCCAAATAAAACAAAACAACAGTTGATCGTCCCCGCCTGCATCCTTTTTTCGTGCCGCATTGATTTTTTTTACTATTTACTATTTTTCATTTTTTTATTTATAGTAAAACTTTTCGAAGAATTGCAACTTTATTAAAACTGTATCTATACATTAAATAAATGCATATACAATGTAAAGAGGGTCAGACTGTAAAATCTTTACTTCAAAAAGCCGGCGGCCATCTTGGGAAAAAATAGTAAATAGTAAATAACAAGCCCCTCCCGCGTCCTTTTTTTGAAAAGTCCGGACGATCAACTGTTGTTTTGTTTTACTTGGCATTATTGTCCTAGCACTTTTTATGCTTACATAAATGGAATACACCACAAATTCTTCCTATGCATATGATTGCTAAAAATAATAACTCGCAAGCATTTATGAGAGTGAAATGGAGATCGGTACGGGTAGAAAAAGTCAATGCTCTTTTAATGTTACTACTTTTATTTCTGGGAATGGGGGTTGCTTGGCTATACAGATATGCCTTTCAAGTGTTCACACAGAGTCTAGTAAAGAGAATTGGCGTTTTATTATGGTGTATTAACAGTTCAATGACTGCATTAAAGTAAATGAACTACCCATTTCTTGTCCCTAAAACGGTCCTTAATAGTCCTTAGAGAGGAAATTGACATTACATAAGGATATAAGTGACGGTGTGTGTGTGGGGGGGGGGGGGGGGGGGGGGGGGGGGGGGGGGGGGGGGGGGGGGGGGAGATAAATAGTAAGTTTAAACATGGAGTCCTTGCTAAGGGTAGCTATAGAGTTCAAATCAAAGTTAAATAGTATGTGTATTTTGATTTCAGTTCTTTGTGCTTATTTTTGGTCACTTTGCAGAGCCAAACAATCATATAATGGGTCGCTTTGACTTTCCTGGCAATCTGTGCCAAGACTTTGTTTCTCACTCCACATGGATCCTTTAATAGCTCCCATGTAGGAGTGGCACCCCCACCCCACCCTTAGATACGTGAAGACATGGGCATAAATCGTTATGGACGAAAAGTTCCTATATTCTTTCTAGCCTGAAATCTTTTTTCCAATGAAATAAAAATACAACATACATCACTTGGTGGCAATACCTCAAATGAGTATAAACAGATCTGTCTCAAATCACGGCTGCCGAATTAAGTGGGCAAAATGTATTATTAAAGAGCTGTATGGCTTGCATTTAGAGAGTTAATAAATACATTGTATGTACTATAGTGTAGGCAATTCCGAATTGGCGAGAAATATGCAGATATCTCTCCTCGCGCAAAAGTAATCCTAGTGTATGTGCACAATTTCAGCATACGCATGCGTCACACATATGATGCACTGTGCACCCAGCCCGGTGTTCTCTCTTCGTATTCAGAGGGGTAACACATGATCGTTCCAGGATCTTGAAATACCCCTCTATTTGACGGCCTTTCACGGACAATTTTGCTAATTTGACCCCCTTTTCGCACAAAAACGAGGACATTTTAACTGAAATAACCCCCCTTTTTCACCGTTTCAAGGACACTTTCTATATAGTCCCCCTATTTGCGCAAAAACGAGGACACATCGGGTTCAAAATACCCCTTTTTCTTTCTTCGCGGACATAGCCTCTCCAAAAACACCCTAATTTTTTGAAATCGCGGATATAGCTTCCAAAATGACCCCTTATTTTTCGAAATCGCGGACATAGCTTAAAAAAACACCCCTAATTTGGTGAAATCGCGGACATAGCTTAAAAAAAACACCCCTAATTTGGGGATATCGCGGACATAGCTTAAAAAAAACACCCCTAATTTGGGGATATCGCGGACATAAATGTCCGCGGACATGGTACACAAACCCCCCCTTTTCCGCGATTTTTGGAACGATCATGCGTACCCAAAGTCAATGTTGACTGAAACCACCGGGGCACCCAGGTGCATTATGCGAGCCTCATGAGCGCCCACGTTCTTCTATATTAATTCGCTGCTGTAAGACAGCCGGCTTGCCAATTTGGAACTGACTTAACTATAGCGCTTGAACAGGACTATGAATGAATCATGGTCACAGTCATCACATTCAGGTCATTGTCCTCTCTCTAGCAAGGCATTGACCTTGTGAACATGGATAATTAGCATAATAATAACAATAACGGGAAAGTTGAAATTTCGCTCTATGTTAATCTAATGGTATTCTCGTTCCATAGCAGTCTTGCGGGACTGAAAAATGGGGAATTAATTCTTGAGGTATAGAGGTTATTGTAAATACGCACACAATTGAGAATTTATAACCAAGCAAAAAAGGTCCACATTTTGCAGACAAAAATGTATGAACACAAAAATAAAAAATGTTACGCTAATACAGACTATGTTTCATGTGCTTGTCCGTTGCAAAAATTGTTGTTGTTGAATTTTCTCTTTTTATTCAAATATTAAGATTAAACTTACAATTTTTGATAAATAACAAGGGAAAATTGGTGTATAATTAGCCATCTATCATAGATTTTTAGCCGCTGCCAGTAAGCTCCTTTAATTTATATCACTTTTTAACACTTTAATTGTGTTCAATAATTTTCAAAAAGTGAATGCATGAATGGAAATGACCCACAGAAGAAGAAGAAAGCTACAAATATCCTGCCTGTCCCAAGAGGCTCAGCCCTTTTACGGCAAAAGGATGTATCTTTTATGTGCTTTCATAATGAAATACTTCCTTTTAACAGGGATTGTGTTAACTTGGTTCAATAATCCTCACTTAGGAAAAGGTTGCAACTTGTAAAGACAATAAAAGTAATATACTGCCTTTTACCACTACATGATTTTTGGAGAAAAAAGCTAACTTTGAGCATGTTAAAAGGAAGTATTCTGTTAGGAAACTACATATAAGATACATTCTTTTGCCATAAAAGGGCTGGGCTGATGTGGATAACGTAACAATATATTAATTTGGCCTAATCATCAATGTCAATGACAGGACATAATTAATTAATGAGATATTGATCAAAAAACAATTTGGGTAAAATAACAACAAAATATGTGCACGCGATGTTTTGTGTTTTTTTGTTAATGCCCCCGCATTGCCTGTTTGATTGTCATCACATGTTTGCATTGTGTAGGAAGTATTGCATTGACATCCTTATTTAAAAGGCTAGTAACGAGGGTCTCGTTTGAAGCAATTTATGATTTGTAGCGATAAGCAGTACAGGGTGTCCAAACAAATTACACCCCCTCTTACAAGAATTTGAGAGTTTTCATATTAGGCTTTACATATGACACCTAAAATATTGGTGTATTAGTACCCAATCCTTTGTCTTAAATCTACATAATTGTATGTGTTCACTGACAAGGATAAAACCCAAAATTATTTCAATTAAAGGCATACTCATTCATTCGGTGTGGAAGCGCTCTATTTTTTCTACAAAACTGAGGTTTTATGCTTTTTGTAGGTGTTGTGCTTTATGTAAAACTTTCCTATTTGTATAGTCATTAAAAGTCGAAAGGAAAGAGCCCGAACCTTAGTTGTCTTCCTAATAAATAACTTTGTTAATAAAAATCTAGCTGGACGTTTATTATTGTGCAATACCTTCAACCTTCCAAATTAGCCGGTGGACCGGTCACGGACAGCAGTTAAGTCATCTTTAAGAATTTTTCTGAATATTTTTAGATTTGTTTCTTCAAATGTTGGTGTTTTCTGTATCTACAACTCCTGGAGTGAAAATATCAGAGATTGGCAATTTTTATATTTTACAATTTTTATGCTTTTGTTTTATAGAAAAAGTTAAGCAAAATCCACACAGAAAAAACATTGCTTTGAAATAACTGAATTTATCCTACCATCGAGACGATTCTCGTGTTCCTATTGGATAAGCGCCTGGATTTAGTGACTAGATATATTCCGTATCCGACCCCCAAATCCCGTATACGGTCAGTAAGGAACTGCGCATGCGTTGTAGTAGGATTGCTACGCCGGCGCGTGACGAACGTCATGATTGCATTTGAACTTGCTCGGGTTTTAGGTGACTTACAGAATCATTTGTTCTTGTTTTGTTTTAATAGTGTTTTAGTAGGATAAAATCGTTATTAGGTGAGGTTGGGTCGGATACGGATTATATCTAGTCTCGGAGTCCGTATCGGGACTCGGGCTGCGCCCTCGTCCCGATACAGAATCCTCGACTAGATATAATCCGTATCCGACCCAACCTCACCTAATAACTAATAGTACCTTACATGTTTTTCAAGTCACGCCTGTGTATCTTACATGTACTTGTTATATAGTGATTGTGATACTTGACTGGGTTCCCCTCTGGGACAATGACATTGTGGGCGTATTGGTTGACTTAAGACCATGGAAAACCAAGCATCCAACACACACAGATTTTAACACAAACAGATAAGTCACTTGATTCAAGTGACTTTTCCAAAAGACTTGACTTGACTCAAGTGACTTATCTAAAAGACTTGACTTGACTCAAGTGACTTATCTAAAAGACTTGACTTGACTCAAGTGACTTATCCAAAAGACTTGACTTGACTCGAGTGACTTATCCAAAAGACTTGACTTGACTCAAGTGACTTATCCAAAAGACTTGACTTGACTCAAGTGACTTATCCAAAAGACCTAACTTAACTCAAGTGATTTATCCAAAAGAATTGACTTGAACCAAGTGACTTTTCCAAAAGACTTGACTTGACTCAAGTGATTTATCCAAAAGAATTGACTTGAACAAAGTGACTTTTCCAAAAGACTTCACCTGACTCAAGTAATTTATCCAAAAGAATTGACTTGACTCAAGTGACTTATCTAAAAGACTTGACTTGACTCAAGTGACTTATCTAAAAGACTTGACTTGACTCAAGTGACTTATCTAAAAGACTTGACTTGACTCAAGTGACTTATCCAAAAGACTTGACTTGACTCGAGTGACTTATCCAAAAGACTTGACTTGACTCAAGTGACTTATTCAAAAGACTTGACTTGACTCAAGTGACTTATCCAAAAGACTTGACTTGACTCAAGTGATTTATCCAAAAGAATTGACTTGAACAAAGTGACTTTTCCAAAAGACTTCACTTGACTCAAGTAATTTATCCAAAAGAATTGACTTGACTCAAGTGACTTATCCAAAAGACTTGACTTGACTCAAGTGACTTATCTAAAAGACTTGACTTGACTCAAGTGACTTATCTAAAAGACTTGACTTGACTCAAGTGACTTATCCAAAAGACTTGACTTGACTCGAGTGACTTATCCAAAAGACTTGACTTGACTCAAGTGACTTATCCAAAAGACTTGACTTGACTCAAGTGACTTATCCAAAAGACCTAACTTAACTCAAGTGATTTATCCAAAAGAATTGACTTGAACCAAGTGACTTTTCCAAAAGACTTGACTTGACTCAAGTGATTTATCCAAAAGAATTGACTTGAACAAAGTGACTTTTCCAAAAGACTTCACCTGACTCAAGTAATTTATCCAAAAGAATTGACTTGACTCAAGTGACTTATCTAAAAGACTTGACTTGACTCAAGTGACTTATCTAAAAGACTTGACTTGACTCAAGTGACTTATCTAAAAGACTTGACTTGACTCAAGTGACTTATCCAAAAGACTTGACTTGACTCGAGTGACTTATCCAAAAGACTTGACTTGACTCAAGTGACTTATTCAAAAGACTTGACTTGACTCAAGTGACTTATCCAAAAGACTTGACTTGACTCAAGTGATTTATCCAAAAGAATTGACTTGAACAAAGTGACTTTTCCAAAAGACTTCACTTGACTCAAGTAATTTATCCAAAAGAATTGACTTGACTCAAGTGACTTATCCAAAAGACTTGACTTGACTAGCGTGTGTCCATTACAGACTGACCGAGTGTCTTATCGGGACCCTAGCGTGTGTCAGTTACGGACTGACCGAGTAAACAAACAAACAAATAATAAACAGACAACAATCATAATAATAATGCAATCAGATAGCAAAATAAAAAGCACTTGATAACAAAGTAACATCACTATAGTTCACTTCCACGAGACAGTGACATCATAGCGTCATCCACTGATTGCAGTGCGTTAACACTTTCCATGCGGCTATTAGTTTTACCAAATACAAAACAGATTTTTCATAAACCATTCCCAACTTTCAAGACCTATCTGAAGGATTACTGAACCAATACTAAACATGTTTGTACTTGTTTCAATGCATTTCTCATGGTGATTCCAAATGTGGTAATGAAATTCAATAATTATGATATTTTTGAAACATTTTGTGATATTTTGGAATGTCGTCTGCAGACGCCTGCCGCATGGAAAGTGTTAACACACGCGCCTACAACATGAGACACTGACGTATACAGACATGCATAGAAAGGCGGGAGATACATGCGTGTGTAAATGATGCGCCTGTTGAGTTAAGTCACTTTCCAGAACATTTGAGTGAATCAACAAAACCCTAGAACAAAACCATCACATAGTCACTTTAAACGTGCTGAAAAGTGTTAATGCTGTGACCGTATAAGCGATTTCCCATCCCTTATTTGTTTTACCACACTTCTTTTAATTAATGTCAGGGGGTAAAAAGTTTAGTTGAACAACATTTGAGCCTCGACCAATACCACTGTAATTGGAAAGTGCGACATAAAGCCCTTGACGGCAAAAATGAGTTATAATTGAACATTAACTCATCAACAACCACATCACAAGCATGACAAGTCACACCTGAATGTACTGAAGTGTTAACACTTTCCATGTGGCAGGCAGCTGCAGACGACATTCCAAAGTTTAACAAAATATTTGAAAAATGTCAAAATTATTGAATTTCATCCCCATATTTAAAATCATCATGGGAAATGCATTGAAATAAGTACAAACATGCCTAGTATTGGTTCAGTAGTCCTTGAGGTTGATCTTGAAAGTTGGGAAAGGTTTCTGAAAAATCTGTTTTGTATATGGTAAAACTAATAGCCGCATGGAAAGTGTTAACATTGTGATCCCTTAAGTGATTTACCAAACAACTAAAACCTGCTCTCGCACACTCAAATGTGACAAAGTCGGGTATTGTAGTTTTAAGTCAACATTTCACGCACAGTGTCGCTTTCACAACATTGCATCGACAAAGCGCCATTCCCTCAGGGTAAAATGTTGCAGAATAATGGTCGGTAACAAAGCCTTAATGTTGTGCCTTTGATTACTTTTCACAACATTTTTTGGATTTGAGATCGTGACTTGACTGTTAATGTGACATACTGTATTACAGCAGTGAGTGTTAAAATCAAGTTCAAGGACTGCCTGAGGTGTTCAAGTTTCTATTAATGTGACATTGAACTATTATAAATAAGTTTGAATATGCTAACACTTTCCACGCGGCAGGCGGCTGCAGACGACATTCCAATATTTCACAAAATGTTTCAAAAATGTCAAAATTATTGAATTTCATCACCATATTTGGAATCACCTTGAGAAATGCATTAAAATAAGTACAAACATTCCTAGTATTGGTTCCGCAATCTTTGAGGTAGACCTTGAAAGTTGGGAAAGTTTCTGAAAAATCTATTGTATTACAAGTGTTAAAATCAAGTTCAAGGATTGCCTGAGGTGTTCAAGTTTCTATTAATGTGACATTGAACTTTTATAAATAAGTTTGGATATGTTAAGCAAAATAAATAAACAACGGTCTTTCCCCCTTAAAAATCATGTTAATAACAATAAAGTGTGACCAATACCTTAAAAGTAACCCTTATCATACTTAAAACTCTTTAAAAAGGAAATTGTATGAAAATCTTCGTTTAGGGTGTGTATTTTGGGCTTGAGGAGAAATACATGTTTAGGGGGTGTCTGCCCTCTCCCCTACCCCCGGGATCAATACTGAGTACTCAACTTCAAACCGTGTACTATACTTAGCTTATCTGTTCTATGGAAGTCCAGACAAACTCATTTCTTTTCTTGGTCTCATCAATATTTGATAGTTGAAGTGATCGAGTTATTGTGTCCCCTCATAATGGACCATTTTGACACATAGCTATTGATATCAAAAAGTATACCTCACTTTTGGAAATCAAAAATAGTTATGGTGGTTATCAATATTTGGTTGAAGTGATCTATTTTCTTTGACCCCTCAAGTGGACCACACTGTCACATGACCGTTGATATCAAAAAGTATACCCCACTTTCAGAAACGACTTTCAGATTCATAGAAAGGGGAATAATTCAAATGTTTTTCAAAATTTGTTTAATTATTTGATTTTTACCTAAACAACTTGTCTTTTCAATATTTATTACTTTAAACATTTTGTTGCTTGAGAATAATCTATTGAGGTTAAAATGTAAGATTTTGAATATTTTAAAATATTGACCAAATTAACCAAATCATAAGTTCTATAGCCACCCTACCTAACCCAGTTTGGTAACAGTGGACTGTGTCATATTGATAAAGTAAACACAGACAGGTATATCAACACTTTACTACCAAATCTGTCCTGAACCATTTGCCATTTTGGCACGCATGTTACACCCATTGCGTGATGCATGTATTACACAACCTGGTGGGGATGATATTAAGTTGCCAGTATGGGTGTCGTCGATGCCAGGGGGACATATCATATGGATTCCTTGGGTGAACTAAGCCACACTGACATATTTTACCTGTACAGGCCTATGAAAGAGAGCAGTGAAAAAATATCAAATTTTACATCTATCGCCACTGAAAAATAACTGCTCACACTATCACTTAGCGCCAGCTACCCATCCTACTTTGTGAGATGGGTGTAACTTAACAAGTCAACGGGTCTACAATCGACCATTTTCGAGAAAAGATTCTTTTTCAAAATCCTGTCTGACATTTTTCTTGTTTTTAGGGGTAAAATTGGGTATAAAAACATGTAAAAACTTTGGCAACAAAAAAAACCTACCCTGGTGTTTTTTCTTTACAAACATTTTCAAAATTTTCAAAAGAATTCCAGAAGATTCCAACAATTTTCTGGAAAAAAAATCTTAAAAAAAAGGAAAAGAAGTTGATTGGGTTCACTTGAGTACTAGTACACCACTTTAGATCACCATTGACAAAAACAACAAAATTACCATGAACCATATCAAGTTCAACAATGGTTCAATTCACAATCATTAGTGCGTAGATCACTGTCCTATCGGAATCTCAGACAGTCAGTCAATAGTGAGTGGATATATTTATCACACAAGAAACCCCAAATTTTATCTGAGATTATACAATTGTTTCAATTTACTTCAGAGAATGATTATAGGTCAATCAATAAATGCGTATGTGTTGTTTCGAGAGAAATTAGACAAATCAATGCACGCGCGCTGATGTTGATGTGTGAATAATGGCACGACCCCGAAGGGGTAGTGCTATTGTGAGCATATCAACATTTGCGCAAGTGCATTGATTTTTCTAATTTTTCGAGAAACAAAACATACGCATGCATTGACCTAATTCATACACGACACTATACAAATAAAAATTCACAATTTAAGCATAATTTTGATCTATGTAAAACGACTAAAAACACTTTAACAAGTTTGCTAACACCCGCAGTGAAAATCGGCGAACCCGCGAATCTTGAACAACGAATCAAAACAAAACGCGCACTGCGTGATTTGAACGGCGCACACGCGGAGTGCAGTGGACACTTTCAATGCACTCCGCGTATTTGTAATTCCTGCTTCCTGATTGGTTCAACACTACATAGAGTGTATGAATGCAAAACATTGTTCTTTAAATTTATATTCAACTTTTCATACTATCTCTATTCTTACTCTCTTCAATGGATAAGCTCCGTAGGAACCTTAAAGTGTAATGATTTATGGGTAAACGGTTGAATAATGACGCTAGATTGAAATTAGGTTGAAGCAGGTTATGTGGTGAGTGATGCTGATAATTTCTATGCGATGTACATCAAAATTACCAAATCGTGAAATTTTACATGATAGACGGCGAATTAAGGCAAATGGTTTCAGATGGTAGTTAGTAAATGCCGAAGTATTACGTAGGTGCAAAAAGACTGATTTCCAGAAAAATTGAATGCGCTCTCCCATGCGTATCTCTCAATGCCCCTTTAGAAGACCAAGTCAAATGCGCATTGCACATGCTCTCGCTCTACCATCTTTATAACAAACTTATTTTGTATTAAAAATGGCGCACTAATCATTCTTATAGTTTAAAGAAGGAGTCCGGCAAGCACAACATTGTCCATTAAATGTTAGAAAAGTAATTATCGAGCCTTAATCGCGTAATTATATTGAACAAAATATTATACTTATCATCAAATAACAAATAAAAACTGCCATCTCTCAACTTTCCATTTTTAAAAATTTGTGGGGATTTAAAGCCGATTTCAATGATGTCACGGTTCTTGGTGCTCAAATTTGCGCAAGTGCATTGTATAACTATGACCTCATTGAATTCTGGACTTTAAATCACCGTGAATTTTACAAATTGCATGTATGTGAGATGGCAGTTTTGTTTTTATGATAAATATGATGTTTTGTTCAATATAAATATGTGATTAAGTCTTGATAATTACTTCTCTAACTTTCAAACTAGTGGGAATAAATAGTTTATATGTTCAAGTTAATTTCACGAATGTAGTACGAGTAAGGTCAAAAATTAAACAGCTCAGAAGTATGAAGCTGTTTATGATTAGTGCAAAGTTCACCCCAATGAAAAACCACAGCACTATCGTCTTGGCTAAATCACTAACCTCGTTTTCAGTTCACTTAAACCCTCTTCGACGTAAATGCGCCAATTAAAAATAAAGTCTATTGGAACAAACGTAATTGGTAATTCAATGTAATACAAAATAATCTTAGCTCTCGAAAGCATAGACCAATCACAGACCAGTCTGAATTACACACGCATTATTCAAAATTGAGTTCATTCACTACAATGTTGTCGAGACAACTTGTTGTACATACAGTACATGTAGGACATACCGGTTGATACCACTATGTTTATAGGGTAGTTCGGAATGTTGTAGATTTCGTTATCATTTTTAAAAATCTCTTTTCAAGTGTAAACGTATCAAAAAATATCTCAAACGTAATTTCAATGATTATATAGGACACATATAAAGGGGTCAAAAAAAGTAAGTCCCCCCTAAAATTAGATTACTTTTGTTTACATAACTTCACACACAATTAGAAGTTTTGAAAAATTGAAACGATTATGAAAAGAAAAAACGCTTGGCTACCAATAGAAAGTTTTACATTTTCGATATCATGTTTACTTTTCCCAAAACAGTCCCTTTTCCTCAAAATGATGTTTTCAGAAAAAGTGGCACTTACTTGTATTGGATTTTGGCAAATTTCATGTTAACGGAAATTTGACTTTTTTTGGGAAAAGTAAACATGATATTGAAAATGGGAAACTTTGTACGGATAGCTAAGCGTTTTTCCTTTTCAGAAAAGTTTCAATTTCTTAAAACGTCTAATTGTGTGGGGGTGTTACGTAATCAAAATTGTATAGGATTTTGAAAATTGCCACTGTTTCTGAGAACATCGTTTTGTGAAAATGAGACAATTTTGTGAAAAGTAAACATGATAATGAACAAGAGAAAAGTTCTGTGAAAAGCCACGCACTTTTTCTTTGCACAAGTTTTTAAATTTCTCAAAACGATTAATCCTGTGCAGAGTTATGCAAACAAACTTGGTCTAATTTTCGTACAAAAAAAATCACGAGAGAGAGTTTTTAAATTTACTGGTATGGACCAAGTGCCACTTTTTCTGAAAACATCATTTTGGGGAAATGTGACTGTTTTGGGAAAAGTAAACATGATATCGAAAATGTAAAACTTTCTATTGGTAGCCAAGCGTTTTTTCTTTTCATATTCGTTTCAATTTTCCAAAACATCTAATTGTGTGTGAAGTTATGTAAACAAAAGTATTCTAATTTTAGGGGGGGGACTTACTTTTTTTGACCCCTTTATAACATAATAATAGTAAACAGTCCAAAATCTAACAAGATTTAAAACATTATCTCTTGCAAGATTTACCGTGGCTCCTACAATATAATAAACATTTGCATTGACCCTTGATGACATTCTGGGCATGGACGACCAAGGACGACAGATCTTGCCCCCGAGCAGTAAAAGCAGAAAAACGCACGTGCGGTAATACATAATATCAATTACGGAGGTTCAAGTCCTGATCAACCAGCAGTTTTGTGGGAAGTTCGTGAGGCGTTGGGCAGTGAATCGTGATAGCAAGCGACAATCGCGGTATATGTATATAATAAACCGGTGATGGACTGATGTTGGATTGCAGATAGGGTAATACAATACTGGTATAAATTAGTACGTACTGGTATGGGCGGATGAGAGAGCGGATAATAAGGACTTGATTTCAAGTCTATAGAATGAAAGGTTCATATACTGATCCAGAGAAAAATACTTGACTGTACACTTCACACACACACTACTGTATCCTTTGCAACGATAATGACAACTTGAAGACTCTCAGTGCTTGTTGAAGTCTTGGAGTTGTGAGTTGATTTATCATCTGGAGATTTTCGTCCAGATGATAAAAGACCATACAAATATATATGGGTTGTCTTACCCCTTGTCTTCATTCAATGTAGAGGTCCTTTTCTTCCTGATCCCAATAGCCTCTCTAATCCAAATTGTTTTACTTGTCTTACTATAGTTGATCAGTTCCAAATTGGCCAAGCCTACTTTACAGCGGCAAATGAATACAGAAGGATGCAGGCACGCATGAAGGCAATAAGCGCACTGTGCCTCCCATGCGAGCAACAAAACCGTGAGCTTATGGCCATAATCGCGTGTGTACGTTTAGATTACTTTTGTGCGCGGAGAGATAAAAAACAAATATATCTCACCAATTTGGAACTGATTAAACTATATGTTCCAATGATCTTTGCCTCTTCCAATCAGATCATTATCATACCTCAGTAAACTTGAAGTATGAATGTGACATATGGCTATTGCATGAAATCGATCGACCATCAAATACTTGATTGTTTGTTTCAACCGAACGGGCAGTTGTTACATTTCTGAATTACTGTCACAACCAGAAAGAATTGGTGCAAGTATAACCAACGAGAATTTGTCTATTTTGACATTTTTGGTGACTTTCGCTCGCTGTGTCACATAAGTGTATATTCAAAACGTATCATTACCCGCTAATGTTGCCATTCATCTTTGATAGTGCTAGTACACATGCTAATCTATTAGAATCATGCCACTCTTACTAGAATATGCTCTGTCATATTTGTACTTCAGGTGTATGATGAAGAATAGTATACAAATAATACATGGTAGAGGGAAATAGAGCAAACTATTTTCCCGAGGCACTGGCTACAGACCTATCACCCAAATCCGACGGGTGAGGAAAGACATAGTGACAGGGGGGTTTGTTAAATAGTATTTTAACTGTTAAGTGTATATTACAAACGTATCATTACCCGCTAATGTTGCTATTCATCTTTGCTAGTGCAAACTATTTTCCCGAGGTACTGGCTATAGGCCTATCACCCCGAATCCGAAGGGTGAGGGGTGATAGGCTTGTAGCCAGTTTCGAGGGAAAATAGTGTGCCCTATTGCCCCGATCATACCATGTAGTATTTGTTTTATTACACCTCTCTTTGACTCTGCTAGGGATGAGGTTGTAGGGAAATAGCCGTTCCATTTGAAGTCTATACACCCCCTGCAAAAGACATTACCTTAATCTTCCCCAAAGAGAGTGTGACATTAAAATGGGGGGGGGGGGGGGTACCTGCAGTGACTCTATTTGAAGCCGACACTCCCTATGTAGATGATTACAGCCATGCCTTCCATAAGGCCCCCCCCCCCAAAAAAAAAAAAATAGTTGTGTTGCCCTCATTCGGCCGGGTCAAAATTCTGAGAATGTGGGCCGGTATTTTTTTTAAAAAATTTTGCAAGATTTTTTTTTTTCCCCTTTTTTTTCCCCTTTTTTTTCTTCTTTTTTTTTCAAGATTTTTTTCAAGATTTCTTTTTTTCCAAGATTTTTTTTCAAGATTTTTTTCTCAAGATCTTTTAATCTGTGAAAAGTGATGGGCAAGAAAACCAAAATATTCACCATTGGGTTGAAATTACATCCAGTAAGCGTTTTCCTTACTATCTTCACACATGTTGACTGAAATAATAGGTATAAAATCATTGATTTGGTAAAATAAAAAAATAAATAAAAAAAAGGGCCCAAGGGGTATATGGATTTCAAATGGAATAGCCTGTTGGACCATCCTAAAGGTAAATGCGATCATAAAACATTTCAGATGTGATACAGCATTCCATGCAACTGTATGCATGATTCAGTACGATAAAATTGTAGTTCGTTGACATAATTTATTCACAAATGTATAAAGCTCATACAATAGTACAATAGTCACTGTGCGATACCGAAGTAGACAGTATCAATTTTGAATTCATGGTTGTTTGGGGAAAACCACATCTTTGACTGAACAATCATCCATCCTGATGGTTGTTTGCGATAATAAATAGGCCGCCTAAACAAAAATACAATGTTTTAAAATGATCCATACAGGAGAAGGTACTGTAAAAGTGGACATTTCCATGTTACATTAATTTTTGCACTCACGCTTTTCGCGCTCGAAACCAGCTACCGCAAAAATAATAATATGCAAATTTATTTCTTTTGCATATAGGTCTACGTAATGAAAGTACAAATCACAAATTTAAAAACAAGCAACACAGTTGAAAATCTGCAAAATGTGAAAAATTAATCGCACAAAAATTACCACTTTTACAGTAACACAAGATTTTGTTGGGTGTGGTGCTCGGTTGTTAGAAGGTCAGCTTCTTTCACATCATTGCGCATCATTCGGTAAGAAACAGACCTGCCAACATTTGCATCTGGCAATCTCAAAAAGATTTTCTTAACCAATCAGGAAGATTTTAAAAATTACATGTAATATAATAGATGATAATAAATATTTCCCCAATCAGGAAGGTTGTTTAAATTTGTGTGCCCAGATCGGTTTATTTCTAGAATTTTAGGGAGTCTCCTGCAGGATCAGGGAGTGTTGGCAGCTATGACGATCACTACAGACGAAGGACAGTCTCTATGTTTTACTCATAAATAATTTGGTCCTGTGGATGTCAGCGCTAATACGCTACTTGCACGCAATTGCCATTTTAGAATGAAAGCAAGGCTCTCCCTTCACCGCGCGTGATCCTAACTGCGTCACTAGATACACAAACCTGCATGAAACCATGAAACAGTGTGGCGTGATAATGCTTGGTGAGGGGAGAGCCTCGCTTTCAATGGTTCCATCTGTACCATGCAAGTAGCGTATACTGATGAAAAGTTGACAGTTACTAACTAGTTTGATGGGGAACCCATTGAACTCTTTACCTGTTTATGAATGCATCCACAGTCCAGGTTGGCATAAGCAAGGGTGTCCCTATAATACCTCAATGATGTGGTTCCACTTTGAATTCTGGTAAACAAGCTTGAATCAGAGTACTGATGCTGATGCATCACTAGCTCATAAAAGCCCAATATTCTTCAGTCTTGAGAAAGTAGATGGACTTCCATGGATGGAATAGTAGATAAGTATCATAAAGTGTACAAAAACATAATGATACATAGTTTATATGCAAAATTCAGACAGCGATGCCAGTAAGTCTAGTAAATAAATCCTGAAATTCCATATAAACTCATATGTGTAGACCTGCTGGGGTGGAGCTGTTAATTTATACATCAGGTGTGTTAATGCCTCCAAGGAGTGTGGCATTTTGTATATACACCTAGCACATAAAGTCCCTGACCAGGTGCTTTGAGGTTCGCTAATTCAAAATATATAATCGGTACAAAAAATCTGAGATATACATTAAATGAGCAAATTTCTTTTCCGCAGTTTGATACCTCATTCAACAAAATTGAATGGATACTTTTAAAGTTATGGCGATTTCAATGACCGTGCATGCAACAGAAAAGTTGCACTAGGTATAGGAATCATTGATTTGTGTGTGATTACTGTCATAACTGTGTGCTATTTGAACGAGACAGATGAATGGGTCTGGAGTGATAACCGCAATGTGCGGGACAAAGGGTGTATCTGGCTGTGAAGAATACAAGTCTTAGCTGATTAGCTGTGAGTTTTTTCAGTGCGTAATCACACACAAATCAATGATTTCCTATACCTAGTGCAACTTTTCTGTTGCATGCGCGGTCATTGAAATCACCATAACTTTAAAAGTATCCATTCGATTTTGTTGAATGAGGTATCAAACTGCGGTTCAATGTATATCTCAGATTTTTGGTACCGATTATCTATTTTGAATTAGCTAACCTCAAAGCACCTGGTCAGGGACTTTATGTGCTAGGTGTATATTACTAAGGCAATGAGAATCAATTTTTAGATTTGCGTCCACTGCTCACATGCTCTAAAATCTAGCTTGCAGAATTTTGCACCTAGCTTGCAGAATTTTGCCCCTTTCATGAATATACAAAATAATGTTGTTTATCAATTTCTGTTACCTGTAGACAGGGCTGGAACTTGAGATTTTGTCAACCATTAGAGGTATTTTCATGAGTTACCTGCCTGACAGAAATTCCAACAGCCAGTGGAACTCCCTTACACTGTCAGTATGAAAAACAGTTTTGTATCTTAACCCGCCCGACACAAAAGTTACCCCCTATGGGCAGGTAGGCTGATGCTATTTCCAGGCTGGCTGTAGATGAACTTTTCATTGATCTATGCATACTCAGATTGGCAATGCCAATGGCGCTTAATGAATAGTGAAGTATAGGATTAATGCACTTTGGAAAATGTCTCAATGCAAATCTTGAGTTGTCATCCCTAACAAAAAATAAAGAAAATGGAACAACGTTTTGGACGCAAATCTGAAACTGTTTTCCTCATGGCTATGGATAACAACTGGGTACAGCGAGTCAGGTCTTCACTTTCCACACAAATCAAGATCCGGCTTGACACATCCTTAAAGGTAGATGTTCCGATTTTCAACTTGAAGTTTTCTATTCTACATCAAAGGTCATCCTTAAAAAAGTCGTGTTTCAAAGTTTGAGTTGCATAGCTCTAATGGTTCTTATTTTAGACGCACAAGATGCTGTGAACTGTACCCATTGAGTAGTACACAAACTATATCAGTGGTTACCACCATTCGCGGTAATTCGACGTTATTTCATCGATTTCTCCGTAATTATACCGATTTAGGCCGTCAAATTTCAGTATGATGATGAGAAAAATACGAGCTTTCATATGATATGAAAATCTCCGTATGTTTGAAATAATTCTGTGTTACGAAAATGTGATCGGGTCATCTACCTTTAAATGTCACCAATAGTTTGCGCAAGGAAGAATTCTATCAAAATAGTCTAAATTCAGAAAATTCCACGCAAACTGGCATCTCTATTACAGATAATCAATCAATTGATAGCCAATCCCTCACTTTGTGTTTCCTGACTGTGCTGCGTCTGTAAATCACTGAGTTTCTTCTTTAAAATCCCCAATCCTGTCATCACTATGTTTTCTGGTTTGAGGGAACCGAGCGACTCAAGATTGTAGTAGAACTTTCTGGGGTTGTTGCTAGGGTCATAGGGCGCTTCAACTGTGGAGTAAAAAAAGGACAACAAAATGGAATCAAGTTAGAAACACATTGAAATCAAAGAAATAGAATGGAGTATTGACTTAAAAATATTGCTTCATGAATGTTAAAGGTAGGTATTCCGATTTCTGGCCTGATTTTCAACTTGATGTTTTCTATTCTAAACTGCTCACAAAAAGTTAGGAAACTTTTTTAATCAAGTATATTTTTACTATTTATTACCCTCTTGTATTATGTTGCATATCGATGGAAAGCTGAAATGTTCTTCTTTAAAATGATACCAAATGTGTAATGATGGCATGTTGCTGGACTTGGCCACATTAATGAGAATGAGACAAAGTCACAAATCAAATGTGCCAAAATTAGCAATTTTGTGTTACTGTGTGAACAAAAAAATGTACAAGTTGTAGGCCTAAAACTGTCATCACTTACCTTCATGACCTTCCACCTGTTAACCCAGTCTTGTAAATACCCAAACAATGGTTTTCTAAAGAGATGAGGGTTAACTTGTGTGTGTTGTACTCACTGGTGAAAATCTTTGTGTAAACCATTCATGGTTCTCAAGCATGACTGGTTTGATTATTGATCATTACCTATCGACTGGTTAGCACAGATAACGGTAATTTTGGCACATTTGATTTGTCACTTTGCCTCATTCTCATTCATGTGGCCAAGTTCATTAACATGTAATCATTGCAAATGTGGTATAATTACACTTCAGCTTTCCATTGATATATAACATATACAAAGAGGGTAATGAATAATAAAAATATACTTGATTAAAAAAAGTTTCCTAACTTTTTGTGAGCAGTTTACATGAAGGATAATCCAAAGTTTGAGTTGCATAACTCCAATGGTTCTTATTTAAGCACAAGGTGACATGAAATTTGCCCATTGAGTAGTACACACACTAGCCGGGCGGTTAACCACCTTTGGCAGTAATTCACTACATTTTGGCCTATAACGTCTAAAGGGAAACAACTCTTGGACCAATCTTAGACGAACCTAAAATACATATTCATGATGTTATAAATATGCAGTAATGGAAATACCCACATGTCTGTCAACCCGGGTAGACGATCACCTGTATCGCAGCTCTATTCATAAAATTGTATAAACTGTTCACCCCTCCCTAGTCTAGTGGTTAAGAGACATGCTTCGCAATGCAGAAGTCCATGGTTCGATTCCCGCTAGGACCACTTTTTCAACTGATTTATTTTTGTAAAAGTTAAGGTTGGAAATATATTCTAAGTCCACTAAGTGTGTAATTCCTACCTAGACAACCACAAGTGGACAGTCGTGTGTGTAATTAATTTCATTGCTGCTTGTATAATATACATTACTTCATGAATAATCGCGATAGTTGCGTACCAAGTGCGTTCCAATCAAATTAATCGTTAGATGAGAACGCGCACGCCGAGCGCGGGTTACTAATAATTGCCCGAAAGTACTGCGCCAAAGTGTTCCATTGTTTTGCTCACTGACCGACCAATCAAATTAACGCCTCACGCCCCTAAACTGAATATTCAACGAGTTATGAGGATACACGATTAAAGCTTATTTTTGATTGGTTGAATGATAAAAATGTTAATGAGGGGATGACCCGACTTGGACTGTTTCAATAACTAAGAAGGGGTGGACAAAATAAACAGAAAACTAATTAATTATTAGCAAGATTATATCGGTACAAATCAACGATTTGGATCAAATATGCATATTTTTTCAGTAATGAATGAGAATAATGACTGCTTAACAACTGTTTTCGTGAATTTGTTTTGAAATCCTCGGGTTTTGTTCTGGTCATTCGGAATTGTCCCTCGGGGGCTGCGCCCCTCGGGACAATTCCTCAGACCAGAACAAAAACCTCTGATTTTAAAACAAATTCACGAAAACAGTTGTTACGCAGTAATTATTCTCTAACCGTAAACTCTTAGCTATTCTTGGACACACTTGTAATTGCAGCAAACAACTCTTGATCACCTCACCATGTACATGCTAGTGCTGTGCATGCAACAGACATGCATGCAGTGAAACCAAAACCTTGCACCTACTTGACTGCGTTATATTTGATGATCACAAATTATTTGTTTTAAATATAATAAACATGTTCAAGAGATCAGGGTCCTATTTCATAAAACTTAAAGATCTTCATAAGTTGGATTTAAGAAGAATTAATTTTTCTTAAATCCTTAAAATACTTCTTAAATCCTGAACTCTTCTTAACAACTTAAAGGGGAGCTACCACTCTTGGTAACTAGCCACATCCAGTTACCATGGGAATTTGTCAAGGTTACAATTTTCCCGTGTTAACTCTGTACAGTCTGTCATCAAGTGAACAGGTGTATGACCAGTTCGTCTGTGGTGAACTACCAAAGTGGTAGGCCAGCTTTAAGAAGGATATCCTTCTTAAGTTCCTTCTTAAATCCGAACTTTACTACAGAATACTTCTTACATTTTATGGTAATATTCTTCATATCTCAAGAAGAGTTTTTTTCTTTCTTTCTTAACTTAAGAAGAATCTAATAGACCATATTCACGCGGCAGCCATTTTCTAAAATTTGCCACCCAAGCCTCGTTCTCGTTACGTATACCTGCGTCTGCGTGACTTGCGTGAGGATGCGTACGCCGCACGCTTTGGTACCATGCGTCTCGCGCAGTTCTATTGTGCAGCGCGAGGCGTAGATCGACCAAACGGGAACGAGGCTTGGGTGGCATATTTTGGAAAATGGCTGCCGCGTGAATAGGGTCTATAGGAACTCTTCTTATAACTTACAAACTTAAGATTAATCTTAATTTAACCTTTATAAAATAGGGCCCAGTAATATGTGGATAATTACTTACACACATCCTCCTGTTCAAGCAGAGTTGAGTGTTCACTCTTGGGCCATTCTTCTGGTTTTGGAAATACCGTATGCCTGAATGCATTGTCTGGGTCATATTCAAATCCAACAGCTGCGGTTGGCATCCACTTGGCGTGTTCTTTACCAAAGCCTTTTTTAGCAAAAGCTCGGAATTTCAGTTCTTGGCCTTTCCGGAGTTTTACAATTAAGATATCTGTTGGGGAAAAAGAACTTTTGTGATATCACTAAGAAAAGGTTTTGTTGCAGCCTTACTCACCAAACTTGCAAGCCTCGAGTTAAGTGGGAGCTGGGAGTTTGTTTACGCCCGGTTGTTTAATTATAGCTCCTGGTGTTTTTCAAATTTTGTACAGCAAGCATAGGACCAGGAGCTACTTTGGTCAAAGAAGTTACAAATTAGCTCCTGGTCCACGTATGCTTAATTTGAGTCGTGCTAACTCGTCATGTTTAAATTAGCATCCGTTTGAGAAAGATTAAAACCTAGTTTATGATACTACAAAGTGACTTTTTCTGTCTTTTCTGGACTTAATAATCAGATATGCCAGCTCATATAGTGTTCAAACTTGTTGGATAGGTGTGGCTTTATAAATGGATCCTGAAACCAGGGGTAATAACTTATGGGGGTCAGGGGTCAACTCAGTTCCTGTTTTCATAATTCCAAGGGATTTGATTGAAATTGTTGTAGACAGTGAAGAAATTATTTCAAGGCAGGGGTGTACTTTCGGCACGAATCCGCGAATCGATTTGCGTAAAGATTCGCGTAAAATCACTACCGCGCGAATCCAGGTGGATTCTCGCCAATTTTTTTTTTAACTTTTTAACTTTTTTTTTTTAACTTTTTTTTTTTTTAAAACTTTTTTTCCTTCTTTTTAAGTCCAAAACAGGACCTTAGATGACTGGTATTTGACCCTTACTCAACAAACATGCCGAATTTGTGTACTATTATTTTCTAAGTATACAATAGTCTATTGTATACTTAGAAAATAATAGTACACAAATGAAATCAAACACTTCTTAAAATTAATTAAAATAATATCAAGAATAAGGCTAGTACAATAAATGTTTAAAATGCGGAATTTAAATTCAGTAAAAAGGATTCTTGCAAAAATATTCTGCGAGAATCCATGGATTCTCGCAAAATTCCTCTGCGAGAATCCATTTGGATTCTCGCAGGATGTCGCGAAAGTACACCCCTGCAAGGTTATGCGTACGTAAATCATCCGGCAGAGATGCCAGTCATAAACCACTTACAAATCCTGAAAATGGTAAATAATGCATACATTTGAGCAAAACGCCTTAAATTAGCTAATTTTAACCAATTTTGACTTTGGTATCTCTGATAAGAGGCCACACAGGGTCAAATCACTCCCTGATTTCCATGAGATTTAGTGTAAAGTGTTGCAGAAGAGGAACATATTTTTGGAGGTAAATTGATGGTCTTCAAGGATTTTATGTTGTTATTCATTCAGTTCCAGATTGGAGAGTCTGCTTACAGCAGGGAATTAATTCAGAAGAGCGTTTTGGTGCGCAAAACGCTCGCATAGCGCAACTGGTGCATTGTGAATAGTATGTGTGATGTTTGCGTATAACAATATACACTTGAATTACTTTTGCGCACATAGATAAACAAACCGCATATTTCTTGCCAATTTGGAACTGCTCAAACTATAGCATACCTACCATCTGTTTCACCATATTCGCTTGATTCATCTTCTCTGTTTCTTGAGGTCACCTGTCAAATGGAAAATTCACCAACGAAATCAATCAATCAATCACTGAAATTTATATAACGCCAGAACCAAGAAAACTTGTACTAAGGCGATTTGGCACAATGAAATACAAAGAGAAAACTACTTTACAAAAGCATGTTCAAAAAGATGACATTTTAAAAGTCGTTTAAATATGTTGATGGAATCTGCATTTCTGATATGATCTGGAAACCGGTTCCATTGACGAGGAGCATAGGATGAAAAGACACGATCAGCAAATGTGATAAGGTGAGTTCTCGGTTCAACCAAATCAGGTGCAGAAGAGGTGGAGCGTAGACACCTGTGACCAGTCTGAACATGGAGCAAGTTTGCAAGATAGTCCGGTGTTTGTTGATGGAGAGATTTATATGTGAGGACTAAAATCTTGAAATCAATCCTATGCTCAACTGGAAGCCAGTGAAGGTGAACAAGATCTTGAGATATGGGTCATACTTTCTCTTTCTCATCACCAACCTTTCTCAAAACCTTTCTCAAAACAAACTTTATTATTGGTTTGTGTGGACGTTTCATACAATCAAATGTATTGCTACTTAATTGGATTAAACATTATGTTTATCAAAACCAGTAATTGAGGTGAATAAATATAAATATTTACTCACCAGCTAACGTTTCTTCTGACTAGTTCAGTCAGATTTCATCAGAGTTGTGATCCACTGTTGGAACCGCGGGAACTGGTGTTGCCAGATACGCGGGAATCAGAGTTGCCTGACTCTTTCTTCAACAGCGGATTGTAGAGATTGCTCAACATGTAGGTCCCCTCGCCCCGGTTCATCAAGTTGCGCTTGCCCCTCTTCTTGATCCAAATCGCTTCCTTGATCCACCGTTTTATACGTTCCTCCTCTTTGTCTACTATCCTAGCCTCCTCCCAGTCGATTATGTGATTGTTTCTCGCCGCATGATCCGCGATGGCCGACTTATTCTGTTCGCTTTCCGACACTTTCCTTTCTGCTCTGGTGTATTTCTTTTTACATGCCTTGTCAACGTCCTTTTTGTGTTCCGACATTCTTGTGCCAAATAAACGGCCCGTTTCACCAATGTGCGAAGAGTCACAAGATTTGCAGGGAATTTCATATACGCAATTGGCGTTATCCTCTAATTTGCGTTTGTCCTTAGGGTGCACCAATAAACGTCTTAGAGTGACGTGTGGCTTCATAGCTGTGGTGATGTCGTATTTCTTGTAGATCCTTTGTATTCTCTCCGACACACCCTGTACATAAGGAGAGTCAGGCAACTCTGATTCCCGCGTATCTGGCAACACCAGTTCCCGCGGTTCCAACAGTGGATCACAACTCTGATGAAATCTAACGGAACTAGTCAGAAGAAACGTTAGCTGGTGAGTAAATATTTATATTTATTTACCTCAATTACTGGTTTTGATAAACATATTGTTTAATCCAATTATTTACCTCAACAAACCTGATGAACTTATACAATAATTTGTATTGCTACTTATTTAGTTATCCCCATGTTGTTTCAGAAAATAACCAACTTATTTGTGGTTATTTGATTGGTATTTTAAAAGATGGGATTCAATACCATAATGTCCACACTATAGTATAAGATGGTTTATAAATTGTGTTTGAGCTGTTAAAGGTCAATTGCAGCTTAAAGGGCTGTGTCTGATATATTAAGGGGGTGTTAACCCGACCTGCAAATTTCCCATATCGCATCAAAATTTGCACCTTAACAATCATCAACTGCGATACAACTTTCAAAGGCTGGTGCAAAATTGTGATACAAGTTTTTGCCGCAATTCAAGTTGCTATCGCAATTCACTATTGCACCTCGACTTGAGGAAATTGCACCTTGGCCACAAAAGTATGGTGCAAATTTGAACATTTCAGCACGGTGTTAACCCAAAAAATATGAAATTTATCAAGCGCTGTAACTTTTAAACTATTAATGTGATGTACACTCGGCAAAAGAAGTTCTTGGACACTTAAATTAAATTAATATTTAATAGAATATATATAATTATATATATGATTATATATATATAATTGTATATCAAAATAAGCAGAAAGTAATCCTCTAACAGCTTAACATGGAATTTAGACATGATCACTCATGCATGGCAGATCCCATTCACTTAACAATGGCAAGAACATTGCAACAAATTGGATAATCCCTCCATTCAAATGACTGTAAATGCTCATTTCTTGCAATTTCCTTCTACGCACCTTACCATTGCTTAATGAATGTGCTCAGCCATGCATGAATGCGTACATCTAAATTTCATACAGACATGATAGAGAATTATTGTCTGCTTATTTTGACATGCAATTGTTTAATTTATATTAAATATTTATGTGAAATATTTGAACTTCAATGAGTGTCCAGGAACTTCTTTTGACGAGTGTATATAAAAATATGCATTTTTGGAAAGGAAATGAGTCAGAAAATCCATTTTTGGTATCAAATTTCACTAAAAATGCTGATTTGTGAAGTTTTGACAAGAAAGTTACTTTTTTGGCTCAAAAATTTGTGGACAACGTAACAAAATCAGGTTTTGGTAAAAAATTCTGAAATTGCCCCAAATCATCTAAAGACACTTCTAGGAATGGTTTTTAAAAAATCAATAATAACAATTCCGAAAGGTCAAGACCGTCAGTTCGAGCCATTAGTCTGCTGATAAAAGTTATAGCAACACCTAAAAATTCCAGGTAATTATTATCTTGTGTTGAGAACGAAAGATCAATTTCAAATAATTTGATTACCAACACAGATGAACTTTCACTCTAATTATACATAAGTTGTACATTACCTGTGAGGGATAACTTACCGGTACTACTTTTGGATTACTAGACATGAGATCTCTTGATGTGACATGACGTGGGAGAACTTACCGGTACTACTTTTGGATTACTAGACATGAGATCTCTTGATGTGACATGACGCATGAGAACTTACCGGTACTACTTTTGGATTACTAGACATGAGATCTCTTGATGTGACATGACGCGTGAGAACTTACCGGTACTACTTTTGGATTACTAGACATGAGATCTCTTGATGTGACATGACGCGTGAGAACTTACCGGTACTACTTTTGGATTACTAGACATGAGATCTCTTGATGTGACATGACGCATGAGAACTTACCGGTACTACTTTTGGATTACTAGACATGAGATCTCTTGATGTGACATGACGCGTGAGAACTTACCGGTACTACTTTTGGATTACTAGACATGAGATCTCTTGATGTGACATGACGCGTGAGAACTTACCGGTACTACTTTTGGATTACTAGACATGAGATCTCTTGATGTGACATGACGCGGGAGAACCTACCGGTACTACTTTTGGATTACTAGACATGAGATCTCTTGATGTGACATGACGCGGGAGAACTTACCAGTACTACTTTTGGATTACTAGACATGAGATCTCTTGATGTGACATGACGCGGGAGAACTTACCGGTACTACTTTTGGATTACTAGACATGAGATCTCTTGATGTGACATGACGCGTGAGAACTTACCGGTACTACTTTTGGATTACTAGACATGAGATCTCTTGATGTGACATGACGCGGGAGAACTTACCGGTACTACTTTTGGATTACTAGACATGAGATCTCTTGATGTGACATGACGCGTGAGAACTTACCGGTACTACTTTTGGATTACTAGACATGAGATCTCTTGATGTGACATGACGCGTGAGAACTTACCGGTACTACTTTTGGATTACTAGACATGAGATCTCTTGATGTGACATGACGCGTGAGAACTTACCGGTACTACTTTTGGATTACTAGACATGAGATCTCTTGATGTGACATGACGCGGGAGAACTTACCGGTACTACTTTTGGATTACTAGACATGAGATCTCTTGATGTGACATGACGCGGGAGAACTTACCGGTACTACTTTTGGATTACTAGACATGAGATCTCTTGATGTGACATGACGCGGGAGAACTTACCGGTACTACTTTTGGATTACTAGACATGAGATCTCTTGATGTGACATGACGCGGGAGAACTTACCGGTACTACTTTTGGATTACTAGACATGAGATCTCTTGATGTGACATGACGCGTGAGAACTTACCGGTACTACTTTTGGATTACTAGACATGAGATCTCTTGATGTGACATGACGCGGGAGAACTTACCGGTACTACTTTTGGATTACTAGACATGAGATCTCTTGATGTGACATGATGCGGGAGAACTTACCGGTACTACTTTTGGATTACTAGACATGAGATCTCTTGATGTGACATGACGTGGAGAACTTACCGGTACTACTTTTGGATTACTAGACATGAGATCTCTTGATGTGACATGATGCGTGAGAACTTACCGGTACTACTTTTGGATTACTAGACATGAGATCTCTTGATGTGACATGACGCGTGAGAACTTACCGGTACTACTTTTGGATTACTAGACATGAGATCTCTTGATGTGACATGACGCGGGAGAACTTACCGGTACTACTTTTGGATTACTAGACATGAGATCTCTTGATGTGACATGACGCGGGAGAACTTACCGGTACTACTTTTGGATTACTAGACATGAGATCTCTTGATGTGACATGACGCGTGAGAACTTACCGGTACTACTTTTGGATTACTAGACATGAGATCTCTTGATTGTGACATGACGCGGGAGAACTTACCGGTACTACTTTTGGATTACTAGACATGAGATCTCTTGATGTGACATGACGCGTGAGAACTTACCGGTACTACTTTTGGATTACTAGACATGAGATCTCTTGATGTGACATGACGCGGGAGAACTTACCGGTACTACTTTTGGATTACTAGACATGAAATCTCTAGATGTGACATGACGCGTGAGAACTTACCGGTACTACTTTTGGATTACTAGACATGAGATCTCTTGATGTGACATGACGCGGGAGAACTTACCGGTACTACTTTTGGATTACTAGACATGAGATCTCTTGATGTGACATGACGCGGGTGAACTTACCGGTACTACTTTTGGATTACTAGACATGAGATCTCTTGATGTGACATGACGCGTCAAATCATCTGTGCACTTTACATCAAGAGTGAACTCCACTGAACACTCGGGACAGAATTCATCACAAGTGCAGTCCTATGATACACAAATAACAAGACCATGTGTTAACAATGCAGTCCAAAAGGTGACAGTTTACCTTCACAATCACATTGTGTAGCATTTTTTTTGAAAAAATAGGTTCAATACCATGGGGAAAAGCTGGCTGTTGCTGTATGAAAGGGGAAGGTGTTCTGTTGGCTGTTGCTGTACGAATGAGAAAAAGAGCAGCCTGTTACCATATAAATTGAAATATCAAAAAGATGGACATCCCATTCCCAGAAGTAATTTTGCATGTTAGCCATCATTTGTGGATGTTCATTTGAGGACATTGGAAGTTGCAGCCACCAGCAATCACTGCTATCCCTTCTTTCGGCATTTCATTGTCAGGTAATTTTGTGTGTGTGAAATGACAGGCTAACAAGATTTGATAGAAATGCATGTACTGTATATTTTAATTCAATTTACAAATGTGGATGTTCCAATCACTTTAGATTTTTTGTTTGCCTATCAACATAATTTGATATGAGAAAGAAACCCCATATTTTTCTCATTATTTCTGTAAATTGTTTGGCGCAAGATATGTTCCATTTTAATAGACGTTATAGGTCAAAATGCAGTGAATTACTGCCAAAGGTGGTTAACCACCCGTCCAGTTTGTGTACTACACAATGGGCAAATTCGATGTGACGTGTGCTTCTAAAATAAGGATCCTTGGAGTTTTAATAAGCAGCTCAAACTTTTAAATATGACCATTTTATTAAGGATGACCCTTCATGTAGAATAGAAAACATCAAGTTGAAATTCAGGCCAGCAATCGTAACACCTACCTTAAGTTATGTTGTACAAAATATAACTGAATATATTATATTATACTCACCCTGTTATAAGTCAATTTCTCAACAATGTCATCACTAGTCAGCGGTATCAAACCTGAAATAAAGAAACAAAATTGGCAAATTAAATGCGATCCAACTAACTTATCATTACGACTGACATTTGATACACAATGTACTACAATGTAAACAGACACACATTTTATATAATCGGTTGAGGCATAAAGATTGCCTTTAGCCAACCACCTACAAACCACAATGCATTTCAATCACACACAAAATACTACTACTGTACTATCCACATTTATAAACAAACCCTCTATAAATCATTATATTTATTCTCATTCTTGAACAGTCATTGGACAGCAGTGTAGTTTCGTGTTTACTTTCGTGTGTACTACTGCAATTAGTGCACTCAAAAGTAAATGCAAATACAAAACTACTGTCCAAAACTACACACTCATAATTTGCAGTGACTTAAGACACTTAACTCCATGCACTGCGCAAGGGTAGTTACGCTTATAAATGTACATTAAATTTGTATGCAGTGTTATTTTATTGTCTCATGTTTAAGAACATACAGCACAATACTAAATCCAATGAAAACTGACACTAAACTTCTGAAAAAGTAACACTTTTAAGCATATTTTACTCCTCAACAGTACATTGGATGAATACAATTTCTTCAGTTGTCTTTTGACGAGAACTTTAATTGATTAATTTAATGAAAATAAAAAATTACCTGTTTAATACTGTAATGAATAAATATGCACACTTTACTACTTTGGGAAACAGGTGAGCTTTTGGAACTCAGATTTGTCTAGTGGGACTTGAGTTCCAAGGACTTGCTTCCCCCATCTCTACTTACCAACTCTATGTGAAATGAATTCATCATGAAGGACAGAGCTATTGGCCTCTATTTGTATCCAGTCAATGGCTATCGTTGGTACTTCTGCCTGGAACACTCTTCTTATACTGTTTGCGACACTGTTTAGTATGGGATAACAAACATAAGAAAGAGATGAGTTTACGTAGCATGAAAAGTCAGAGAATGTGTGAGGATGACCTAAAATTAGTACAGGAGTGCTGCCAGAAACACACTTCACAAGTATTACCTATCTTACATTCTTCTCAACAATGTGCAGCAGCCATTCTAGATCCGCACATGACAGCCTTTCACATGACCACAAACCTGTGGGAAGCATGCGACCACAAGCGTGATTCAGATAACCATACACGACACACATCTTGTGGATCTTCTTTCACCAGTTCTGTTACACACAAGAGTTTCCCTATCAATTACCAATAGGATGGCTATCTACTAATATTATATACATTGTTACCTGTAGACAATGCCAACAACAGTACGTTGTTGAAACTAAATGAGCCCTCACCAACGGCTCCTTGAACACTGCGGGAATACCATCCAAAATTGAGACAAACCAAGTTCAACGAAGATGGACAGATATCACCATCATGGCCATCGACAGACTACAGGCGACTGACTACTTTCCTTGAATAGCCCTTGATCCGGCTTGGATCCGCTAGCTCAAAACATTTACCCCTCCAATTAGAATCTCGCAAACCTGTCCACGAGAATCAATTGAGAATCAGATTCTCAGATTCTCTCCGCTCCGAATTTCTAGCCCTGGCGAAACCTTATTGCTGAGTGTCATTGTAATGAGATGCTGCCGTTTATGTGAATGTGAATCTGAAATATTATTCAGAGTATGCAAACATTTTGCATTATTTATTTATAAAGGTATTCAGGCATCATTTCCATACTTCCAGTTCATCATGACAGGCCAATCCAAAGTTCTATTTCAGAGTCCAAGATCTTCAAGTTGGGCCTTCAAAAGCCAATTCATCAGACAACAAATCAAGACTCCCTGCTCTCGAGTAACCTTATACTGAGAAATTCAACATGATCTTTGGGTGGTTCGACTCACACCGTCGGCAAGTACGGGACGCCACTAACTTACAACAGGTCAAGGTCAAACCTTTGCCCTCGGCTCTTAAGGGAAGTGTCAACCCTAATATTTTGATGATCAACTTTTGCTTCTAAGTTTGAGAATATTGAATAAAAGTACATAAAAGTATACATTTTTACAAAGGAAATTTGATAAGGAATCCGATGGTGATATCAATGTGATACCAAATAAACTAAATTTTGAGAAATGAACCAAAAAGAGATTTTTTTACCCCAAATTTTTCAGACAGCATAACTAAAAAATAAAAAATGGTAATTTGTTCTAATATACATTTTTGTAAACAGGACAATTTTGTCTAGGAGTCA
Organism: Ophiura sarsii; assembly: GCA_035610835.1. NCBI lineage: Eukaryota > Metazoa > Echinodermata > Ophiuroidea > Amphilepidida > Ophiuridae > Ophiura > Ophiura sarsii. Next base: position 7,795,592 of record CM069458.1, on the reverse strand, counting down.
ATTTTTTCTTTTACCAAAATAAGGCTTGGTTTTGGAAATATTGCTAAAAACATCGGAAAAATGTAAAAGTCGTGTTTTTTTTCATACATTTCGCTAGAAATGGATGCATATCTCGAGTTTAAAATCCATAATCGAAAAAATAAAAAATTGCCTCCTAGCGCTGAAAGTCCTCTACACAATGGTAATAAAAGCTTACCTGATAGTTTGATATATTTTTAGTTATGTTGTCTGAAAATTCGTAAAATTCCTTCAAATTTGAACTTCTAGAAAACATAGATTTAGTAAAAATATTGACATTTTCCACCATTTAAAGCTAAATGTTCACGGAATACAGGGGAGTGTAACCTAAAAAGCGAGTATACTATTATGAACAATCATAATAAACTATCAGATTCAATTTATATTGTCACAATATGAAGAAATTGGAAGAAAACTGAAATTTAAATGATCGTAAGATCACGAAGATTGGCCTTTGTTTACATTTTTAGACATTGTTTTGCGCTCTTTTGTTTTTCGCGTCTACGTCGCGGATATTAAGCGGCGCGTCTAGTATTACGCGCGGGAAGTTTCAGCGCGCGACGCAATGATCGAACAGCTGTCGCAGCATTTGAAAAGCGCGGAACTCCGCTTAAATTCCCGCCAAATAACCATGCTCCTTTTCCTGACTCAAACTTACCAAAACAACAATTTAAAATCACCCAAAAGAACGGGAAATAATCGCTTCCGATTAGTAACTTATGATGATAGAATACATATAAAAGTATAAAATAATAGAGAAATATGAAATTCAATTTTTGAAACAAGTGCCGGGTTGACACTGCCCTTAATCTAATTTACCAGGAGTTTTGCTGCTGGGCAGTTCCAAGCAAAACAGGACATTACAAAATAATTGAAAAAAGGCTGTAAATTTACAATTTAAAGTACTACCATCACATATTTAGTATCAAATGAAAGATATTTACAAGCTCTTTCAAATGAGCTGTTTTTCTTTTTTATTGATATACATTAACTATGATTTTTTTTGAAAAAAACTGATTTTTGGTAAAATTGTGCGAAAAAAGTGCCCATTTGTAGCACCCTTCTCTGACCCCTTCTTATGCTTTTATATAAATTGTGTTGCTTTAAGTTGCTAACTTAGGACTTACATTTTCATGAATTTACATGTTTAACATGATTTTGTTTTTTCTTATGTATTTTATTAATATGAATTTTGCATTGTGGACAAAACGTCATTCCGTAACGCTCTCATTCGTCGGTCTTAACGTCATATTTAAGAAAATATTTAACTCGTACAGGTATTCCTTCCTTCTTTGTACGCTCAATAACAATCTGGAACAGACTCCCCTCAAATGTTGTCACAGCATCAACAGTCTGACAATTTCAATAATTGGCACTGCCGGTTCTCTGTGGGATGCTTCCGACAGCTACCCAACATCAACTGCAACTTCCAACACATGTTTTTACTTGCATCATTTGTAAATATCTACGAATCTGGCGAGCACCCGTTCTTCACCCTGCACAGCATGATCCTCCATGGACAAGCAGCTCTGCTTTTTTTTTTTAGTAAACCACTCAAGACTCCTTCCCATATTAAAGTTAGGGCGATACAAATTGCAAATCTGAAGCTACTTTAAGTTTAACTTTGGCCGTGCTCATATTTTTGGTGATGCAGTTTAAACACAATTGTCGGAAAAATTCCAAACAAAATGTGCGGTTTTGAAAGTTATGATAAAATGTAGTCGTAGTCAAAATATATGATAGGCCAAGGCCTACCTACTTCAGTTCACGTTGTTTATTTTATGTATTTGAATTAGCCTTTTCGCAAACCTCAAAAAATTACAACCGCGCATGCTCAGAAGTTAACCTTCGGAAATAAATTGGAGATAAACAAGACAAACTCGACCGTAGACGGCCATGTGATGAACTGCGACTCTTTGGGAATCCCCTGTGCATTTTTTGTGTCATCAGTAATCATGTCATTTATTTTCAGCCGCATAATTATGATAATAATCAATACTTCAAGGTGCAATTTTCATGAAAAAATAGAGGTGTAACGGTAATCAAAACTGCAAGTACAGTCCTTTTTATGATATTAAGTACAAAGTTTGCCACATTGGGAAAGCACCGGCAACCTCGGCATGTTTATCTCCAATCAATTTCTGCGCAATTCATGCGCAGTTGCAATTTTTTGAGATTGCGAAATGGCTTATTCATTTTCACACTTTACACCATACCGTTGCATCAGTGTTTGTCTGAGTCTATATATTATTTATTGCTCCGTGTCTGACGGACTTGATGCTTATTTATTATTCTATAAGTATAATTGAACGAACAAACGCGAACGCAGTACAAAGTCAAAAATGATCGCGCCCAAAATTATCACGTGAATAGTTGTGCGAGCTTCACGCGATGCGCTGCTTAGTTATGTTCGTTCAATTATTAATTTACCTTACATAGTCCGGACGGCACGCTTTATACAGGGTGGGACTTCAGAAATCAAAAAATCAACAAAAGGGTGGGGGTCAGAATATTTTTGATATAAAGGGTGTAGTTGTATAAAGCGTGGAGATAAAATAAAAAGGGTGGCGGTTTCTCAGCGATCATCAAAATAATCAAAATACCGACCTTGTTGACTCGCTAGCGCTAGTTATATCATAAATATGTATCCGAAGATATACTTCGATTTTAAATTAAACAGTTGCCACCTTTAAATTGGTTTGTTGTTATATAGCGCCATCTATTGTTGAAATCGTGACATTTTTTCAAAATGGAAACTCGACGGGAGCTACGAAAGTGTCGTACGCAGCGTATTATCACAATTTAGGGATCATAAGAGTACCAAAAATGCACTGATTTGATTAAATAAATCCATTTCAAATGAATCTCCTCTATAGATTTGCATTAAATAATCGTGCATTCCGGGACCCATCCCGAAAAACAAAACGGGTCCCGGGATGTTTCTGTCACTTTGTCCTTTCTTCCAATGAGTGCCTTTTCAAATTTGAATGCACAAAATGATCAAAATGTCCCCTTTTCGGTATAAAGGGTGGGGGTTGAACATTCCCAAATAAAAAGGGTGGCTATGTAAAAAGGGTGGGGCAAAAATAAAAAGGGTGGGGGTCTCACCCCTGTCCGGACAGTGCCTTATTTAGCCTATAGTCTATTAATTATTGCTGATCATTTCAGATGTCGCGACATACATTGATTTTTTTCAGTCATCATCAAAATGATGCATTTCTAATTTATGCAAACGCCAACGGGACCTGTTGTATACGTACATGTATGTGCAGTTATAGGACTTTCCTATCCCAAATTTAATAGTATTCCTGGCAGGACTGAGCGATCAATAATGACGATGTACGCTCTTTATTTAGCCTGCCGAATTATGTACCCTTTCATTCCAAGTACAATAACAGACGCACATATTTTTAATTTTTATGCCATACCTTAGATCTGTGTCTTCTATTATGAATTTCACATTTTCCTCTGTTACTTCCGTTATTTGAATTTGGGGTTGATTAGCGTACGGCATTTTTAAAAATCGTTTTGGGGAGAAATTTACACAGCAATTTCAGTGGCAGCGTACGAAAATGCGTCGAAATTTATTTGACCTTTGACCAACCTGAGGCTCTGTCAGTAATTTAACGTAAAGTTATAAATAGTCATGATAAAATACGAAATATTCTGCTATAATAATAGGTCTTAGATATTGAAATACAAAAGGATTTAATATAAACATATTTGTAGACATTAGAAATTGAAATTTATTCTTTAACCTTTTCATTTTTTTAAACATTTTTTTGACAAACAGGTTAAAGTTCACCATGTTGGTCTTCTGCTGTGTTTACATTGTTGGTCAGAATTGACAGACCAGTCCTCCACTCAAGAGTCGAAATGAGTTCATTTTCCGAGAAAGCGCTTACAGAAAAGCTGGTTTCTCTGAATAATTCCCAGCAGAGTATCCAGACAATGTCTTTGTGGCTGATTCATCACCGAAAACACGCTAAAAGCATTGTAAAAGTCTGGTTCAATGAACTTCAAAAAGGTAGGTTTACAAAATAAAAATAAGCTTATTTGTAATATTATTTATTATTATTTTAATTACATTTTAGCTCAACTTTTGCATAAGATATAAAGGGTGCGATACACGAATTCCAGAGAAGTTTATCATGATAAAAAAGGCCCTATTTCGCAAGTTAATTGAGCTAAATGTAGGCCTGTAAAATAAGCTTATTATTATAATGATTATGATCGGAGAAAATCAATTAATTTATCCTTTTCTGTTGCATTGTGGGTGGGATTGAAAAAGGACAAAATGTGCCCTCTTTTCTATCCCACAATGCATCAGAAAAGGATAATCAATGTATGTTTTCCGATTCGCGTTAAGGCTTGGGCCTACGGTCCGTTTTTGCCAATTTGTTGGTCAAATTTAATTTGGCATGCTGCGATAAATTTAATGTTTAATTCTTGGGTTTTCAAGTGTGAGTCATGACTGACACATACAGCACAATCACCCACTATCTGCGATAATGCTACCCCTGTGTATCCATTCACTGACCATAGGTGTGGTGATCAGAAGAATATATCTATAGTATTACCCACACTGTATATAAACGACTTGCCAGATCAAATCTCATCATCTACTCGCTTATTTGCAGACGACGCACTGGTGTACCGAACCGTCTCATCTCCATCTGATGCCAGAGGACTGCAAGACGACTTAGACCAACTCACAAAGTGGCAACATGATTGGCAGATGCAGTTTAACCCCAGCAAATGTTATGTGATGCACATCACCAACTCCAGGAGCCAAGAGCATCAAGACTACCAGCTGTGCAACCAAACATTATCGGTTGTTAAGTCTCACCCTTACCTAGGAGTTCATCTTCAAGACGATTTGGGTTGGAACACGCACATCGGCCATGCAACATCTAAAGCCAGCCGAATGCTTGGGTGTATCCGTCGCAACTTGTACAACTGCCCAGAATCACTGAAAGAAACAACCTACTTCAGCTTAGTTAGACCTCATGTCGAGTTTGCCAGTGCAGTATGGGACCCTTACCAGAAGAAGGATATAAAGCGTGTCGAGAGGATCCAAAGGAGCGCATCCAGGTTCGTTAAGTCAAACTTTCAGCGTACTAAAGGCACCGTCACATCACTTCTTCACAACCTTGGATGGCAATCCTTAGAGACCAGGAGGAGAAACACCCGTCTAACGACAATGTACAAGATCGTCAACGACAAAATCGACATCCCCGGCGACCGTTATCTTACACCAGTTACCCGTCTCTCTCGTTTGAATAACTCCAAAAGTTTCATCCACTACCACAGTAGACTTCAATCACACAAATTTTCATTTTTTCCACGCACCATAACTGAGTGGAACAGTCTACCAGAATCAATAGTCAACGCAACAAGCACCCAAGTATTCAAGTCTCAACTACAAAAGCAATAATAAGCAGCTTCCCCTCGCACAAGCTTGGCTTTTATACTCGCAAGAGTCCAGCCAATATTCGAGTTGATGTTGATGTTGACATGATTAACTTGAAACTTGTTTAATGTTTAATACAGCCATATTATAATACTAACGCAGCAGTAACATCCAAAGTTAGTGTTGCTTAAAATAATGAAAACATAAATGTACACATTTTTGTGTGTTTATAAAGGTACAGAAAACTTCTGAAAAGTAACTTATTAGCACTGATTCTCAACGTCTTTGAGATTTTGTTTCCTTCCTTTCCTTCAAATTATTTTTTTCTTCCTCCTACAAATGATTTTCTTTCTTTTTCTTCCTACAGCTAAAGAAAAAAGAAAGCTTGTGTTCATTTATCTAGCCAATGATATTGTACAAAACAGCAAGAAGAAAGGCACTGAATTTACAATGGAGTTTACCGCTGTTATAGACAAGGCCTTCATTCATGTGGCTGAGTAAGTTATTTAATGTTTCTCAAATAATGATTACTAAGTTACAGAAATGAATTGCAAGTTTCCTGTTTAACTGGAATAATAACATTAAAGAAAATAAAATTTACTTCAGTTTCATATTGATTACACCATTGAGATGATTTTGACATTCATAAATCCAGATCAATTATATGGGCAAGAAGAGGGTCAATAATTCTGCTGACAGTACTGTTGTTCTTCACCAAAAAAGTTCTGCATGATATGATGGATAAATAAGAGGTTAAAAAATACGTTAATTCTCATTATAAACATATTTCCTAATGATCGTACAAACAATTTAATATGCATATTTTTTAATTAGCCATAGTTTTCCAATTGTATACACTATTTGCGCTGCCCTCCCCTTCCCTTAGGTTTGTCTCAGAAACATTTTGCAAAAAAAGCTAAGTGCTGTGCAGTTGTTGTTGTTTTTATTTTTTTTAGAAAAAAGGCTATGAGGTATGCGATTTTTTGTTGTTGTTGCTAATCCAAGCTTACCGAGGCCTTTTTAAATAAAAAAAAATCTAAAAAAAAATCAACAATTTAAAAAAGAAAGAAAAAAGGCCTCAGTGCGTAGACCTACGCGCCGTAGCTCATTTCACATACCAATGCGGGCAGGCTTCTGAGACAAACAATCTTCTTTGTTTGGCTTTAATTATGTATTATAGTTGTCTTTACTCTTTACTTAATATAAAACTCACTTTCAAGATGTAGTACCTGTGTGAAATATCACAATTTGTATTCATGTTTTGTATAGGCATTGTCGGAATGACAGAACTAAGAGAGCACTGGAGAAAACCCTGAATGTCTGGAGTCAAAGGAATGTATTTGACAAGAAACTGATCAAACAGATGAAAGCTACATTTGCTGGTAAGTTATGTTGCAATACACCCCAAGCAAGGTCGTACATGTAGGCAGGATTTGAGGGTGTGGGTGTGTAAAAACTGGGTGTGTAAATTTAAGGATTGTGTACAAAGTATAGACATGTGGACAAAACCTGAATGTGTATACAAATTTGGATGTGTAAAACACTCCCTACATGGCTTGCCTTGCCACCTTAGCCCTTGACCCCAAGGATTGACAAATTGAGTGGAATCAACTTTATCTACTACATCATCATAGCACAATAATACACCTGTTACTTACTAACCCATGGAGTTGAAATGGATACCAAAATAATGACACCCTCTTTTTTTTAAACCATCAGAAAAACCAGACCCCCTCTCAGAAAACCTTGATTGATTTAAGATTGAGATTCTGATTCTGAAGACATACCAGTTAGTTATATCTCATACACTGTGCTCTTTAATCTACCTCTGTGTGGTGATATTATTAGTTATCCCCTGTATGTCCATGCAATACAAAAATATTAATGGTTTGGGTTCATATCACATGAGGCCAAACAGAAATCTGCCCATGGATAGGCAGCAACACACATTGTACATTTAAAGTGTACAGCTATAACTTCTCAACGTCTCTGAAAGATGATATTTATGGCATCTCTTCAGAGTGATAGATAAAGGGGGTATATCTTAATAATCCTTTGATTTGAATCTTACCCATGATATACCCATGGGATGGCCATAGAGACTCATGATATAACCATGAGATACCCATGAAACACAAATTAGACAATCAATGCGATAGCAATGAGATACATGTGAGACACCTGTCAGACATCCATGAGACACCCATGTGACGTTTCTATTGTACACATTTGATGCCTATGTTATATCCATAAAATACCCATTATGATATACATTGTATACATGAAATCCTATCCTTATGAAATACCCATGTGCTTAGCTGCTGTTTGTTGTTACCTTAGCCTAATAAATAACCCATCAAATTTTGTCTTAGGTGGTGTTGTACCACCAGATTCCCCAGAGCCTGTTAAGAAAAAAGCAAAAGTACAAGAAAAGAAACCACCAGTTAAGGATAAGGAAGAACCAGTAAACCCAGCGAAATTCCAAGAGATCCTAGAGGAACAAGATGAGGAAGATCAGGACAAATTCAACCCAGATGACATGCCAGATGTAAGTTTGGGGACACGTATCTATAGTTTACTTAGTTCTTATTGGCAAGATGTATGTGCAAATGTAATCCAATCGTACCTGTGCGAATTTGGCAAATGCACATGTGATGCATATGATACAAAATATGATACAAAACCGTAACCCCAAGGCTTGTTTTGGGAATCAAACTATAAGACGTCTCACCAATATTGAACTGACTATAGTTTGATCAGTTCAAAATTGGTGAAGCCGTCGTACAGCAGATAATGCAGTACGAGAATACAGAAGGATGTGGGTGCGCATGAAGGCAACAAGCGCACATGCTTCATATGCGTGACGCATGCATAAGACCAATAAAAACCGAATATTTCTCGGCAATTTGGAACTGATTACACTATAAACTATAGTTTTGCCTGTCGGATGGAATATCCAGATTTCTTGATATGTTCAGCCATGGGCATCTAAATCACTTGAAATTCTTTCATATTTCTCCATATTTCTGTAAAGAAATATGCAATGCCTGCCTGAGATTTGTTATTTCCTCAAAATTCATAATATAAAATGTAATGCTTTTCATGCTACTTATTTTCCTTATTTGTAGCCTGAAGTGTTGATGAAATCTTTACGTGATTTGGAGAATGCTGCATCCAGTGATGCCACTGTCAGAGAGAAGATTGCCAAATTACCACCGGAGGTACAAGATATTAGCATGCTGGAGAAAATACAAGGTATGGAAATAAATCATGGGCTATCTTTTAGTATACTGTACCATTTTCATCGTTTGCTGTGCATGCTATGAGTTTCGTCTTCAGAACTACCTGCTGATCGGTCATAAAGATGGATATGTCATTTCTTGCTCCAATCGGAGACATTGTTAGAATAATTGTTTTCCTAATAAAGATTGAAATGATATATTATACAGTCTGTATTTTAATCGGCTACCCTAATGAATATAATTTGTTATAAACCAATCAGAAACACTCTTAGAAAATCAGATAGTGCTCAGGGGATTAAAGTCCCTATTGAAAACATATCGAAATAAGGGATACTAATAAATAGGACCATCACACAAAATGCTACAAGTTATATGTAAATCAGTTGAAATGGCACTAGATGGAAGTCTCTCGAGTGGACTATGGAATGTAAATCGCTCACAGCAACTCGAAAAATGGACGACCAGTCGCGCTTGTGTTGGATTGAAGTCAACTGCAGCAAATCAGGCTGTGTGACTTTTGGAAAATCGCTTGAAGTCACCTCTTACTAAAATGGAAACTTCTGAAGAGTTGATGCCACACCCCTTATTCAGACATTGCATTGGTTGCCAGTTCAACAAAGGATTGTGTATAAAGTAGTTTTGTACATTTTTAAGGCTTTAAACAACTTAGCTCCTCCCTATTTGGCTGAGCAGTTCTCTGTGTATGTCCCTGCTCGCTCCCTACGATCTGCGATGGACACTAACCAGCTGGTTGTTCCCAGATCCAACCTTACTATAGGTGATCGCAGTTTCAAGGTTACTGCTGCAAAGGCCTGGAACTCCCTCCCAGTACACCTCAGAACTTCTCAGTCAACGGAGACTTTTAAAAGTAATCGTAAGACTTATTTATTTTAATCTTTATTTTCTTGTAAACGCTATGGTACTTATGTAAATAGCGTCCTAAATACCCGTTTGTTGTTGTTGTTGTTGAATTACATAAATTACGTCATCAGAACCGACCCGGATCGCAAAGCGACCTTAGTATGTTATCAGCATTACTCCATTCCAACTAAATGGCCGCAAAGAGATATAACATTCTGGAATTGCTCAATAATCCTTCAATAAAATCTATTTCTTTTTCAGAAAAAGAAGCAGCTGAAAACCTGTCCAAGATGGTGAACGACGCCTGCTCTTTACTAGCGGATTATAACAACCGATTATCAAGGGAATTAGATGATAGACAGACCACAGTCACCATGTTTCATAACTATAGACTGGGGCAGAAGCTAGAGCTAGCTGTAGCGGAAGAGAAATTAGAGGTATGGCTAGATTGTTGTTGGTAATTGTTTGTTTGAGTAAAATTTTCCCATAGCTACATTGATTTCATAGCTTAAGTCCTACTCGGAAAAGCAGAAAAGATATCTTCAAAAAAGTTTTCTACCAGGAACGATTTTGTTTTTCTTGAATGAGGATTTTTGAGAAATAGTCAATATTTTTGCCCACCAAATATTTAAGAACATGCATTTGCTCAATGAGTGTGATATGTGTTAATGTGCTGGCATCCATAGACACACACATTGAAAGGTAGATACAGACATCTCATAATGTGGATTCTAAGTTACTTATTACACAGCATTGTCCAAGATTCCTAATCTCATGAATATGTATGTCAGATATGCCCCAATCAATCGTCTCCGATTCATTAATGCAGTACGCAGGCGCCGGATTCTTGAAAACAACAGTATGACCGATCAGGGGCGTAACTACTTTTTTTGAGTGGGGGGGATGAAAATTACTCAAATACGGCAGGGCTGTCAAGTTCAGAGTAATGTTCAGAGTGAGACTTTTTTAACCTCAATATATTTTTTTACTCGCTACGCTCGTAAAACTATTGCCCGCCTTTTGTAACCCAAATAATACACTTTTTACAGATTGGGCTCATTTTGTAGCCCAAAAATTCAGGAATAATGCACTTGTCAATTGTCATTTTATGCCATCGGATTTAGGACTTTGGACCAACTATGTATTCTCTTATATACACTAGCCTATTGTGACTTTCTTTTCCCTTGCAACCAGATTTCATTTGGGGGGCAAGAAGGGGCAGAGACTTGAAATGGGGGGCTCATAAATATTGTTGAGTCCAAGATGCGCGCGCAGCGCGCGAAAATGTTCGACTTTACAGCTATTTTTTGGACGATTGAGCTACATTTTGGCTCTAAACAAGCTTGTACCAAAGAATATTTCATTTTGGGAAGACATATGCGCGCGTAGCGCGCGAAATTTTTTCATATGTGTACTTTTGACCATCATAATTCCATGATTCCTTTCGTCAAATGAACCGACAGTGCCAATCTCAACCGACACGATGTCATTATTGGGGGGATTTGGTGTGTACTTTGTTTGTAAATTTATTTACAGCCGTACTTGATTTCATTTGGGGGGGGGGCAAGCGGGGGGCAAGGGTTCCAAGTGGGGGGGGGACGATTGAGCTACATTTTGGCTCTAAACAAGCTTGTACCAAAGAATATTTCATTTTGGGAAGACATATGCGCGCGTAGCGCGCGAAATTTTTTCATATGTGTACTTTTGACCATCATAATTCCATGATTCCTTTCGTCAAATGAACCGACAGTGCCAATCTCAACCGACACGATGTCATTATTGGGGGGATTTGGTGTGTACTTTGTTTGTAAATTTATTTACAGCCGTACTTGATTTCATTTGGGGGGGGCAAGCGGGGGGCAAGGGTTCCAAGTGGGGGGGGGGGGGGGGCTCCCGCCCCCCCCCTGCCCCCCCGCTGGTGCAGTGTGTGAATCTTTACGCCCACCTATTTGTTTAAATACGTCACTTTTAAAATTTTTGGTTATGAAAAATCTGGGGGGGATGATTACATTAGGCATCCCCCCCAGGTAAAAATCTGGGGGGGATATATCCCCCCCATCCCCCCCTGTTGTTACGCCAGTGTGACCGATTGACCAGTACATGAACCGTATTTGGTATATGTACGCGCAAGTAGTCAAAATTATGCGAATCAATGACTTACGCATAGTTCATGTTGTGTCAGAATGACCAACGCACCAATCTCTTACTTTCATGTTGCCATTTCGTGTTGATTCATTGGCAAGAACGTTCTACTCGGTGGGTTGTTGATTAAAATCACAGGAGGTGTAAATATTAAAAAGACCATATTTTAAGCAAATTATATATTATTACAAAAACAGATTCACTGTATTACATTTAGGAATAACATTTAACACAGATACCCTATAAACAACTGATATGCAAGTCATTAACCTCTAATTCTGTAACCAACAACAAATCTGTCCAATTAACACTTTATGCATATTATGCTTATAACAGGGAGTAAGGAGGAACAGATAAAAAGAAAGTGAATAGGGACAAACTTTGTTAACATATTTGATGTCAATTCATATCAGCTGAATCCTCTTTCAAATGTTACTGATGGTTTGCTCTTTCAAACACTAGAAAATTGAATATAAATCCATGTCTAGCTTATGAATATGAGTGTCAAAATGATTCAAACAGTTTTTTCCTTGTTCAGCTTTTTGTAAGTTATTACGATTTTTTTCTTCATGTGGCACCCTTTGCCAATTAACTTTTTTCATATGTTTCTTGATATGTTTTTTTTACAGCAATACAAGTCCAAGCTTGCCAAAGTAACATCAGTGAGAAAGGAACTCAAGTCACATATACAGAACCTTCCAGACCTAACATTACTACCAGATGTAACAGGTGGATTAGCACCATTACCATCAGCAGGAGATCTCTTCTCAATAGAACTCTAGTGTGGATATCACATGGTTGTCACATGGACACTGCAAAGTTAGCACATGTTTACCACATGTGAAACATACTTACCACATGGACACTGCATATGTAACACACATGGACATCAAATGGGTACCACATGGATAGGGTATCACATTGATACCATTACCATATGGTTAACACATGTATACCATGGGCATCACATGGACATCACATGCTTATGACATGGATACTAAATTGGTATCAGATGGACACCACATGGATATGACATTGTTAGCATATTTAGTAGATATAGCAGCACAAAAATTGTTCAAAGTAGACACATTTGTCAAGTAAATAGCCCTTTGGTGCACATATAAAAGGCCAAAACACACAAATGGCATCACTAGAGTAGACTTTATCTTGCTAGTCACAGATGTAGCATCTCTGTTACAATCACAATCTGGGCCATTTTTTAGTTTTAATATATTTTTTATCTGTATTTCTTTTTGTATTTTTCTGGACTGGGAAATATTAGCCAGTTGTGTATTTCGCCTTGAAGGTGTCCTTAACATTTTTGAAGCTCTCTCATGCATCCCCATAACAAAAAGTTCTCATTCACATAGTATTCATTGTTAAGATCAATTCAATACTCGACCTTCGATAGTGTCACTGTTCAAAGAATAACCTTTACATTTGATGGGTTATTTACACGGTTATCCATCAACATGAGCTAACATGTGTGTTGGTCACATATTTAGATATCTGTGGTGTTGGGCTTTTTAAATTCGGAACCAGACTTTAGTTCCTGCAAATATGGCCGACACATGGATGGCCTCTATTTCTTACAATGCTATACTCTAAATTTTATATCACAGATAGCCACGAAACATATTTTCGCATCACATCTTGAACATCACAACTTGCTTGTAAAGTCTTTAAAATGGTTACTTAGATATAAAAAAGGTTTGTCTCCAACAACCTGCAGGCAGATTAAGTGAAAATTTAGGCAAATTTATGATTTACTGAATCTTAAGTATATTTGACCCTGAAAAACAGTATTCGTCAAGTTTATTTACCCACAATAAATGTGTTCCATTTAGACGTTATAGGCCAAAATGCAATGAATTACTGCCAAAGGTGGTTAACCACAGGGCTGGTGTGTGTGCTACTCAATGGGCAAATTTCATGTAACCATGTGCTTCTAAAATTAGAACCATTGGAGTTATTGCAACTCAAGCTTTGGAATATGACTATTTTAAGGATGACCTTTCATGTAGATTAGAAAAACATCAAGTTGAAAATCGGGCCAGAAATCGGAACACCTACTTTTTTAAGTGGGCTCATATTCAATGACAGCAATGTGATATTTAGGGAATCTTTTATGGTGAGTCTTAGAATTTTGATGACAAGAGATGTGCCATAGATGCTCTGAATCTCTGATCCATATTTATGTGTTCTCCAACTTTCAAAAAAAGTCTGTTTTGGATGTTTTCTCCCGCAAATGACACCCATTTTTAAAGCAAATGTGATATTATTTCTCAGGATTTCTTGCTAAAGAAGTAACCCTGACAAATGGGTCACCAACCCTGTAATCTTGCCCACCTTCATATGTAAGTACCCCTCCCCCCTTACTACTCCCAGTTTAAATCACATCTGGTCCCAGGGGTGTATCTCCATTTTGGTTTCAAGCAGAGCCAGCTGGGGAGGTTACAAGTAAAAGTTACCAACCTGAATGCAAACTTACCAGTCCAACAAGTAATCGTAAGATCTCCGACTACCAGATTATGATTGTCTTTTTTTTACGTACAACCTCAATTTTAATATTGGCCACCAAACAAATTGGTGGTCTTGTTTTTGCCAATGGTTGTGGACATTGTTATTATTACTATGAAGAAATATCGTGAAATAGACACTTAAAGGTATATTATGTGATCTTTCCAGGGAACCCCCTCAACATCGAAAAAAAATTGAAAGCAGATTTTCTTGCAGATTTACATTTCTGATCATAAACAGTACTTACATTCCAAGTTACAGGGCGATACGATTCTTAATTACTTCAAAATCATGGTTTTAGAGTGAAAATAAACTGTCGGATTACCAACAACTTATTTTACTCTAGTCTAAGTTCACTCTAAAACCATGATTTTGAGGTAATTAGGAATCATATCGCTCTGTAACTTGGAATGTATGTACGATTTATGATCAGTAATGTAAATCTGCAAGAAAATCTACTTTCTAAAAAAAAAATCAAAAATAGAGGGTGCTCCATGGAAAAGATCATATAATATGCCTTCAAGTACTGTAAAACCATTTGATTTTGCGAGGGATTTAGATTTAATTTTGCGAGAGATGTGGATTCGCAAAATTAAATAACTGCGAAACTGACAATTTTGCATATAAGTTAAGAGTTTAACAGGTTTGCCGTCAGACAAGTTTTAAACTGTCAAGCTTTCGTCAGGATTAGCTCTGACTTCTTCAGGACCAAATGATTATAATATTAAGCAAAACAGAGATTGCCACTTCTCTATTGTTATCATCATTTGGGCTGCCCCTTGCCCGATGATTTGAGAGTAGGTGCTCCTTTCCTACTTGTGAAAGATTGGTGGCTCAGAAAAGAGCCGTTCAGATGGATTGCCGCTTTTCCACTGCACAGAGATGGTGGCTCTGAAAAGAGCTCTAAACATTGGTTGCCACTGGCCTACTATAAATTTGGCTCTAATAGAACCTATTCCAAAGGACTGCCCCTTGACCAATCGAAATAACGCAGAGACTGCCCCTTGTCTACTAGTACTACAGACTACAAAAAGTCTAATGTTCAGTAGTGCGCTCACTGATCTGTAAAGATCGTTTGACATTGTTATGAACTTGAGCAGGGTATATAATGGTTCATTGCGGACTTGGCTGAAAAAATTGCAAGACTTATTGATTGCTGGGATTAATTGATAGGTAATAGAGAGCGTCACATGAGGCTGATATCTTTGCCGTCATTTCTTATAGTCTTGATAAACAGCAGGCTGTAAAACTTTCTCATTAGGCGACAAAAGACCAACCTTTTTCTACGGCAAATGGACCTCTCTTGTAGAATATACTAGTCTCAGGTAGAATGTCGGTCTGGCGTTGTTGTTTTTTAACAACAATTTTGGGGGAATTTTCAACAATTTTTCAAAAAGAAATTCTAAAGATACAAATTACATAGAACAGGGGGGTATTTTGTCGCCTTATTTCAAAGAAAAAACTCATGCACAGAAGGACCATGAGTTTAGTTTAGAATCCCATCTCTCCTATAGAGAACACATCCTCTCGATTGGCAGTCCAGTGTCAGCAGAAAGCTCAACTTCATTAAACTGTAATAAATCAATATACAAAGTGGTCCAAAAAAAGGTTTACCCTTTTTAAGATGCATATTTCTCAATTGGACGAGACATCTAATAATTGTTTTATCTTAAAACGCCATTATCTTGGTGATTTATGGTGAAAACGGCGTTGAAAATGAAGCATAAATAAAGAAATGGCGACGGTTTAAAGAATAATGGTCAAAAACCAATTTGTCCATGTGTTACGCAAGTCTAAGGGATATTGTCAACTCAATAGACTGCATTCACAATTTCCTGCAATAGTATGTAGGCCTTAATTATACCTGTAAACAAAGGGGAGGTACTCAGCCATGAAGCAAGCGATTGTTACAAAAGTGGTGCCATTTTAGAGAGGAGGAAATTAGCTAATCCACTGATGCATAAAAGAATACAAACAGGTCTCAAATAATTGAGAAATAGGTGGCTCAAAAAACGTTTTAATCTTTTTTTGAGGAGTTTATATGGAAACATCCATGACTGCCATAGACTTACGTGTGGACAAACTTGTTGTAATTGACAAGTTTTCTTTAAATTGATGCTATTTCTTAATTTGAGCTTTAATTTCAACGCCATTTTCACCATATACCAACAAGATATTTTAGTTAAGGATAATGTAAACATGTTTCCCCAGTTTTGATAAATTTGCCTCTAAAAAAGTGTAAACTTTTTTTGGACCACTCTATAGGTGTATGTTCCGATCACTTAGGGGCTATGATTTTTTTCTTCACATCAAGATATTTTGATATCAGAAGAATCCCCATATTTTTCTCATTATGTCTGTAAAATCTTGGGGCCAGAAATGTTCCATATAGAAATTATAGGCTAAAATGTGGTGAATTACTGCCAAAGGTGGTTAACCACTAACCTGTGTATGACTCAATGGGCAAATGTTTTGTGACCTTGTGCTGCTAAAAATAGAACCGTTGGAGTTATGCAACTCAAACTTTGGAATGCGACACTTTTAAGGATGACCTTTCATATAAAATAGAAAATATCAAGTTGAAAATCGGGCCAGCAATCGGAACATCTACCTTTAACATTTTAACCAAATTTTGTATGTTAGCTTAAATTTGTATAAATTGGAGTAATATTTACTTAGTTTACACATGGTTTGGGTTCTGCAAATATGGGTTTTAGGCCGATAATGTTACCAATAATAAATTACAATAAGTTTGAGATTTGGTTTTTAGTCAAGATTCACCTTGCTGTCAGTCACTTACAGTAAATCCGTCCCGTCGTCACAATACGAGGGGGTATCAAAAAGTTCTTGACATCACCCAGAAGTGAAGGAGCTATATCGATGAAATTTTGTCTGAGTAATCACTGGTCCTTAAAAACATTATGGTACAAAAATGGTCTTATAAGTATGTTTACTTTTTATACAGGTGGCGCTAGATGCCAAGGCCATGTAAATCAATGACGTCTCCCAACGGTGCTGTGTACATGGTAAACGATAATGGTCCAAAAACGGATCCTTGTTGGTAGCCTTCCAGAGGAGTATGAGGTTTAAAATTGTTGTCATTCACAGAGATTAATTGAGACCTACGAGTGACAAACGACAAAAATTTTCAAAAAAATCTGAGCCTAATATTCTTCTGGAAGGCGTTATTGGACCATTATAATTTACCATGTACACATCACCGTTGGAAGACGTCATTGAGTTACACGGCCTTGGCATCTAGCGCCACCTGTATAAAAAGTAAACATACTTATGAGACCATTTTTGCACCATAATGTTTTTTAAGGACCAGTGATTACACTGACGAAATTTCATCGATATATATAGCTCCTTCACTTCTGTGTGATGTCAAGAACTTTTTGATACCCCCTCGTACATACGACCAAATAGAGATGGTGGCCAAATGGAGGGAAGGGACGTAGAGACCCAGTCAGCTGAGAGCTGTCATGCAGATGGCAGAAAAATAAATCAGAGTCAAACTTATCATTAGCTATGACTTAAAGGGGCATTGAGAGATACGTATGGGAGTGCGCCCTCAATTATCCTGGAAATCAGCTTTTTGCATTTGGGCTATGTTGATGATTATCTTTACGTTATTTGCTCATTTAGTATCGATACATCTCTGAATGCCCCTTTAATATTTTACGATGACCATAAAAAATGTATAAAACAGCAACCTGGTAATTCTGGTAAGGAGGCAATCTTCTTGCAGACTGCTCAATGCAATGCAAAGTGAAATATATAAGTTAGACCTTTTGGAACGGTAGTTGCTACTCGTTTGTGTGATTATCACACAACTGGTTGCTATTCTGTGTATACCGTGGAAGACGTTGGTTATTGCAGACGTGTGTGTAGATGCCAGTTATTGCAGACGTGAATGTAATTAGGTGATGTCTCTGGAACAATTCGTAAGGTAGAATTTGTTTTCATGACGGCACTTGGAAACAAGCTCAGATCTTTTGTTGAGAAGTCTACTTTTGTCGCCGTTGACGCACTTTTGTCGCACCGCTGGGATCCGTTGAGGCAAAGGTTGCACCGCTTGGATCCATTAAAAGATAGAATTCCTGTACATGTTGTCTGCTGAAGATAGCGATCATGTGCATGTTGTCTACTGAAGATAACATTCATGTGCATGCTGCTTACTGAAGATAACATTCATGCGCATGTTGTCTACTGAAAATAGCATTCATGTGAATGTTGTCTAATGAAGATAGCATTCATATGCATGTTGTCTACTGAAGATAGCATTCATGTGCATGTTGTCTACTAAAAATAGCATTCATGTGAATGTTGTCTACTGAAGATAGCATTCATGTGCATGTTGTCTACTGAAGATAACATTTATGTGAATGTTGTCTACTGAAGATAGCATTCATGTGCATATTGAGTCTACTGAAGATAGCATTCATGTGCATGTTGTCTACTGAGGATAGCATGCCTAGGCATGTTATCTACTGAATATAGCATTCATGTGCATGTTGTCTACTGAAAATAGCATTCATGTGAATGTTGTCTACTGAAGATAGCATTCATGTGCATGTTGTCTACTAAAAATAGCATTCATGTGAATGTTGCCTACTGAAGATAGCATTCATGTGCATGTTGTCTACTGAAAATAGCATTTATGTGCATGTTGTCTACTGAAAATAGCATTCATGTGCATGTTTTCTACTGAAGATAGCATTCATGTGAATGTTGTCTACTGAAGATAGCATTCATGTGCATGTTTTCTACTGAAGATAACATTCATGTGAATGTTGTCTACTGAAGATAGCATTCATGTGCATGTTTTCTACTGAAGATAGCATTCATGTGCATATTGAGTCTACTGAAGATAGCATTCATGTGCATGTTGTCTACTGAGGATAGCATGCCTAGGCATGTTATCTTCTGAATATAGCATTCATGTGCATGTTGTCTACTGAAAATAGCATTCATGTGAATGTTGTCTACTGAAGATTGCATTCATGTACATGTTGTCTACTGAAGATAACATTCATGTGAATGTTGTCTACTGAAGATAGCATTCATGTGCATGTTTTCTACTGAAGATAGCATTCATGTGCATATTGAGTCTACTGAAGATAGCATTCATGTGCATGTTGTCTACTGAGGATAGCATGCCTAGGCATGTTATCTACTGAATATAGCATTCATGTGCATGTTGTCTACTGAAAATAGCATTCATGTGAATGTTGTCTACTGAAGATAGCATTCATGTGCATGTTGTCTACTAAAAATAGCATTCATGTGAATGTTGTCTACTGAAGATAGCATTCATGTGCATATTGAGTCTACTGAAGATAGCATTCATGTGCATGTTGTCTACTGAGGATAGCATGCCTAGGCATGTTATCTACTGAATATAGCATTCATGTGCATGTTGTCTACTGAAAATAGCATTCATGTGAATGTTGTCTACTGAAGATAGCATTCATGTGCATGTTGTCTACTAAAAATAGCATTCATGTGAATGTTGCCTACTGAAGATAGCATTCATGTGCATGTTGTCTACTGAAAATAGCATTTATGTGCATGTTGTCTACTGAAAATAGCATTCATGTGCATGTTTTCTACTGAAGATAGCATTCATGTGAATGTTGTCTACTGAAGATAGCATTCATGTGCATGTTTTCTACTGAAGATAGCATTCATGTGCATATTGAGTCTACTGAAGATAGCATTCATGTGCATGTTGTCTACTGAAAATAGCATTCATGTGAATGTTGTCTACTGAAGATAGCATTCATGTGGATGTTGTCTACTGAAGATAGCATTCATGTGCATGTTGTCTACTGAAGATAGCATTCATGTGCATGCTGTCTACTGAAGATAGCATTCATGTGCATGTTGTCTACTGAAGATAGCATTCATGTGCATGCTGTCTACTAAAAATAGCATTCATGTGAATGTTGTCTACTGAAGATAGCATTCATGTGGATGTTGTATAATGAAGATAGCATTCATGTGAATGTTGTATAATGAAGATAACATTCATATGCATGTTGTCTACTGAAGATAGCGCTCATGTGCATATTGTCTACTGAAGATAGCATTCATGTGCATATTGAGTCTACTGAAGATAGCATTCATGTGCATGTTTTCTACTGAACATATCATTCATGTGCATGTTTTCTACTGAAGATAGCATTCATGTGCATGTTTACGGAAGATAGCATTCATGTGAATGTTGTCTAATGAAGATAACATTCATATGCATATTGTCTACTGAAGATAGCATTCATGTGCATGTTTTCCACTGAAGATAGCATTCATGTGCATGTTGTCTAATGTAGATAACATTCATGTGCATGTTTTCTACTGAAGATAGCATTCATGTGCATGTTGTCTACTGAAGATAACATTCATGTGAATGTTGTCTACTGAAGATAGCATTCATGTGCATGTTATCTACTGAAGATAACATTCATGTGAATGTTGTCTACTGAAGATAGCATTCATGTGCATGTTATCTACTGAAGATAGCATTCATGTGCATGTTATCTACTGAAGATAACATTCATGTGAATGTTGTCTACTGAAGATAGCATTCATGTGCATGTTTTCTACTGAAGATAGCATTCATGTTCATGTTTACGGAAGATAGCATTCATGTGAATGTTGTCTACTGAAGATAGCATTCATGTGCATGCTGTCTACTAAAAATAGCATTCATGTGAATGTTGTCTAATGAAGATAACATTCATATGCATGTTGTCTACTGAAGATAGCATTCATGTGAATGTTGTATAATGAAGATAACATTCATATGCATGTTGTCTACTGAAGATGGCGCTCATGTGCATATTGTCTACTGAAGATAGCATTCATGTGCATATTGAGTCTACTGAAGATAGCATTCATGTGCATGTTTTCTACTGAACATAGCATTCATGTGCATGTTTTCTACTGAAGATAGCATTCATGTGCATGTTTACGGAAGATAGCATTCATGTGAATGTTGTCTAATGAAGATAACATTCATATGCATATTGTCTACTGAAGATAGCATTCATGTGCATGTTTTCTACTGAAGATAGCATTCATGTGCATGTTGTCTAATGTAGATAACATTCATGTGGATGTTTTCTACTGAAGATAGCATTCATGTGCATGTTGTCTACTGAAGATAACATTCATGTGAATGTTGTCTACTGACGATAGCATTCATGTGCATGTTATCTACTGAAGATAACATTCATGTGAATGTTGTCTACTGAAGATAGCATTCATGTGCATGTTTTCTACTGAAGATAGCATTCATGTTCATGTTTACGGAAGATAGCATTCATGTGAATGTTGTCTAATGAAGATAGCATTCATGTGCATGTTTACGGAAGATAGCATTCATGTGAATGTTGTCTACTGAAGATAACATTTATGTGAATGTTGTCTACTGAAGATAGCATTCATGTGCATGTTATCTACTGAAGATAGCATTCATGTGCATGTTATCTACTGAAGATAACATTCATGTGAATGTTGTCTACTGAAGATAGCATTCATGTGCATGTTATCTACTGAAGATAGCATTCATGTGCATGTTGTCTACTGAAGATAGCCTTCATGTGCATGTTGTCTACTGAAGATAGCATTTATGTGCATGTTTTCTACTGAACATAGCATTCATGTGCATGTTGTTCACTGAAGATAACATTCATGTGAATGTTGTATAATGAAGATAGCATTCATGTGCATATTGTCTACTGAAGATAGATTTCATGTACATATTGTCTACTGAAGATAGCATTCATGTGCATGTTGTCTAATGTAGATAACATTCATGTGCATGTTTTCTACTGAAGATAGCATTCATGTGCATGTTGTCTACTGAAGATAACATTCATGTGAATGTTGTCTACTGACGATAGCATTCATGTGCATGTTATCTACTGAAGATAACATTCATGTGAATGTTGTCTACTGAAGATAGCATTCATGTGCATGTTATCTACTGAAGATAGCATTCATGTGCATGTTATCTACTGAAGATAACATTCATGTGAATGTTTTCTACTGAAGATAGCATTCATGTGCATGTTTTCTACTGAAGATAGCATTCATGTTCATGTTTACGGAAGATAGCATTCATGTGAATGTTGTCTAATGAAGATAGCATTCATGTGCATGTTTACGGAAGATAGCATTCATGTGAATGTTGTCTACTGAAGATAACATTTATGTGAATGTTGTCTACTGAAGATAGCATTCATGTGCATGTTATCTACTGAAGATAGCATTCATGTGCATGTTATCTACTGAAGATAACATTCATGTGAATGTTGTCTACTGAAGATAGCATTCATGTGCATGTTATCTACTGAAGATAGCATTCATGTGCATGTTGTCTACTGAAGATAGCCTTCATGTGCATGTTGTCTACTGAAGATAGCATTTATGTGCATGTTTTCTACTGAACATAGCATTCATGTGCATGTTGTTCACTGAAGATAACATTCATGTGAATGTTGTATAATGAAGATAGCATTCATGTGCATATTGTCTACTGAAGATAGATTTCATGTACATATTGTCTACTGAAGATAGCATTCATGTGCATGTTGTCTAATGTAGATAACATTCATGTGCATGTTTTCTACTGAAGATAGCATTCATGTGCATGTTGTCTACTGAAGATAGCATTCATGTGCATGTTATCTACTGAAGATAGCATTCATGTGCATGTTATCTACTGAAGATAACATTCATGTGAATGTTTTCTACTGAAGATAGCATTCATGTGCATGTTTTCTACTGAAGATAGCATTCATGTTCATGTTTACGGAAGATAGCATTCATGTGAATGTTGTCTAATGAAGATAGCATTCATGTGCATGTTTACGGAAGATAGCATTCATGTGAATGTTGTCTACTGAAGATAACATTTATGTGAATGTTGTCTACTGAAGATAGCATTCATGTGCATGTTATCTACTGAAGATAGCATTCATGTGCATGTTATCTACTGAAGATAACATTCATGTGAATGTTGTCTACTGAAGATAGCATTCATGTGCATGTTATCTACTGAAGATAGCATTCATGTGCATGTTGTCTACTGAAGATAGCCTTCATGTGCATGTTGTCTACTGAAGATAGCATTTATGTGCATGTTTTCTACTGAACATAGCATTCATGTGCATGTTGTTCACTGAAGATAACATTCATGTGAATGTTGTATAATGAAGATAGCATTCATGTGCATATTGTCTACTGAAGATAGATTTCATGTACATATTGTCTACTGAAGATAGCATTCATGTGCGTATTGTCTACTGAAGAGTGAAGATAGCATTCATGTGCATATTGAGTCTACTGAAGATAGCATTCATATGCATGTTTTCTACTGAAGATAGCATTCATGTGCATATTTTCTCCTGAAGATAGCATTCATGTTATCATGTGTATGCTATCTACTGAAGATAACATGCATGTGCATATTGTCTACTAATATACAGCATTCCTGTACATGCTATCTACTGAAGATATCATTCATGTGTATGTTGTCTACTGAAGATAACTTCATATGCATCTGTTGAAAAAAGCATAGCATTCCATTGATCCCGTGCATGCTGTCTACTTTAAGAAAGCATAGATGAGCATGTTATCTACTGAAGATAACATTTATATTAAAAAATAAATTAGAACACGCGAATAGGGCTATCCCACATATCATAATTTGGGACGACGCCTCCCCGCAACCCCCTCTCCCAGTTAGATTTATAACCATCACCAAGTTAGGTACATAAAAATGAACAACGTTAGGGGGAAGACTGGTACTGCAACTATAAATTATCATATTTTACAGGATGCATCAGCACATGTGCTGAAAGTGGGTACTGTACAATTTTAAACAAAATTAACTGATATCAAATTTATTTTCACCTCTCCTAAAGAATGTGGTAAAGTTAGGCAAATTTGGTAATACACTGAGGCCGAGGTGTCATAAAGTTAGGTACATTTCTTTTTTTGACCACGGGCTGTCTGTGAAAAGTTACGAGCTGTGTTTAACAAAGCGGCAATTTATTTTTTAAAACTTCCATGCAAGATCAAGATGAAAACGTACACTGTGCACTGCTGATACAATGGTAAATAAAACTAAGTTAGGGTAGATTTAGAATACACTGAAGACCATTAAGAGTACGGCTATATCTTGCCTCACGTCCCGTACGGAATAAACCGTGATAGCTACAACGTATTTTAATTGATTTGAGCATGCGCACTTGAGTTACGGGACGTCTAGCAAGACATTGCCAAGAGTACAAGTATTCCATGCAAAACAAGATCATTACTAAGACTTCTTTAATTTCTGAAATTAACTTTAAGCTTTCTTCATTTAAATAAGCTTATTATTTCAGAAACAGGTGTAGGTGAGGTAGTTTTTCATCTTGCAGTTTAATAATGTTATTAAGTGGCTCATATTAAAGAACAGTACGCATGTAATTAAAGCGTTTAGTCTGGGCCACAGCATCATGATCATCATGATTCATGAGCATGCGCACATGAGACGTCTGGCAAGACATTGCCGATTATTTTGAACGCCCGGCAAATTCAAATTTAAACTTTTAAATACAACATACCTAATTTATATGGGTATATGATAATGGGAACTTGGTACCATAGTCACTATTTTTAGGGCTCTTTTGGAGGCCTATTTATTGTTGTGTCGTAATTTATCACATTAAGTCAATGGCAAACCTGTCAACTTTCTTACATATCCTGAGCACGTTGTAGCAATACCACTTCACGAAACATTTTGAACGGTCGAGAAAATGAAGATGGGGACCCACTTGTCATTTTAAGCCCTTGTCATTGTTTATTATCCTACGTCCCTGGGAAATTGGCACCATAGTCTATAGACTCTTCAACAAACTTATATTTTTATGAGCGGTCAATATTTCATATCAACATATGAAGCTTCATGATAACACCTTGCTTTTATTATAGTACGGAAACATCTCAGTTTCATCCTACTTGACGACATAGGTTGGTATGCACAAAACATTTTTAACCTGCAGGTCTATATGAAGAATGCAGGGTGTGTCAACAGTGGCGTGCGTAGCTAGGTTTTTCAGGGCAAGAAATGAAAGCGAATCGACAAGATTGTGGTAGCTAAATAAATGTGCGCATTGCGCTCGAAAATGTGCAACTTTACACCTATTTTTGCTATGATTGAGGTACATTTTGGCTCTAAAGAAGGTTGTACCCAAAATAATTACATTTTGGGGACACATGCACGCATAGGGCGCGAACAATTTTCATCTTTGTAGTTTTGACCATCAAAATTTGATCATGGTACCCAAGGCCTGCACAGCCCTTCCCCACCCCTCGAGTAATGGTGTGGTGTTCTTGCAATATGTTTTATTTTAGTGTCTTATCTATTGGCAGTGTGAATAATGGAAATCATTAACAGATTGTACAGTAAATCTGCATCCCTGGAGAGGTATCTCAGTAAGATACCAGGATGTCCGTCATCACATCATGATACAGACAAACCAGGGTAAGAAGAATACTTTGTGTCACCTCACATATGCAGGCATCATATTTTCTGGATATTTTCACTCTCAAATGTAGATATTTTGGCCTAAATTTGCATTTATTTAGCCACATTTTATGCAATTTAGCACAATAGTCTGCTGTTTTTTAATATTTCAAGAAATGTCAGATTTTTTCACCTGATATGAATATCATGCCTGCATATGGGTGATGAAATCAAACTAGTCGTTTTATGTGCTGCTTTTATGCACTATAGTTTGATCAGTTCCAAATTGGCGAAGCCGCCTTACAGCAACAAATGAATACAAAAACTGCATGTGTGGGGCCATAATCGTGCACGTCAATTAGATTACTTTTGCGCGCGGAGAGATAAAAACCGAATATTTGTCACCAATTTGGAACTGATTAAACTACAAAAAATGTATAGGGCAGCCAATCTCCTTTGATATACTCTATTTGGCTTCCTCTGGACAGTGAAGTAACTGCAGCTTTTACGTAACTGTACGTATCTGCCGTCTTTCAACGCTCGTGTGAATACACCATCGCCTCAATTAGGCGCGAGCGTTATGTGCTACAATTAGTAGAATACCCAGTTACATCACTGTCTAGTGATGGCCAAATAGACTATAGTATGGATGCAAACGGAATTGCATTGGAATGAAATACAATGATGTGATCAAGGAAAATGAGCAACATATATTGACAAATAATCATATTGATATCTTAGGGCTAACTGAAACTTTCATAAGTGATGATATAGGTGATAACAATGTAAATATAGATAATTTCTATTTATATAGGAGAGATAGAAATAATGAAGCTAACGAGAATGTCAGAAGGGGTGGTGTAGCTTTATATATTAATCAAAGTTGTACTCATAAAATCAGAAAAGACTTAGCTTCAAACATGCTAGAACTTTTAACTGTTGAGATTATGCCTTATAAGTGTAAAGCATTTATTGTTATTGTATGGTATAGACCACCAGGTACCCACATCAATCTTTTTGACCATCTTGAACATGTACTTCATTCAATTGAATTGGAGGGTAAAGACTATGTATTAATGGGTGACTTAAATTGTGATTTGCCACATTTACCACATTGTTATACTGTTAGACTAAATAATGTATGTAATGATTTTCACCTTGAACAAATAATTGATGAACCAACTAGAATTACTGAAACAAGTGCTACTTTGATTGATGTGATGTGTTGTACAGACAGACCACAAATTTCAAATTCTGGTGTAATTCATGTTGGTATAAGTGATCACTCCATGACATATGCAATTTGGAGCAGTAAAAAGAGCACAAAGTCTAAATATACAAGTGTTACAAATCCAAATAG
The DNA here is from genome assembly GCA_035610835.1 of Ophiura sarsii. Taxonomy (NCBI): domain Eukaryota; kingdom Metazoa; phylum Echinodermata; class Ophiuroidea; order Amphilepidida; family Ophiuridae; genus Ophiura; species Ophiura sarsii. The sequence continues at coordinate 7,768,515 of CM069458.1, read as the reverse complement.
AAATATGTCAAAAGGACATGGTTATGGTTATGGTAAACAAAACCACAAATATACTTTATCTCGATCTTACGCTAAGTTAGATGAAAAGGCATTTCTAAGTGATTTAAGGTTAATTCGATGGGATAAAATTATGTTAAATGCTGATGTTAATGTAATTGCTAATTTATTTGAAACACTTTTTCTAGAAGTCATTGACAAGCATGTTCCTTTAAAAAGACACAGGGTACGTAAAAAATCAGCACCATGGTTAACTAAAGATATTATCGAACTTATGCGTCACAGAGATAAACTTAAAGTAATAGCCATCCGCTCAGGTAATGACATTATGAAATGGAAAGATTTTCGTGATGCCAAGAATAAATGTAACATTTTAGTGCGTACCAGTAAAAAACAATTTATAAATAAGGGTCTCACTGACAATAAAAATAATATTAAGAAAACTTGGGAGCAACTGCGCTTTGTGATACCTTCCAAAAGTAAAAATACAAGCATTACTTGTTTGAATACAGAAAACGGTTCTGTAAATAAACCGATAGATATAGCAAATACAATAAATACCTATTTTGCTGAAATAGGACCTAAACTTGCATCAAAAATTGTTACTGATGATCCTAGTAATAGTAATTGTTCACGCGACAAAAATACAAACTGCAATACTAATAAATTATTCAATTTTGAGTCTGTTACACATGAATTTGTTTTAAAGTATCTCTCTCAGTTATCAGATAATAAAGCTACAGGCTGTGATAATATCCCATCAAGATTATTAAAACTAGCAGCACCAATTATTACACCAATCATCACACATTTGATTAATCATTCTTTTACTACATGTACCTTCCCTAATAATTGGAAGAAAGCTAGAGTTACTCCTATTTTTAAGGCAGGAGATCCTGCTGATCCTGGAAATTACAGGCCTATTTCTATTCTACCTGTTGTTTCAAAGGTTATTGAAAGGGCTGTGTTTGATCAACTATATGAATATCTAAATGTTAATGATATGATTCATGTAAATCAGTCTGGTTTCCGGCCTTCATATTCCACCGCTTCAGCTTTAATTAATTTAACTAAAGACTGGTACAATGAAATTGATAAAGGTAATATAATTGGGGTATGTATGTTAGATTTAAAAAAGGCTTTTGACACTGTAAACCATGATATTTTCTTAGAAAAATTGAAGTTATATGGAGTAAGTAAATATGTCATTAATTGGTTTCATAGTTATTTAAGCAATCGAACACAATCAACATGTATTGATGGAACTTTCTCTAGCCCTAAGTTAATTCAGTGTGGAGTGCCCCAGGGTTCAATCGACGGCCCTCTTGCTTTTCTTGTATATATTAATGATTTACCTAATTGTGTATCTCACTCTAAATAAAGTTAGCATGTATGCAGATGATACAGGTCTTTATTATGCATCTAGCTCAGTTGATGATATTATAAAATGTATAAATGAAGACCTTGAGTCTGTAAGAAATTGGCTTCAAGTCAATAAACTCAGTTTAAACGTAACAAAATCAGAGTTCATGTTGATCTCATCAAGGCAACGTTTAGCAAATGTAGAAAATCATAATTTGACAGTACAAATTAATGGAAACAATTTAACTAAAGTTGATAAATGTAAGCATCTTGGTGTAATTATTGATAAACATTTAACTTGGAATGAAAATATTGAATATACCCGAAAAAAAGCGTTAAAGGGTCTACACATGTTAAAGCGAGCGAAGCCATTTCTTTCACATGATATTCTTAAAACTGTATACAGTGCCATAGTACTTCCTCATCTACAGTATTGTAATATTGTATGGGGAAATTGTGGCTTAACTTCAGCATCTCGTCTTCAAATTATTCAAAACAGGTCTGCTCGTATTATTTGTGGAGTAGCTTGGGATACACCTAGTCTTGAAGTTCTTAATAAACTTAAATGGTTACCACTTGATAATAGACAAACATACAACTGTAATATTTTGTCTTATAAAATACTCAATGATACTGCACCATCATATTTGAACGATTTACTTTTGTATAATGATGTAATTAATTACAATTTACGCAGAAGTAAGTATAATGCTATTATTCCTAAACCTAAAACAAATTATAAAAAACGCAGTTTTTCTTATAGGGGTGCCATTGAATGGAACAAACTTGACAAAAATATTCAAGTCTCCCCCAATATTAGTATATTTATCAACCGTCTTAAACGAATGTGTCAGTTGTAATTATCGGTATCTTAAAATTCAATTTTGTAACTTTGTTTTATTATTATTACACTGTATAAGATTCAAGAAATATTTTATGTAATTTTAGAGTTATCACGGCCTCAGTGAAAAACAGCTGTTAAGTTGACCTATGTATCGTGGATAAATAAATAAAGATTATGTATGTCTGTCTGAAGTCGAAAATGTCACATTTTAAGTTTCCTACTTGATTGTCTTGGCCATTTCCAATGCAACATGTTGCAGAAAACCCAATTAAGAATGGACATTTAATTCCAAAAATATGATTAAATGTATTGTTTTCAAAACAATAGATATATCTGAAAATCAATATTTGCGACTTCCGAATCATTTTGCCTGATCACATCACATACTGATTTCACCTCCCAACTTAGTGAAACACAGTATAACTGTTTCATCTTTTTAGTTTGTGATGTTTTTTGTATACCATTAGCAAGTTTAAATTGTACAATACTGTAAAACACTTGAGAATTGCGGGTACTTTATTTCGCAAATTACCAAATGCGAACATTCGCAAGGATTTAATTTCGCGATTCCAAAATTTAACTCTGATTTTAAGCTATTACCATTTCGCAGAGATTTAATTTGCAAAACAAGGTCTTCGAGAAATTCACAAGATTAAGTACATTGTACCTTGCAAAATTAAGTGGGTTTTACAGTAGTTTGAGCAAAATCTATCTTGTGTTGTAAAATACAGGCTTATATCTTGGTAAAATCTCAAAACTGAAATTCAACTTGCTTCATACCTATTTTCTGTCTCTGACATTCTTTATGTGTATCAGGTATAAAGCATTTCTTAGGAATACCAGAGTTGGTATACCACCAGGGGAAGTTCAACTACCAATCTGTTTTGAACATTTGTCCAGCCAGAATGAAGTTGTTGTGAGAGTTGTAAAGGTAAGTTAAGTAATTATTTCTGATAAATTAAGGCATCTTACAAACATTGAGGGTGTCATTTCTATTAGTTATTACCAAAGATATATAATGTGAAAGTGCTTGAAGGGATACAATTGTAGTCATTAATGCAAATATCCAAGTGATATATATTGTAAATACTATTGTTATATTATTTTTTACAGAAATTAAACAGACGGTCTAATGGGAAGAATAAAAATGTGCTGACACTTGGCTGGCAAGAAGGTCCTAAAAGAATGTGGAATTATGATGGACCAGCAGCCATAGGAACAGGACATTTCTCACCAGGCAACACTATGGGCCAACTCAACATGCCATACTGGCAAAGATTACTAGGAAGGTAGGAGGCTGAAGGTTTGGTATAGGGTGGTGGAGGAAGTGTTTGGAGGCTATGATAGTGCATCAAAAGTGGGTACGGGACACATATTTAACAGTGAACATAATTAGCCAACTCATGTAACATGATTAGATAGAAGTGGCAAAAATGGTGGTTGGAGGCTTTGACAGCCCAGCAGCAGTTGGTACCAGACTCCCATGAGTTAATCCAGTGGCATGTGCAGGATTTCCCTTGTGTGTGGGGAAGGGGTGGGGGCTAGGCTATCCATTCCTACAAATGACTTCACACCATTCTGCCTGGCTATCTGTTTCTGAAAACATGCATGTGTAACGCACAAATGTTTTTCAATATTTCCGCAAATCTGTCCGTAATAAAGGTACATTTTTAAAAAAGAAGATAATCCTGGACAAACGATGTGACTCTTAGCATAGCAACCAGAGTGGCACTATTTTTGGCAACGCCAATTACTGACAGCTCGCACGCACCGCAAGCTCATGAGACGACTGATCCGGGAGTGGCGCTAGCACACTGGAAGCTTCGTTCTCGGCAATGACAAGCAAGCGTGTAGTGGCACGGCCCTGACTGTACTTATACGTATTGGATATACAATAGTGACATAATACATTGCTGCATAATAAAAATGCTACACTTTGGCCAGTTGGTTGTCATCTCAGCCAATTGATGGTGATTTGAAAAGAATGATTTTTTCCTGTCCTTACAGGGTAGGAGATGATGTCATGATGCATCTGTTACATGACTTGTCAATTTTCGTCAAAGCTCCACCATCTAGTTACATTCAACTAACAGGTAAGACGCAAGTAGTTTATCTTTAGATATGCACTGATCAGACGACAAAACCCTCGCCAACCTGTTCTACAGGTGGGCGGACGTCTCAGATAGGGTTGGTCGATCAGTCAGGTGTTTTTGTTTTTGTATTTTTGCCAAATGATCTTCAGTATTTTGGTAAATTATCAATATTTTCAAACAATTTCAAAACAAATTAATTATCAAAAAATTGTCTTTTTTCTTCAAAATGTATCAAACAGTTTGAAAGCTTTAAAAATAATCTCACAGTTGGTAAATATGGGTCATTAAGCCCTGAATAGAGTTCACCCTTTACCTTATCACATATTTGTTTAAGATCCACCATTCAGTTACATTACTTACATTTAAACTTATTATAAGCTATCTGAGAATGATTTATGCAACTGTTTTTATCAACAAATGTTACAAATCTGCACTCTTGACAACATTGAATTATCCATCTATTTCTTATTTTCAAATAGAAACAAGTCACCCTTGACACCTGTACTTCCCAAGTGTACCATAACTTCTAGCTCTACCCTGTTATATATCATATCACAGCCTGAATTATTTAAGAACAAATAAAATGGTTCAAACTTTTCAAGTTGTTAAAGAACACATTATCTTATCCAGGGTTCTTGTGTTTGTTGTTTGTAGGTACACCAGTGTATATTTTGAAGGATTTGGATGCTTTAGGGCCTGCTCCAGCCAAGAAAAAAATCAAGCTATCAGAAAAGAAACCATCGGAGGAAAATCCAATAAAATCCCAAGAATCTTTGGAGAAACAGGATGCGGTTAATCCAGATGTGACAGATGTATCGATCAATTATTCACCAAATTGTGAGATGGCTGCTTCAAGGGATACTATTGTCAGAGAGAAGAGTGCAAAATTACCACAAGCGTTGCAAGATATAAGTATGGTGGATAATATACAAGGTATGGAATCCAAATTAGGATTAAATAAATAAATGTAAAAAAAATAGGATTAACAGTTGTGTCCATCCATACATGGGATGATTTTAATCTTTAAAACGGTCAATAATTGCGTATGCGATGTTTCAAGAGATATAAGAAAAATCAATGCACTTTCACTGATGTTGATATGTGAATAATGGCACAACCCGCAGGGGAGTGCTGTTGTGAGCTTATCAACATTTGCACAAGTGTATTGATTTTTCTAATTTTGTTGAGAAACAAGACATACACATGTATTGACCGTATTCAAACAGCAATACTAATCAAAATGTGCATAATCACCACCATCTGTGGCATAATTTTAGTCTCTTTAATATAATCACAGATGGTGGTTTTCCACCATCTGTGATATAATTTTGAAGAAATAAAAACCTGTCAACAAGTTTAAAACACCTGCAGCAAATATTGCAAACCTGTGCTATGTAAACGATAAATAAAACAAAGTGCATGGTCTCATTAGTTCCTAAATACTAAGAGTGTATGAATACAAGTCAGGAGAACAAAACAAATCTATAATTACACTTCATCTAATTTACCTACAATTACCTAATTTACCTACAATACAATTTATTAGTATATTGCACTATGAGAAAAACTGTATTTTGTAATGAAAATCTTTGCAAAATTTGCGTAACTGCACGTAATCTTGAGTTATTATTCATTTCGTTTGTAAGTTTTGGTTCACTATTTCAAATTCAATAAATAATGTTGTGTGTCCATAGGTAGAGACCAGTCTGTAAAGAAACTGAATATGAAGAAAAGAAAACGAAAAGAAGGAACTAGTCGTCCCTGCAGCTTGAACCAACCGAAGAAAAGGAGGAAAGCAACAAAAGTGATATCCGATACAACCTCATGCCTCTGCACCACGGTCCAGCAGGACACAATAAGGAAGAGAAAAACCAACAAGAAACCAGACAAGTCTAGCCAACCCTGCAGAATAAGCCTGCAGAAGACAAAAAGGAGAATGGAAAATGGGAAAAGTAATACTGGGTATTATGAGAAGGTGGATGTTTGTTATAGCCGCGGTGGTAAAGATAAATTGCCAAAATCACGTAAGTATAGAAAGCGGTTTAAAAAATGGGCATGCCTTTTAAAAAGATTATAGTAAATTCAACTTTAAGGGGATGATAATGACGTCATGAGGGAGCTTCTCTGATGGAACATCTTAACCCTAACTCTACCCCCCCACTTTTTTCAGATTTTTTTCTTCAACGTGGAAAATCGACCAAAATATCCCCCCGATCCCTCCGGGATTTGATCCAGGGACCTCCAGCACGTGGAGCTTCCAATCCCCCGCTACACCACGGCTTCCAAGCACAGTCTGGGCAGTGTATTGCCCAGACTGTATGGAGTGGGTCCATTTTTTCAGCGAAAAACTTCCACGCCGGGTGGTACCAACGTGCCCAGTCGTGGTTTATTGTAGTATATGGCAGTGTTAGGGTTATATTAACAAAACTTAGAAAATTTTTGAAGAAAAAAAAAAATTCAAAAAATTGCTTGTTAACCCTAACTCTACCCCCCACTTTTTTCCAGAATTTTTTCTTCAACGTGGAAAATCGACCAAAATATCCCCCCGATCCCCCCGGGATTTGATCCAGGGACTTCCAGCACGTGGAGCTTCCAATCCCCCGCTACACCACGGCTTCCAAGCACAGTCTAAGCAGTGTATTGCCCAGACTGTATGGAGTGGGTCCATTTTTTCAGCGAAAATCTTCCACGCCGGGTGGTACCAATGTGCCCAGTCGTGGTATATTGTGGTATATGGCAGTGTTAGGGTTAATGTGTGATTTGTTTTAAAGATTGGTTCATACTCCTGTGATACCCATAAGGTACCTAGGTGATACCCATGTGATACTCATGTGAAACATATACCCATGAGGCACCAGTGTATTATCCATGAGAAAACAATTGTGATACTCTGATGTGTTTTGGAAATCCACAACACTTCCATTCAAGTTTTGCAGGTATTCTTTTCCTAATTCCTCAACATGATCTGTGGGACCTACCAATAGGGGTAGCCATAAGACCCTTATAAAATGTAATAATATATTTTGCATGTTCTGTTATTATTTCCTCATACACTATCAATCCACAGTATTGACACTAGTCTTATTTTATTCAGTATGTTCTGTTTATATTTCTTTTCCTTTACACACTGTAGATCCCATGGAGATATTGTCATCAAATGCAAAGGGTGCCAGGCTTCTAACGGGAGACATTTTCAAAATCACCTCCATAAAGATGGAAGTGATTAAATCTATGTCAGGCAAGAGCAAGGTAAATACTAGGAATGCTTATGAATCACTCAGGTGATATTAAGAGAATAAAGGTATTGTTTTAGAGCACACCCCACCCTGTGTTATATTGTCTGACATAATTGTGCACAGTGGTATTAGTTGTTATACACTTTAGACATCTGTATTATTATATTAGTACCTTTAATTGCTGACATTTGTCAACTTATCGAATAACCCACAAACATTCCATCCAATCCCTTGCTGTGAGTACACCATATATCAACGTATTGCGCCGCATAAGCACACAGGAAAAGTGCAGTAAGACACACTGCGGAAGTGCACGTTATAGAACAAAACTATAATAGTTACCATGCACTGTGTGAGGATGGTCACGCTAATTAATGTATGATGTGTGTTATATTGTTTCATGTAAATATCACCTATTTCTCTAAGAACCAATGAGAATTGCTTAAAACAATTCTTGGCTGGTTAATAATGAGTATTGTTAGGCGTTGTGCAAATGAATACCGACCCAATTTTTTCTTCTTTTTTTTCACAAAATTCGGCAAAATTTGTTTAAGATTTGTTTGATTTTTACGGTCAATTTTCAAGGGGAAAAAGTAGGAATTTAAAAAAATGTGTTTATACATTTTGTTTGACCTTTTTATTTGTTTTCTTGTTGCAGCCACTAACTACTCCTAAACGATACCTCAGAGTGCAGAAGCATTTACACACAATGCTGAAGAACCACAAGTAAGTAATCAAGTTTTTTCACTCTCTTGATCCATTTCTTGTTCCTACTGGTTTTGTAGCTTTATACACTATAAGCATTTCTTGCAGATTTGTGCTCTTTACAAGTTTTCATATTATTAATATTATTATTATTATTATTGAAATTAACAATCTGCTTGACAAAACCAATTAATATACTCACATATTAATATTTCATCCTCATACATCGGAGGATGTTTCTTCGCGCCAAAGTGGATCATTGCCATTCTGATGAAATCCTCCGATGTATGAGGATGAAATATTAATATGTGAGTATATTAATTGGTTTTGTCAAGCAGATTGTTAATTTCAATGAATTTCAACAAACCTGATGAATCTTTTCACCGATGTTCGTAAATTATTATTATTAGTTATGGTTATAAATTGATATTACATTCTGGACTTCGTTTTGATTCATTGCTGCACTCAGTGCGCATTTGCTGATTACTGCTGCAGGGTTTTTTCAAAACATTTAGTGTTACGCCTTCTCTTTGAACCATTGCTTGTGCTCAACAACATCTTTTTAAATTTCTATTAACCATATTTGATTTAAAGAAAGACTGGCATTAAATACATACTCAAGCACCACACTAAATCGCTTCTGAACTCAAAAAAGCTGGACAAGCTGAGGCCAAAACCGCAAGAGTCGGACCCACACGAGACGCTGTTACCCGTTGTATATCAGAGGAGGGCACCTGACAAACCTAAAGATGCTGAGGTTAAGAAAAGGTAAGTGTATCAAACATTGTTTTAAAAAATTGACAGATGTTGTCTCTCACCGATTTTTTCTCTTGTTATTTTATAGTGGCAATTGATAAAAACATTAGAATAGCATGCTTCTTCTAACCTTTTAATATCTTGTGTTACACAAATTGGTACTTTAATAGCACCTATAATAGCACTAGTTCTGTGCTGTGATCTGCAAAATGAGAAGCAAGCGAAGCACATTGCGAGCAAAACGAACTGCCAGCAAAACTAACTGCCAGCAAAGCGAGTGGCACTAGTAAAATAACTGAATATATGATTACCCCCATAGGCCCTCAAATCAGCATTCAATCTCCCCACACAATGGGCTGTTCTCTTTCCATTGTAATTTCAATTCTGAATCACATTTACCACCTGACAGGCTGATCTGGATTAGGATTAGTTAATTTTATGACACAGCTGTCAATTCACTGTCAGGTCATAATTGTTAAAAGAGATCCAAGAAAACTGACCCCCCCCCCCCCCCCACCGCCAAGTCTTATGCCTGAAGGCAGAGGAAATACCCCCTCCTTAATTGCTTATGTTTCAATCTAAAGGCGAAGGTCTTTAAGATTACCAGTGCTGAATCGTTTGTAGTAGCTTGGGACTTCAGCATAACTTGGACCATTGCAAGTATTATGCTAATTTATATACCTCAGTTTTCAGCGGATGAGGCAGGCATAGCACTGACCAGTGCTATACTACAATTGACTAATTTCAATATTTGCTTACTTACTTAGTTTTGAAGCACAAAACAATTCACAATTGTGACCCGTCACATCAACATGGACATGTTGGAGGCCCAAGTCTTCCGAGTTACTAGTATGACTTGAAAGAGCGCATTTTAAGCCGTGTAATGATATCATGTTGAAAATAATCAGTCTTTGATTTGAAGAAGCACATTTGTTCTATTATTTTTTATTATATTTCACCAAATATATTGGCCTCTATCTCAAAACCTGTGTTTGCCGACAACATGTCCTTTTTGATGTGACTGGTCACAATTGCTTGCCATATTCCTGTGCCCTACATAGCTATTCTGATCGAGTTGGATTGAAGCCCAATTGTTTTTGAGGATGAAAATGTATGGGAGCTCAGGTTTCCCTGGTTTTCTTCTTTCTTATTGGGGTTAATTTGACAAATGGTTACTCCATAAGCAATAAGCAGCAGAGCAGAACCTCTTTTCTCTATGTTTGTATTAAAGATTTTAGGATCCTCTCAATAGAGATCTTTATTTAAGTCAAATGAATGAGTGATTAAAAAGTTGAATATGTATTTAAACACAACTATCTTGAATATTTCATTAGCCAATCAGAAGACAACAAAGAAGACAACATAGAAGACAACACAGACAGCACAAAAGATGGCACAGATTTGATTACCATGGCAACCCCATCATGGCGTGTCTATCTATTTGTACGGACAGTGCTATTGAGAATTGTGCCCCATCAACTCTGGGGATCCATGCTCAACAGATCAGTATTCTTAAAATGTAAGTATTAAAGAATTATTGATAACCATGGTAACCCCATCATAGTATATTTGGTTTGTTTGTATGGATTCATGCACAACGGATCAGTATTTCTTGAAATGTAAGTAAACATTGATAAAATGGCAACCCCATCTGGCGTGTTTATCTGTTTATACGGACAATGCTATGTAGAGGCCTAATCAACTTTGGGGATCTATGCACAATAGATCAGCATTCATGAAATGTAGGTATTTACATTGATGAAATGGCAACCCCGTCATGCCATGTTTGTCTTATCATAGAATGAAGTATGAGTGTCTCTTTAGGATCTCATTAGGGTCTTGTGGCTATTCTTGATCGTGCCAAATAAAATATGAACAGATTGGCATTGAAAATGGAAGTGTGGGTGGCACATAGGTATCTTATTAGTATTTAATGGTGTGTCATGGTTTTCTCATGGGTAGCTCATGGTTGTCTCATGGGTAGCTCATGGTTGTCTCATGGGTAGCTCATGGTTGTCTCATGGACATCTTCATTATAGCCAGAATAGTGCTCCATCAACTGCAAGGATCCATGCACAAGAAAGAATCATCTAAAATGGAAGTATGGGAGTACGACTATCTCATGGTTATCATATGGAAGTGTTTATTTTAGTTTGGAAGGTATGAGGAGGTGTCTGTGTATCAACGATTTGTGGAATTGAGGGTGCTATCTGAGGATCTCTAAGGTGTCTATCTCTTGGGTATCACTATCACATGAGTTTCACATGGCGTGTCTCATGTTTGTGTCATAGTTATCACATGAGTGTCACATGGCGTGTCTCATGTTTGTGTCATAGTTATCACATGGGTATCACATGGAGATAATGGAATTTCTCAGTTATTTGTTTCCTTTCATATACAGATGTAAAACGCTATCTTGAATTAGGTCGATATGAAAAGCTGTCTTTGCATCAACTTATCAAAGATATTCAGGTAAATACTATAAATACCCATCTTCCCATACCCATTACCCCCCCCCCCCCCCCCCCCTCCAATACCTATACACGGTTGGATATTTTTGGCGATGTATTTATTACCAATGCTCTGTATTGAGAGTGTTGAATTTCATATAATTTTGATATCTAAAATATTATGGAAACGTATTTAAGAAAACTTTGTGTAAATAATTGGTATTGACCCATATTGTCAACCTAAATTGTTAAAAGGAATAAAAAATAACGAAACAATTGGTCATTTTACTAAAATATTGGAGAAAAGCATGTACCCCTCTCACTCCCCAATGGATTCCTGTGTTCTTAATCAGGTCATGGAATAACAAATGTTACATAAATATGATCATCTTTAACTTGAGTCTTTTCTCCAAATTGACAGATTGATGATTGTGAATGGGTAAAACTGTATTCAAAATTACCTGCAGCTGCCCGTACTCCAGCGCCTAGTGACACCGCGAAGCAGCAAGAAATGGTTGCTGATTTACTACACTGGTTGATGGACAACTATGTCATCTGCCTCATAAAGGTATGAAACGCTCAAAGGCCTGTGATTCCCATGTGCACAGTCATATTCCAGGGGTTATGACCATTCTACATGTAGGCCATTTAAACACTCCCTAATTAAAGGTGTTTCGCTAACATTATGCCTTGAAAAAAAAACCACTCCTTTTTAGCATTTCAAAGGTCATCGTACCAAGAGTGTGTGCTTGCTTTGTGCTAAAAAGCAAGGACATAATTAGGTTCTTAAATGATCATTTCACCATTGTACCCATTTCACCATTGTACCCATTGCTCGGAAGAGCAATACCGAGCACGTTAAAAAGGTTACAGAATCTTTCGTAAACGGACCCCAATGGAAATAAGCTATATAAGCTTATTTGGTTATCCAGGGTCGTAGGACCCAAATGATCTCAAATCAAATCAAGTGACCAATACAGTGTTTCCTCTAAGAATCTTTTGAGCGAGTCAAATTGAACAAATATTGCAAAATTTAGACTTGTTAGAAAATGATGTGCACATAATACACATTGCAACTTGCAACTTCCAAATTGCAGTGGGTCAAATCAACCATCGACAGTGTCAAAATCGCATCATAGGGCTCAGCAGACACACTGGACCAATATGCCGACACCCATGAGATAGACATGTGACAACCATGAGATAGGCATGTGACACCCATGAGAAAGGCATTAACACCCATGATGGACACCTATGAGGCCCATGTAATACCCATGTGATCTCATACTAATGCACTCTTATTTTTCCCTCCCTTATATTCAGACATATTTCTATGTGACAGAGTCCAGTTTCTCCAGGAACCAGGTTCTCTATTTCCGCAAACCCCTCTGGCACATACTGGAAAATGTCGCCACCAAAAAACTCCAGGATTCCGGCATTGTAAGACCAATACCTGAGGCAGTTGCCAAGGAGATGTTGACATCGGGAGAATCTTTGGGGTACTCAGTTTTGAGGTTTGTGCCGAAGAAGACTAGTGTACGCCCAATAGTGAATATGGGAAAGTCATTTAAGGTGTCGACACAGAAGAAGGTATGAGTTACCTCCATGGTTACTGGTAAAGTCAGAATTTTTACATGACCAGTAAATTACCTCTGCCAAAATTCAATAATGCCACATTCAGTAGACATTTAAAAAAAATTGGAAAAAAAAAAAGAAAAAAAGAAAAAAAATTGAAAAAGATGTGGAATTTGGCAAAACTATGGACGGTATTTAGTATCACTGAAGGGAGGGGTGAGCGAAGATTATCATGTATGTGCAAGAATTTCTTAATTATGATGCGCACCTCAAAATAAATCCCTATACTTACTGTGTAAAATGGCCCCTAATAAAATGCCATTTTCTCATATAAAATTGGGCAAAAATAATAGTTTGCACTAATAGTGTCTGATAATCCTCATTTAGTAATCATTTGATTTACATTTCAGCAAATATCTTCAACTTTTGGAAACCACAACCTTTTGGAGCATTTTGATAGATCAGGGTAATTGGACCTTTCGTCGTCTGCTCCACTATTTATTTAGCAGTGTGGACTGTTACTATTTTCTTAGACCTAATTAGTGGAGTGTTTGATGAATGCATGACATATGTCATTCTTTGTTTTTCCATTCTTATAAATTAAAGGTTCTGCCAGTTAACACATTGCTGAAAGACCTGTTTGACGTGTTGACTCATATCAAGAATTCCCAGCCCCATCTATTTGGCTCAGCTCTTCTTGGGGCGGATGAAATGTACCCTGTGTGGCAACAATTTGTTGAGAGACAGAAGGACACTAACAGGTAGATAGGCTGCAGTTATCAACTGATGAGGATGGATGGGATCAGGTGGACTGAACTATAGTTTAATCAGTTCCAAATTGCAGATTTTATCTCTGGATGCGCAAAAGTTTGGCATACACATGCGTCACACTTATGATTGACAGTGCGCCATGTTGCGTCATGCAAGTTTTTGTGCATACCCTCTTCTGTATTTACTGCTGTAGCAGGTTCGCCAATTTGGAACTGACTGAACTATAGATATTTAGTATGGCAAGAATTTGATGAGAGACAAAAGCTCACTCAGAGATAGGCTGAAATCATGGGCCAAGAGAGATTTTTTTTCATTTAGAGTCTGCTCAACGTCTGATTTTGGAGATTTTTTGGCGACCGACGCACAAACTCCAATTTTGGAAATGTGTATGTACAATGCCTACAAACTCTGTGTAAAAATCACTATATAGAGATATGTTTTCATTTAGAGTCTGCCCAACAACCGATTTTGGAGTTTTTGCGACTGACGGTTAAACTCAGATTTTGGAGTTTTTGCGTATAATGCAGAAACTCATTTTTTAAAGTATCTACAACAGGCGCATAAAGTCCATTTTGTTAAGTTTAAAAAATCACTATATAGAGAGATTTCTTTTCATTTAAAGAACGCACAACCTCAGAATTTTGAATTTTTGCGACCGACGCACAAACTCAATTTCTTTAGTTTCTTGACATTATTATATATCTTTCCATTTGTAATTTCCAGACCATGGTTTTTTGTAAAGGTAGACATTACAAAATGTTATGAGTCCATCCAACATGAGAAACTTTTCACTGTCATGAAAACTCTGCTGGAATCACACTCGAAGGAGTACGTAATTTCAAGATTTGTTGCTGTGACAACAAAGAAAGGCGGGAAAGAAATCCACAACGCGTACAGACGACTGGTGTTAACTGACCACCAGGATGTACATGGGTTGCTGTTGAAGATGGCAAAGACTGACCAGAAATTCAAAAAAACAATCTTGGTCAATCAGGTATGTGGTCATTTAATTCCCTGGCTCTCCCTCTTCCTCTCACATTTCCTAAGCTGAAAAGGGTATTTGATAAAAGGATTTTTTGCCCAAATATTGAAAATCAGATTTAATATAAAATGTTATGGGGAATAATGGTAAATTCCCTTCATCACTGAATATTGGCATTTTTTTGGATATGTTGCGCAGACTATCAAAATAACCCCGTATATTTACATGTAGTCCCACTCTTGATTGTCTGACATAAGGATGAATACCAATGTCTTTGACTTGTATCCAAAGAAATCTTATGTCCTGGATTTGTGTCACATTCTAATGGATGCATGGTAAATAGTCTCCTGGTCACTCACAGTCAGACACATGTAGGCGCACACCGATCAGCTTATTGCTTATTTTTTATTTATTTTTGTTCAGCGCACTGGGGTCTTGCAAGACGGAGTGCGCTTAATAAGCATGGTTTATTATTATTATCATTGCACATGCTTGAAAACTCACAAAATTCCTGTAAACAATCAAAGCGGTAGATGAGCTATACCTGTTGCGCACCATGGATGTCCGTTTGACCATTTTGAGAGGTATATTTACCTTACATACATATCTGCAAGTTCAAAGCTTGGATAGCATGCTCAACTGACCTGGACTATTCATTATTATTTTAGGTCTCACAACATATAGAAACACCTGCCAGTCTCCTAGCAACACTCAAGAAACATGCCAAAGGAGATATCATCAAGGTAATTGTTAGTTTATATTGCAATTGACAGAAAGGGATGGCACAGCTTTCTTGGGCCAAAAACATCTATGTACTCTAAAGGGTGAGTCAAAAAGAAGTTGTACGGATTTGAATATTTTTTCCTGAGAAAGAAAAAGAAAATTGACCCAAAACTCAAAGCGATATTTTTACGAAAAATATTCTTCCGATCATCTGAAAAAAAGAATGACTGAAATCGATAATTCCTATCCAGAGTTATAGCTATTTTACTAAAAGAACTCATTTTTATAGCTGTCCACCGATACGTAAAACAGAACAAAGTAAAGAAAATGTTTAAAACTCATCATTATCATATCAGGTAGTAATAGTTTTATTCCTCATAATGCAAAATCATAGAATCCATCAAAAAGAGAAGGGTAAAGTCTTATTGTAGTCACCGATTATTTATTTTAGGCACACCATTCCCACCAGTGTTTGAAACTCCCGGGCTATAATTTTATTTGAATATGAATGACCGTGTGTACATTTTGCTGCCCACTAGATTAGGTAGATATATTAAGAGTAAGGGTCCAGAAGCATTTAGCAAGGTTCAGACACAATTAAAAAATGAAGTTCACCCAATTTAATCGACACTTTGGCAGGATATAGGTCTTGGGTCAAATAGTTTATCCTACCATGATGACCACCCCAGCAGGTGTCATGGTTGCCATGGCAACGCTATTCAAAATATGATGATGGAAATCGAATTATTTTACAATTCTCAAGGGTCTGAATAGGGTAGGTTTGTGCTACTGACAAAAAAAAACTGCTACATAAAATAATATAAATTATGATTTTACTATAAGGTATCATTGTTCAACTTTACATAACAAATGTTGCCAGATTTTTCTGCATTTTTTTAAATCCCTAATACAACCTTTGAAAAATCACCCTTTTTAGCGATTTTCCATAACCTCATTTTACTACAACTTTGAAACGCCACAGCAGCCGAGGGAGGTAGTGTTTTTTGGTTTTTTTTAAATCTTGGATTTAACTATTCATACCTTTGGTAAATCATACAGGAAATAAAATAACTGGGATATTTGGTCCTGTATGTTACACACATTCTACAAAAATGGCTATTTTCATAAAAAATGCTAAATTTAATTTTACAGTTCGTTATAGCTAAAGTAATGCAACATGTCCCAATATGTTAATCCTGCATAGGAAATGAAATGTTTAACTATTTGGGATAATTTTGTGTCCTTAAAATTATATTTTTTTAAAGAGGTGATGTCAGGAATGACCTTTGTATCTCTAAGTATGGCATGCATATTTCTTATTTGACATACATTATAACAGCATTAAAATAATGGAATGCGGAGTTATCTTTATCTGAAAACATGCAAATTCTTTGAAAATGAAAAGATTACTCACCCCTACTTATCCCACCCACCCCCGAGCTAACCCTACCACCCCAAGCTAACCCTACCCCTCCCCTCCCCAACCTATCCAACACACCCACCACATCACCCTTAAACCCGCATCCACCAATTAACCTACACCCTTCACATGCATGCATACATTATCTATCTCTGAAAATTGAGATTGAACAGTATATTTTCACATACAAATACTGATTAATGGGAGATAGAATGGTGTCAAAACAGAGTTGGATGGTGGTTATTGAATTCAGTGTCAACTGCAAGAGCACTGACCAACAAATGTTTTAATCTTATCAATATGGAGCCTTTCTCCATATATGTGTTGTTATATCACTTGTACTGATACCCAGTTGCTTGCAAATGTCAATAAGAGTCCGAATATTAGTACTAGACGAGAGTTTCGGCTTTTTCACCAGCTCACAAGTATTCAATATTCCACACATTATTGGATGAGTCAGTCAGTTGTAGTTCTCTCTCTACAATTCTTCTCAGGTTTTCCAATTGTTCCAATTAACATGCACTGTCACAACCATTTTCATTTTCTTCATTGACTTCATCCAAATCTTTCCGTGTTAGTCCTCCTCCAGTTGTCCGTTTCTTTGACATATTTGATGCAAGTCTTGACAAAAATACTTGATAATCTGTTGGGATGTCAAATATTCACTTGGACTGAATCGCTTCTGACCATTTCTGTCCGATTTTGTTTTGCCACCTTTACTGGATCTTCTTGTCAGTGGGGAAAACAAGCAAGGAAAACCAAACTTGCCTACCCTATAGAGAATCAAATCTATTTCATTTTCAACTCCACTGGTTTTTATGAGCTGTAGACTGCACAAATGTGATGAAATGTCTTTATTGCAGTTGGTAAGAACAAAGATCCTCGGATCTCTCATCACACAAGAAGGAGGATGTCATACAGAAATCAGGCGTCGTTTGGCTATGGCTAGATCTACATCTAGAAGATGTTCTCCGCCAACCTATTCCCAACTGATTCCTGTGTATTGGGCATATGGTTTATAGGTCTCTCGAACCTGATCGAAAACCAAACTTGCCTAACCCTAGAGAGAATCAAATGTATTTTATTTTCAACTCCACTGGTTTTCATAAGTTGTAGACTGCGCAAATGTGAGTGAAATGTCTTTATTGCAGTTGGTATGAACATAGATCCTCGCCCTCTCATCACACAAGAAGGAGGATGTCATACAAAAAGCATGCGTCGTTTGGCTATGGCTAGATCTGCAATGACACAGCTCTCAAAAATATGGTTTGACAGAGGCATCACTATATCAACCAAGGTACATCTGGTCAAAGCACTCGTTTTCCCTATTTCAACCTACGGCTGTGAATCCTGGACGCTGACAACTGCAAGCTGCAATAAAATCAATGCATTTGAAATGTGGTGTTGGCGCCGGATGCTAAGGATCACCTGGGTCATGAAGAGAACCAACGCAAGTGTGCTACAGGAGGTTGGTGTGAAGACAAGGCTACTTGGGCTGATCAATTCCCAAACTCTCTCTTATTTCGGTCATTTTGCCAGGCGCCAAGGAAACTGTCCAAAGAAGGTGATCATGCAGGGCAAGATCGAGGGTGCAGGCGGACTAGGCCGGCCAAGGTCAAGATGGTTTGACAGAATAAAAACTCTGGTTGGGCATCCTACTTGAGTCATTTATCGATTGGCTGTTGACCGACGAAAGTGGCGTGTCATCACCAAAATCACGAGCTGTCAGTCATGCCAGAAAAACGTACCAACCAACCAAGAACAAAGAAAGTTTCCTAAGAAGGAACTCTTAAGTTAATATGTCCACAAGGACTGGCCACATATGGATGAAAAGAACACGACATTTGCTGCTTATAAACGGGTTTTGCTCTACACCACACTTCCTGTCAAAGTACAAAATAGGTAGACAACTATATTGTAATCACATAATTCCCTGGTATATGCTACCAACCAATCACCTCCATTTATTAAGGTTTATTGTGGAGATAATGGCAACACTTCTGTAGCACTTTATCTGTATAAAATAGTTTAAGCCCACTTAAGTTGACCCAAAAAAGTAAACGGGAGGCCAGGGCATGCTAAACATGTTATTTATCTTTATTGCCTTATATGATATGTTTTACTAAAGGTTTTCAACGTGGCTTATCATGCTTATAGCTAGCCATGATATAAAAAATTATAGTCCACATTCCTAAGATTGGCCATGACATTGGTTTGGACATTGATGCAAACCTGCATATATTATGAAATTGAAAAAACAAATTATGTGTCACTTTGTTTACATTTTAATATTACTAGCATATAGAGCTCCCCAATTCTGTAATGTATATTGTAAAAATAATATACGGTAGGAATATTTTACCTGAATTTTCTTCTGTAGCACAGGTGAAGTACTGTAGCATTTTAATTGATGGTGCAGAGTGGTGATGTTTGTACCGGGTGCCTGTCTAACGACAGCTCGTTGCACCCTGCAAGGTTGCCAGATAGTTAGTAACAAAATCCATCACCTCTGAATCAGTTGGATTTCTTAGAAATAAACGTAGGCCTACATTCCTCTTGTTCATTACTAGTAGTAAATATACATACAGTGTTGCTTTATATAATGTGAAATATTTTCTTTGAAATTACTATTATTTACAGCTCCTAGGTGAATAAATACAATTTTGTATTGAATATTGACTATAAATCATGCACTTTAATAATTTTTATTCCACACACCAACAAATTTCATAATAATGATATAGGAATAATCAAGTTATTAGCTGTATAAATTCTGCGCATGCGCACATATTTATTTATTTGGCTAAAATAACTTAAAACAAAACTAGTATGAGACATTTTAAATAATATAATTGACTTTATACTTGATATTTTACCTTTTCGAGTACCCGAAACATGAAAATGCTAATACATTCAATTTGAGCCTTTTTACAGAATGAGACAAATTTGACGGGCCAGTACCCTTTCAAAAAGTAATATCCCAGTTATTTTAAAGTGGATTTGAGTTGAGCAAGATTCATTGATTATATCCTGAATTGGACATATAAAACATTTCACTACCTGGATTTATACACAGGTTCAAAGTTGACCTAAAATCAGACATCTGAAATTTGTCAAATATGGGGATTTTTAAACATCAATTTGGGGATTTCCCGAAACGCAATTTTTTTTTTTATAATTTTTTTTTTGTAGAGCAACATGTGTAGCAACATAATATTAAATCAGTAATACTTTCTATTCATTACACTTTTTGTGACAATTCCCAAAAAACTCAAATTTTGAGATTTTAAAATTGCAATTTCTTGCTATATCGGATGTTCTTTTGTTTTCCCTGTTGCCATGGCAACAAAGCAAATCTGATTTTTTTAATATCATTTTTATTGCTACCTCACCAAACCCTTTCACCACCACCATTTTCAGGAAATTTGATTTTTTCCCATTTTGTCTGAATTTTAAGAGTTTTGCTAAGTCCTTCCAGATCTTCTCTCTTAAGCATTCCGTGGACAGCTAAAAAAAGGGATTCTTTTATTAAAACAGGCATAGCTCCTGATATAATTGATCAATTTCAATGATTTCTTTGGTCATATGAGCGGAATAAGTTGCTCTTTGAATATGTGACTCATTGGTTTGTTAGATTTGTTTGGTCTATTTTTAAACAAATATTCATTCCCGTACATCTTCTTTTTGACTCACCCTGTATGTCACCTCAAGTTTGGAGGGCCCAATAACATATAACAGTATATTGGAAATGTAAATGAAGGGTTATCCGACCTAAATAGACAGTACACTAAATAAGAATCTAAATAATATGTTAATTTTAAATGCTAACATTTTAGGACACCACTGTATATCATACAGAACGGTGGTCAGCATTTACCTTAGAATATCAGGAATAAGTCAGGTCAAAGGTCATCCATCTCATCCCTCCTATATAGCTATTTTTATTGCTCTCGTTGACAAGTATCCCAAGTGCATGCACGCCCTCTGTTGGTTGTATGCCCATCTCCATATTTGAAAGTGAAATATTATACCAATATTTTGATAGTTTGTTTTGGTATTCCAAACAAAAAACAATGGGTTCCGAGTGCTAACGCTTTATATCTTACAGAATGGTGGTCAACACTTCCTAAGGACATCAGGGATAAGCCAAGGGTCCTCCATTTCATCCCTTCTATGCAGTTATTTCTATGCTCACATGGAAAGGTGTCGTTTAGCTGGGCTAGATGAAGACAGTGTAAGTATTGTAGGATTACACTAGGGATTGAAGAAAGTAATTAATTGCTTGTTAAGGAGAGAATCTGAGTTCAGTGAAGGTAAAAGTCATTCCTAAATCATATTGATACACATGCAATCAACTTTTGTAACCCTAATGGCACTGAATGCTAAGAAATACTACTAAACCAGATGCGCCCACCCAGGTAGGCTATCATATGCGGAGGGAAATCTTCAGATTTTTCAAGCTTACACCTTGGCATAATTACATTGGGGCGGAACTGCCACGCAGGTGACCCGCATTATATTCCTGGTGCCGGCAGAGCAAGCCCCCCTAATTTGACCTACACCTTGGCATAATTACATTGGGGTGGAACTGCCACGCAGGTGACCCGCATTATATGGTGCCGACAGAGCAAGCCCCCTCTCCCTAATTTGACCTACACCTTGGATTAATTACATAGTGATGGAACTGCCACGCAGGTGACCCGCATTATATTCCTGGTGCCGGCAGAGCAAGCCCCCTCTAATTTGACCTACACTTTGGCTTAATTACATAGGGGTGGAACTGCCACGCAGGTGACCCGCATCATATTCCTGGTGCCGGCAGAGCAAGCCCCCCCCCCCCCTAATTTGACTCATATTCCTCATCTGATCTCAAAACCACGCTGCAGGGGTTAGGGTTAAGCAACAGTTGCCATTGCGATTTGCAATATAGAAACTACTTCAACAAAATGATTGACCTGATGACTTGGTATCTTAAATCATAATGAAAAACCCAAACAATGATTTACATTCTTTTTTACAGCTTCTACTGCATCTTGTTGATGACTTTCTGCTGGTCACTCCCCATCTAGATAATGCCAAGCGGTTTCTAAATGTGCTACTTAATGGTAAGTTTCCTCCTATGTGCATGTGTAATGAAAAGCAATTTGAAGTATTAAAATGCTGGTGCTAATTAAGCTGTTGCTCCCCTACAAGGGCCAAATACAGTAAAGGATGTAGAGTGCATTTAACCCTATAACTATTCCTGGCGCCAGCACAGCCGGAGTGCCGGACTGTCCCCCTTATTTAACCCCTTTTTCTCCAAAACAGGCGTGGGTAAGAGTTATGATTTTTGTAGTAATCTCACATTTAGCTATGCAGGAGGATAGAAAATGATTTATTTCCTCCCATTGTTCTGCATATATATTTACATTCACTCCTCTCCATCTACCCCATAATGTTCTTAAAGCTCAAAGATTACTTCACTTGTTTTCATGTACAGGTCTACCACAGTATGGTTGCTATGCCAACAGTAACAAGACATTGACAAATTTCCCATTTGAGTTCCAGGGGAAGTCCATCCCAACATTGAAAAATTGTGGTAGGTAATTGATAAAAGCATATACATTTTGCGCATTTTGTTTAAATTTGTACAGTAAACCTTTACCAAAACATTAAAAGTTGACAACATCGGATGACTACCAATGTTTTAATTTTTGTTTTCCTTGTTAATTTTTGAATATAAATAGTGACTATTCCCGACAAAATTCTCATTGTATTAATGCAGAGTTGCTTCCTGGTGCGGTCTGTTCATTGACCAAACCAACCTTTTATGTGTGTAACAAGTATGCAAGGTATCGTGACATTAGTATGAGGTACACATCACATGGTTATCACATGGTTATCACATGGTTATCACATGGTTATCACATGGTTATCACATGTATCACATGGTTATCACATGGATAGATTATGGGTGTCTTATGTTTTGTTGCAGAATTGTTTCCCTGGTGTGGTCTACTAATTGATACCACTGACCTACATGTATGTAATGAGTATACACGGTATCAGGACACTGTTATGCGGTATACCATAAGTATAGATACATCTTCCAAAGATGTGTGGAGTGTTATGCAGAGTAGATTAAAACAGTGAGTAAATTGAACTGTAAAACAACTTAATTTTGCTAGTAATTTAATTTCGCTAGGAGATCCAATTCGCCAAATTAAATTGCCGCCACTTAAATTATTTATAATGGTCATTTATAGGAAGATGGTACAAATGAGTGACTAAATGCTGATTTGCAAAATTAAGTTGCCGTGAAATTCAACTGTTTTACAGTATTCTCGAATATTAGCCGCATTGTGGTTTCATAGGTACCTCATATCCTGATTGCGCGTCGGCAGGTAGTTCTTAACACTTTCCATGCGACTATTAGTTTTACCATAATACAAAACAGATTTTTCCGAAACCTTTCCCAAATTTCAAAGTCTATCTCAAGAATTATTAACCAACACAAGGCATGTTTGTACTCATTTTAATGCATTTCTCATGGTGATTCCAAATACGGTGATGTTTTTCAATAATTCTGACATTTTTTATACATTTTGTGAAATTTAAGAACTGTCGTCTGCAGATGCCTGCCGCGTGGAAAGTTTTACCACCTTATCTACTAATTTTCTCCTTTTTTTCTCTCCCTCTCTACTTCTGTGAATTTAACAGATCACTGCAAATCAAAGATATGAGGATCTTTCTTGATCCCGTTATCAATTCCCGACAGATTGTGATAAGTAACGTATACCGTATGCTTCTGATGCTAGTATTCAAGTATCATGCATATATCAAGGTTTTGCCTACAACCATTGAAACCAGGAGACATGCTAGTAAGAGAATATATTGTCGCTGTTCTGTCAAAATCTTGTATGTTTGTTCGGCCCTTCACCATGTGTAAAGTAAAACTGCCCAACGGTTGTGAGTAGGAAGTGTTGCTTTATACATGTTCAGGTTTTGATAGATGTGTGTTTGGCACTTAAACATGTTTAGAGCAGACTGCCCAAAGGATATACATAGGAAATATTACTTTATACATTCTGAAGGGCCGGATGGAGATACAAGGTTTTGACAGAACAGCAATGATATGTGAAAATGTATTCAGTTTATCGTTAAAAAAACACAAAGATACAATGCACAAATATATTGTTAAGATGTGGCCAAATACCCACAAAATGGTAATCGCTAAACTCACCACATTTTCAATCACAGTATAAAAAACATTGTTGCCATTGTTTTGGTTCCCTTTATGACTTTTGTCAAAAAAGTACTAAGTGATTGAATTGCAAGCTATTGTAAATATGTAACATAAATTTGAAAAATGAGAATGCCCAACCCCAGTAGGAGGGAGTGGGAGAACTGTTATTTATGAAATGATAGTTATGTGCCGCCCTATTGATTCACTTTGCATCTACTCCTTTGCTTTGCTCTCTGTTATTTTTAAAGATCCCTATTTCAGCTTCAGTTATTATGACCCCCCCCCCCCCCCTTATTCTGATATTTTAAAAATCGCTGAGGCAAAACCATTCCAATATCAACTTGATATTTGTTACTTTTTGTCGAAACCTTGTATGTGTTTCTGGCCCTTGAGCATGTATAAAGTAAAACTGCCCAATCGTTATGCATAGGAAGTGTTTCTAATACCTTTCAGGGGCAAGAGCAATTTATGGTTTAAATATATGTGGTTTTGGCCCTTGAACATTCAGACTGCCCCAAGGTTATACATAGGAGGAAAAGCGCCAATTTGTTGTTGAGTGTAATAATTAATAGTTAAGATTATTGTTCTTTCTTTTTGTGATAACATTTTTTCTTGATGCCCCTGTATACACATCATAATCTTCTTTGCCATATTATTTATTTTCAGCCTTGATTCTACATCTTATGGTGTACTTTGTGGAAATTATCTACAAGAAGCTAACACTAGACCACATATACCCATTGACCAAGACAACAGTCACATGGTAAGTGAAATCAGTAAGGTGTGCTTTATGGGTGTTTCATGGTTAGGGAACCCAAAAAACCTGTTCTATGGGACTGACCGACACATTTCTTTTATTTAAAAGAAACAAACTAATTGTTTGAACATTATTTGAAATGTTTTGAAATTCTTTGTAATTTTTTTGAAAAAAGTCAGAGGCAATCAAACAACAAGCGACCCAACCAAATAACAATCCAACCAACCAACATACAAACAAACAACGAACAATTTGACCTGTGTTTCTCCCGATAGTTTAATTGTCAAAAACACCCTTAGGTAGTTAGGATTAATAAAAGTCCCTGGTGATTGATCAAATGTTCCCATGTGTTTTAAATTGTTGCAAGATACAATATCATCTAATGAAATCAGTTGCCAGTTTGGTATGAATATGAAAAAGACTCAGCTTACGAGGGGCATTCAATAAATACCTGCAAGCATTGAAAATCTCTGAACCGTGACACGTGTCAGTAAAATAAACTTATGATACTTAAACTATAAGTTATGCTCTTTTCTCACAGCAAATCTCGAACACGTAGGTCATTTATATCATTACATTTCAGCACTGTGAATACCGTGATCTCAGGGCACTGGTTAGGGAATTAAATGTAACAATGGCGGGAAATTTGAAAGACAGGTTTATGGCATGCATTAAGTGCAACATTGGAAACTGCATCATTTGTTATTCAAATGGCCACTGCTTCATCAATAGTGGTGCTATTGTGACAAATGAGGTGTCAAAATGCGCAAGAAAAAATTCTGTTTTTTTCCCATATTTCAAATTGATTAAGGGTCTTAGGAATTAAACACAGGGTGTCTTGAAAAAAGTGGTTACTATATTTTTGTGCAGTGTTTATATGTGTCAACAGTGTTAATATTGGCGCTTGATTTATAATGCTGATTCTTGTCAATTTTCAGTGCCCAGAGACCATGATGTTTATAGTACTGAAATTACATGATAAAAATGACCCACATGTTTGAATTTTTCCGTGAGAAAGGGGTAAGGCTTCCAGTTTAAGTATCATAAGTTTATTTTATTGACACATCAGAGATTTTCAATGGTTGCAGGTATGTAATGAATGCCCCTCGTACTTATTGCTCGACTTATTTGTATTCGCGCTGTTCTGTCAAAACCTTGAATCTCCATCCAGCCCTTCAGCATGTATAAAGTAATACTTCTATGTATACCTTTGGGCAGTCTGTTCTAAACATGTTCAAGGGCCAAACACACATCTAATCAAAACATTGTAAGTGCTCTTGCCCCTGAACATGTATAAAGCAACACTTCCTATGCATAACTGTTAGGTAGTTTTACTTTATACATGTTGAAGGGCTGGAAAAACATACAAGGTTTTGACAGAACAGCAACATTATGTTTTGCAGGTTAGGATTAAAAGCCTTTAAGACCAAACTAGGGCAACACCAAACAGCGTATAAGGAGCTACTAAAAGTCCTGGGGAAACGACAACGTAAAGCAGCAATGAAAATGGTAGGTGCTGCAAGTATTTGGGAATCACACAGGTGTCTGTATCATGGGTTTCACATAGCTGATACATGTGACTAGCTACATCAAACAGACCTGTTGTTGGCAAACACAGTTTTGATAGAGAGGCCTTAAATTCAAACAGAATCAGGCTTGTCAATGCAAACTCGCACAATTTCCTTTTTAAACTCATGATTTGCCAATATAGGTGTGATATAGAACAGTCATGGATTTCCATGACCATTCTATATGACTTCCATATCTGGTTTAAACTCACAATTTGCCAATAATTTGTACATCATGCAAAGCAAAATCAATCCAATGGGATTATTATTATACTTTTGAAGCATTTGGATATGAAAGGTTTAAGCATTGCGCTAATCTTCATCCCGCAAGCACTGAGGAACTTTGGCCTTGGTCACTGTGCAAACTGTAGGAAGTTGGCCTTTTTGTTAGATTTTGTTGTTAAGGCGCACTGCGTGATTGTGTTTCATTTTGTCTTTTTTTATGTAACGTTGTAACACACTCCCTGCCTTTTGTTTTGATGGCATGTCCATCGGGTAACTGATTGATGATTAAAGCAAATGATGACTTTAAAGGGGCACTAAGAGATGTGTTGGAGGCTGCGCCCTTTATTATGATAAAAACTGGGATTAGTATATTTTTATAATTGTATTACATGTATGAACTTACACCTATAAGGATTAAGAAAAATCAGCCCTCTTTGTACAAGAAAACGTCAATTCAAAAATAATCGTAGAGCCGCAACGAGCATTTACGTTCGACAGTATTCCCCTGCAGTACGCGTGATACATAACGCGAACCATATTTGCATAGAGGGCGTATTTTAATGAATAGCGATGATATTGTTTTAATCAAGTGTGCTGTGTTTTTGTTAGTAGAAACAACAATAATGGCAATATTTAATGTTCATCTTGACATTTGAAGTAAATTTTTAAACATTTAAAATTTTCAACACCACTTAAAGGTAGATGACCCGATCACATTTCCGATTTTCAACTTGAAGTTTTCTATTCTACATGAAAGGTCATCCTTAAAAAAGCCGTGTTCCAAAGTTTGAGTTGCATAGCTCTAATGGTTCTTATTTTAGACGCACAAGATGCTGTGAACTGTACCCATTGAGTAGTACACAAACTATATCGGTGGTTACCACCATTCGCGGTAATTCTACGTTATTTCATCAATTTCTCCGCAATTATACCGATTTAGGCCGTCAAATTTCAGTATGATGATGAGAAAAATACGAGCTTTCATATGATATGAAAATCTCCGTATGTTTGAAATAATTCTGTGTTACGAAAATGTGATCGGGTCATCTACCTTTAATGTCCCTTTAAGTCATACTTAAAAGTATCTAGACCAAAAAAAAAAGTTGTAGTATATTATATTCTGTGGGATATCATTGCCTAGTGTGTGCTCAGCAGTAACAATCTGTGTGAAATGAATTACAGCTCACCATTCATTCATACATGCCTGACCGGTTTCGATAGCACAAAGTGTTCAATACAAATCATTGACCTCCCATAGGCTATTTGTTTATACTAAAAACATCGTAAGATAAATATTAACCACTCAATTTTTATGAATAAGGTGTCATATTGTGGAGTAGAAAATTGCTTGTTTAGTTTTTTGTTGCCGATTACTGATTTTAGATTAACTAATATAAAAGCACCTGGTCAGGAACTTTTTGTATTAGATGTATACTGGCAGCATAACCATTAGTCGCTATGCTGTGCCATTAAAATGTTATTGACATTTGTTAAAGGATTTTATAATTAGATCTCATTAGATTTTATAATCTGCCAATGTATACAATGCTCATAATTTTACCAAATTGAAACATGTTAACCTATTTGATTTTACAGGGTCATGAGACAGTAGCAGAGCTGGTGCTTTACTCCACACCAGATATTCCCCAGGAATTCACTACAATGTTGTAAATCAACCCTTCATATGGCAGAGTCACAAGGGATAATGCTTGTAATCAATCGAAGGACCAGCATCCTCTATAATATACAAACAGTTATGCAACAAGTGAACACACATAATGCTATGGACATCATTCAACCAGTGCGTGCGTGCGCAGGTGCGTAAACCAGGATGTGCATACCGGATGCTTTCAAAAAATGACCATGCGTCCTGATTGGTTAATCGTGAAAACCATAAACGTCACGCGCATACATGCATAGTTGTTCACACATTTCATGCATCTGGACGCAGCTCCGCAAACAGCAACAAAACGCACTTGCAGGAAATAGCTTTTATTTCATCCATAGCATTATGACAGTGACTATGAAACAGTAACTTCAGGAATGTTTACAATAAAAGCCAAAAGGCTTGAATTTTCCACCCAAGTGTTTTGTCTTGCCCCCCCCCCCCCCCCCCCCCTCCCCCTCCAGATTGTTTTATTGTCCCCCACCCCACCCCCGTTTTCCCCTTTAAAATGTTGATGGTGGTGCCGCCACTGCCCATGTGCACATACTGTTATCCAGGTTATTCAGTAGGCCTGCGTTCTGAGCGTTTAGTGGGTTCTAGTTCTATAGTCGGTTATTTAGTTTTATCATAGTTATTGTCGGCGGAGTCTATCTTCAAGATCACTTGTACCATTCCATGATTGTATTTGAGCACTGTGTGCCAACCCCGTTTTTTCGGGCCAATTTACATTAAATACATTAGGCATGTAGGGCTTAAACGTATGTAATCCCTTTGTCATGTTTGTTGCGTTCTAAATAGGCCTGACCATAATATACCGCACGCCCCGTTTATCCAGATACCATTATGTGCCCTTACTATATCTAGATTATCAAGTATAAGGGAAGTGCGCTTGCATAGTGGCTTAGGCCTAGTATTAGGGTATGATGGGGCAATCCGGGGGGGGGGGGGGGGGGGGGGGCAATACCGCACGTTCCGTTTATCCAGATACCCCATGTGGCCTTACTGTATCCATATTATCAAGTAAGTAAAGGGAAGTGCGGGGGAGGAAGGGGGCTTAGGCCTATAGGGTATGATGAGACAATCCCGTAATTTCCGTGCTACATATAAGCATCACGGCGTATAAAGCAGCAGCACCTTATTATTAAATTCATAAAGTAAGATTCAGACCTCGTCATAGTATAGGCTATAAGCCGCACCGCTGTATAAGTCGCACGAAGACAATGAAATGGGTGTGAGGGGGGGGGGGGGGGGGGGGTGCTGACCTTGATCCACCAGCCCAAAGCTTCATGACCAGCCATGCCTTGCGCGGCGGTATCGGCCAAATTTACACCTAACTAATTTTAGGCGATAACTGCTCAATTAATCATCCATATTTATAATACCGGAAGCATGGTTGACTGCATCAAATGGAGTTGCCTGCATGGGTGACTCCTCCTATCAAATGGGGTTACCTGTATGGGTAACTCCTTCATCAAATGTGGTGACTTGCAAGGGTGACTTCATCAAATGGGGTTACAACCGATGAGTAATTCCATCAAATGTATTTTCCTTTAGCCACTTCATGCACTTTAATTAACACATGTTATCCTGGATACGGTTTGCACCTTAAAATAAAGGTCTTATATACCTTATATGGCTTTATTTTTTTGTTTGTGTCTTGCTCCCGTTATTTTGTATGTACGGTATGCACAGCCGCAGCAGCGGAGCAACGGACTACCTGCTTTCAACCTGCCCCGTTAACAGTACAACGCCACAAACGCGGACACAATTTGTCTGCGTCATTACGTGTGCGCCGTATTGTGTGCGCCATGTTAAACGCGAACGCGCAGCAACAACATGAATGGTTGGCATGGTACTGCCAGTTTCTTTATCGGTATCAAACGTCGCGTTCGCCTATATAACTCCGATGTGAAAGTGTCACTTTAAGATCTGTGTAAGAGTTTGTTGTTTACATTTAGAAAATTTTGTGAAATATTTTTATTTGTCGGACGTATAGTCCCGTATAAATGCTTGTTACTATGCGATCTTTAAGAATAACAAACAGCGCATATACAGAAATGTAGCTATATCCCTGAAGAAAATATTTTGGGTGAAGACCATATGTCATCACTCACTCCGAAAACCACAATTTGTGTCCGAACAGTAGCCACCCGAGTAAAAGAAATTCAACATTTCGGATTTTCACATGTGATCCTTTCTGCGCATGTCTGAAAACGGGAAAAAACGGGCATTGAACTATCTAATTAGCTCGTGTATTAGAGGCGCAATTACCACGCTTTTTCAGTTGAAGAGGGACGCGAGTGTAAAATTATTATTGAACTATCTAATCAGGCGAGGGACCGAAAATTAGTATATAGATATCTACACTGTCACTGTATGTAGAAACAACAAATTAAGAATATTTTTTAATTTTATCGAGTTAGTGGAAATCTTCAAGGATGCACTTGTGTACTACATACTGATTGTATGTAAATGTTTGTATTATTAGGGCACTAATAATTAAGTATATAGCAACTTATTATCAGTGCAACTCTGAAATAGTACAAACTATAGTTCAGTCAGTTCCAAATATGTGCCCATCCTTACAGCAAGAGCAGTGGCCTGCAGAACGCTCATGTAATGCAACAGGGCACTCTATATGATTTGCATGCAACTTGCATATACTTGGATTACTTTTGCACATAGAGAGATGAAAATCCCTTGTGTTTCTCGCCATTTTAGAACTGACTCAACTATAGACGACAAAATGACCTGCTCTACGGTTGGATAAACATTTCAAGTAGAGTTCATCATTTTTTGGTTTTTATCAGTCCATGGACGATTTATTTTGTTGAATAAAAATGGAAATAAAAATGTTAAACATTGCGTTGGGGTTATTTCACCCAAACACACCTTTTGTACATGTTCTCAATAATGGAATGCAAGCCCACACTTGTATCCATTTCACTATAGTGTAGAAAGATATGCATAGATAAGGTGGGGTATGCCACTGCCCACCCTCGATATTTCACAAAGTCTTGTTGGTTCACTTGACAGCTCTTGCCTCCCCTACCCCAATATGAAAACTATAGGTACGCCACTTGGGCTAACGGTACCTAGTTAACCTACTATTTGTTGATTGTTAGCCCAACATTCTTTCATGCATAAGTTGAAAAATTAAGCTGTATTGTAGCTCTACATTATAGGTCACATGTTATATATTGTATATAAGATATTTATTGAATTATATTTTATACTTGGGCTTCATCAGGAATTTTAGTATTTGAGCAATATTTGTGGTGTATTTTTTTACTTTGGATTTTGATAGTTCAAATTTTGTTGTTAGTATGGTATATAACACTTTAAATTGAGACCAATTCATCTCATCTCAGTTTTGAGGTTGTTTAGCATAGGATGCTATATAAATCATAGGCCATGAGTGAGTAAATCAAAAGAAAATCAATGCATGTACGCTGATGTTGATGTATACAATGCTAGTACCTATGTGAGTATATCAACATCGGCATGCTGGTGTAACTCATTGATATATGGTACACATATTTTTAACTCAATTCATGTTTACACTTTCCATGCAGCTATTAGTTTTACCATGTACAAAACAGATTTTTCAGAATCCTTTCCCAAATGTCAACATCTTATCTTATGAATTACTGAATCAATACTAGCTAGGCATGTTTGTACTTATCTCATATGCATTTCTCATGGTGAAGAAATTCAATAATTTTGACATTTTTGAAACATTGGGACATTTTGGTACTGTCGTCTGAAGACGCCTGCTGCATGGAAAGTGTTAAAGAGGGATCACGATAGCTTAAAATGTTGATGAATACAACCTTACAAATAACTCACAGGGAATATCATTGACTTAATGAGTTCAAACGAATTGCTAACTTGAATTGACATCAGTGATTTTTTTAATCAAATTTTACCATTAATGATCACGTTTCATTACATAAAAAGTTAACAATCAAGAACAAATATTAGATGATTTCTCTATTCACTTGTTGTACTGTACCAGTTCATTTATTTTGCCTACCAAAATGTATTGAAATTTTAATAAAATAGCTGAAAAGTAAAATGATTCAATGGATATTTTTCAATCATATAAGTTGTATAAGCCTTGATATTATGAACTTATATCACCTGGGGGTATAGTGAAACCCTATTAACAGAAAATCATCAGGGGTGAATTTCAGATAGCTCTATGATATGTGACCCGTCACATCACAATGGACATGTTGGAGGCTATATATAGTAAAATCTGAGTAATTGGTATGACTTGAAAGAGCGCATTTAAAGCTTTGAAATGATACTGTGTTGAAAGACATTGTAATCACAAGATATGATTTGAAGAGGCATATTTGTTTCTATTATTTTCTTTATATTTCACCAAATATATAGACGTTATTCTTTATTGGCGCATTTACATCAACAGAGGGAGTGAAATCTCAACAGAGGGAGTGAAATCTAACTGAGCATGCTCAGAGCAATAAGTGCGCTAATAAACATTACAATCTCATACTTTTACTGCAATGTAATGAACTGTTAATGTCTTCATTTTCCTAGATAGTGTCGGTTACCAGCAAACATTTCATTTCACAAACTAGTAAAAATTGATAGTTTATACTTTCAAGTTTATTTCACGAATGTAATAAGGTAAAATATTGAACAGCTCAGAAGTATGAATAATTTTTTATGATTAGTACAAAGTTCACCCCATTGAAAAACTACAGCACTCTCGTCTCGGCTAAATCACTAGCCTCATTTTCGGAGCACTAATTGCGCTGAGCATGCTCAGTTGGATAGCACAGCCCTCTTGTGACGTAAATGCGCCAATAAAGAATAACGTCTATTAGCCTCTATTTCACAACTGTTTGCCGACAACATGTCCTTTTTGACGTGACTGGTCACATATGTCTTTACAGAGTTTGTGTTAAAGGAGTTTCACTGTAAGAATATTTATTTTGCCATATCTATGCCTATAATCAATGAGACCTAAGCAGTTGATTTCTGCTCATTTTGAGGTTAAAGTTAATCAATTGCCTGGGGTCCCAGAAGTGCAACGGGATAATTTGCCAAATGCTATGAGCCGATTTTCTGCTTTGATTCCCTATCATTGCAAAATGCCACATGTTTGCCATCTTTCTCTTTCTTCAAGGTTATAGGGCTAAGAATTGCTTCTTCAAGGTTATATAGGGCTAAGAATTGCTTTCGTCACAACAAAAATATGGGCTGAATTAATACAAATATAGGTTTATAACAAGTAATTCTCTGTCCGTAGGCCGCGTAGGAAAGACCTTAGAGCTGCCTTCTCCATGTGGGTCAGTTAGTCGGGGTGGGGGTGTGTCTATCAAACATTTGTCATACAATTTTTGGTTTCCTCTATTTCTATTTCATACAAAGTCCAACATCAACCTAACTTGGGACAACATGGGAATCGTCATATGTCAATAAGGTCAATGGTCACATATCAAGGTCATAGGTTTAGTTGTAAAATAAGCTGAAAACATCAAAAAATGCCAATTTTTCATACAAAGACCGATTGCAACTATCATAATGCTATCAGCTGTAGATAGCAAGTGAGTACAATGCTACCAGCCCTAGATAGCAAGTGAATATAATGCTATCAGCAGTAGATAGCGAGTGAATATAATGCTATCAGCAGTAGATAGCAAGTGAATATAATGCTATCAGCAGTAGCAAGTGAATACAATGCTATCAGCAGTAGATAGCAAGTTAATGCAATGCCATCAGCAATAGATGGCAAGTTAATACAATGCTATCAGCAGTAGATAGCGTGTGAATATAATGTTTCAGCAGTAGATAGTAAGTGAATATAATGTTATCAGCAATAGATAGCAAGTGAATATAATACTATCAGTAGATAGCAAGTGAATATAATGATATCAGCAATAGATAGCAAGTGAAATAATACTACTATCTACTATCAGTAGATAGCAAGTGAATATAATGATATTAGCAGTAGATAGTAAGTGAATATAATGATATCAGCAATAGATAGCAAGTGAATATAATACTATCAGTAGATAGCAAGTGAATATAATGATATCAGCAATAGATAGCAAGTGAATATAATACTATTATCTACTATCAGTAGATAGCAAATGAATATAATGATATCAGCAGTAGATAGTAAGTGAATATAATGATATCAGCAATAGATAGCAAGTGAATATAATACTATTATCTACTATCAGTAGATAGCAAATGAATATAATGATATCAGCAGTAGATGGCAACGGAATGCAATGCTAGCAACATGCACAGAAGACAGTAAGTGAATATAATGCTATGAGCAGTATATAGCAAGTGAATATAATGCTATCAGCTGTAGATAGTAAGCGAATATAATGCTATCAGCAGTAGATAGCAAGTGAATATAATGCTATCAGCAGTAGCAAGTGAATACAATGCTATCAGCAGTAGATAGCAAGTTAATGCAATGCCATCAGCAATAGATGGCAAGTTAATACAATGCTATCAGCAGTAGATAGCGTGTGAATATAATGTTTCAGCAGTAGATAGTAAGTGAATATAATGTTATCAGCAATAGATAGCAAGTGAATATAATACTATCAGTAGATAGCAAGTGAATATAATGATATCAGCAATAGATAGCAAGTGAATATAATACTACTATCTACTATCAGTAGATAGCAAGTGAATATAATGATATTAGCAGTAGATAGTAAGTGAATATAATGATATCAGCAATAGATAGCAAGTGAATATAATACTATCAGTAGATAGCAAGTGAATATAATGATATCAGCAATAGATAGCAAGTGAATATAATACTATTATCTACTATCAGTAGATAGCAAATGAATATAATGATATCAGCAGTAGATGGCAACGGAATGCAATGCTAGCAACATGCACAGAAGACAGTAAGTAAATATAATGCTATGAGCAGTATATAGCAAGTGAATATAATGCTATCAGCAGTAGATAGCAAGTGAAGATAATGCTATCACTTATCAGCAGTAAATAGCAAGTGAATATAATGCTATCAGCAGTAGGTAGCAAGTGAATATAATGCTATCAGCAATAGATAGCAAATTAATGCAATGCTACCAGCAGTAGATCGAGTCGTAAAACAAACCCCCTAACGGAGAGGGCTGGCTGTGGGCCTGGTAGACGATACAAATCATGACATTACCGATGATTAAATAATTGCTCATAATGAAAATGCACTTGGGTGAAACTTTCAAACCCTCTCTCAGTCATCTGTCCATCTGTAGTCACACATATGCTGCTGCTATTATTTAGTACCCTCATTTGTTGTATTACTTTGAATTTTGGAATTGAGTGACAGAAATAGTATCAGCAGCATATGTGTGATTTATACAGTGAGGGAAATACAACTATATTCATCGTCATAAAACTACATGGACAAAATTGAGGAACAAACAACTAGATTGGGTTTGAACCGTTTGATACCTGCATATGCAATTTTGCCATGATAGATTGCGTGCTTTGTAATTGGATGATTGTGTGAGAAATACATGGCAATACAACAATTTATTAAAAGTGGGAGTGACAGGTTGGGTCTTGTATATCTGAATAAGAAATGCTCGATTGATGATTGTGGTCTTTGGTCGACTAAATTTGCATTCAATCTGCTCAAACAACTATGGTGCAACTACATGTACAGTGAGTGGTTTGTGATGGGTGGCATCTGATTGGTGTGATTATAATGCTATCAGCAGTAGATAGATAACAAGTGAGAATAATGCTATCAGCAATATATAGTAATTAAATATAATGCTATCAGCACTGTAGATAGCAAGTGAATATAATGCTATCAGCAGTAGATAGCAAGTGAGGATCAGTAGATAGCAAGTGAGTATAATGCTATCAGCCCCAGATAGCAAATGAATATAATGCTATTAGCAGTATTAGCAAGTGAATATAATTATATCAGCAGTATATATCAAATGAATTCATTATTATCAACAGTAGATAGCAAGTGAATACAATGCTATCAGCAGTAGATAGCGAGTGAATATAATGCTATCAGCTGTAGATAGTAAGCGAATATAATGCTATCAGCAGTAGATAGCAAGTGAATATAATACTATCAGCTGTAGATAGTAAGCGAATATAATGCTATCAGCAGTAGATAGCAAGTGAATATAATGCTATCAGCTGTAGATAGTGAGCGAATATATAATGCTATCAGCAGTAGATAACAAGTGAGTTTAATGCTACCAGCCCTAGATAGCAAATGAAAATAATGATATTAGCAGTGTATAGCAAGTAAATATAATTATATCAGCAGTAGATAGCAATAGCACACAATGCTATCCGCAGTAGATAGTGATTGAATATAATGCTAGCAGCAGAAGATAGCAAGTGAGTTTAATGCTACCAGCCCTAGATAGCAAATGAAAATAATGCTATTAGCAGTGCATAGCAAGTGAATATAATTATACCAGCAGTAGATAGCAATAGTACACAATGCTATCCGCAGTAGATAGCAACTGAATATAATACTATCAGTAGATAGCAAATGAATATAATGATATCAGTAATAGATAGCAAATGAATATAATGATATCAGTAATAGATAGCAAGTGAATATAATACTACTATCTACTTTCAGTAGATAGCAAGTGAATAAAATGCTATCAGCAGTAGATAGCGTGTGAATATAATGTTATCAGCAGTAGATAGTAAGTGAATACAATGTTATCAGCAATAGATAGCAAGTGAATATAATACTATCAGTAGATAGCAAGTGAATATAATGATATCAGCAGTAGATGGCAACGGAACATAACGCTATCAGCAGTAGATAGCAAGTGAGTTTAATGCTATCAGCAGTAGATAGCAAGTGAATATAATGCTATCAGCTGTAGATAGCAAGTGAATATAATGATATCAGTAATAGATAGCAAGTGAATATAATACTACTATCTACTTTCAGTAGATAGCAAGTGAATAAAATGCTATCAGCTATAGATAGCAAGTGAATATAATACTACTATCTACTATCAGTAGATAGCAAGTGAATACAATGCTATCAGCAGTAGATAGCGTGTGAATATAATGTTATCAGCAGTAAATAGTAAGTGAATACAATGTTATCAGCAATATGTGAATACAATGTTATCAGCAATATGGCAACGGAATGCAATGCTAGCAACAGAAGATAGTAAGTGAATATAATGCTATCAGCAGTAGATAGCAAGTGAATATAATGCTATCAGCTGTAGATAGTAAGCGAATATAATGCTATCAGCTGTAGATAGCAAGTGAATATAATGCTATCAGCAGTAGATAGCAAGTGAATACAATGCTATCAGCAGTAGATAGCAAGTGAATATAATGCTGTCAGCAGTAGATAGCAAGTGCATATAATGCTATCAGCAGTAGATAGCAAGTGCATATAATGCTATCAGCAGTAGATAATAAGTAATTATAATGCTATCAGCAGTAGATAGCAAGCGCATATAATGCTATCAGCAGTAGATAGCAAGCGCATATAATGCTATCAGCAGTAGATAGCAAGTGCATATAATGCTATCAGCAGTAGATATTAAGTAATTATAATGCTATCAGCAGTAGATAGCAAGTGAATACAATGCTATCAGCAGTAGATAGCAAGTGCATATAATGCTATCAGCAGTAGATAGCAAGTGCATATAATGCTATCAGCAGTAGATAGCAAGTGCATATAATGCTATCAGCAGTAGATATTAAGTAATTATAATGCTGTCAGCAGTAGATAGCGTTAATACATTCCATTACCATCTTTTCTATCACCACTCCTCTATATTGCCCAGTTGGGATAACTTAATATTAGTAGATAATTTTCTTGAATATATAATATTTACATTTATTTTGGATTACAAAATTATTCCTAAATAAGATTGATTTTTAGATTCAGATTTGATGTAATTCGATATTTTTAGCTACTTCCTAAAGCACGGATTAGCCTATATTTACAGATTTATTGCATCGCCTATTGCATGGGTGTGTGTGTCCATGTGCTGTTAATAATGTATTCATATGATAATATTATCTTATTAATGATGATAATATTGCTGAAAAATAAGAGATTGGATAACTTAGTAAAAGTTTAGCCTGCTCTTGACAGACACGCCCACTTCCAGGGTCGCATGCGGAAATAATCTGTACATTTTGGCATTTAAACAGTGTTTAAAATTTAAAAACTTGCCTGAATAAATAACCAATAATATAAGCTCAGCCAGTTTCATAAACAAAAAAAGTCCAACTTTGACAATATAACATACATTTTCAAGTACTGCCTGGCATGGCATCTTCATGCATGTTATTGCAAGAGAATGAAAAACATTTATGCTTGTTGAGATTTTTTGTCAGTTCAGTTTCCAGAAACAACATCCACAGCTGATTAGGTTTTCGTTGAGATTTTGTAGCCCAAAAGTGCAATGAAAACTTAGGGAAATTCAAATGAGGCGTTCTTCCCCGCCCCCCCCCCCCCCAGAAATTGCACTGAGATGAAGAAATTGAAACTGCTGTTTACCAAAAGAACAAAAAACCCGAACAATAAATTAACAATAATCCACGAAAAATGGACCAATTTTTGTTTCGTTGGTGTTTAGGGATTTGTCCGTTCTATGGCCAAGTGTTGGTCACATTGAAAGAAACTTGAACTTATTCCATATAGACCAAAGACTTTACATGCATACTGCCCCACCGCGACAAAAGGAAGTAACTCCATTTTTATCAAAATTGAGTTATTTGCATGAATACACCAAAAATGACAGTATCTTTCAGTATAATAAAGGTTTGGCCCAGTTAAGTCTTCACAACATTGAAAAAAATCCTGATAAGTATTTGCTTCCTAAAACTGTTGATTTTTTCACATTCTATTGTTTACAAACTCAACACATTTACATGTTTTGATAAAGTATGTGTTATTCATTTATCAAAACACATACTTAATCCAAATAATTAAAGGTTTCACAGATAAATCAAGGATAATTCAGTTTTTGCCTTATATCTAAAAAGCATCAAAATGGAGTTACTTCCTTTTGTCGCGGTGGGGCAGCATATACTAGGCATGCATTGCAATTCTCATTTCTTATATGTGTTTCATTTCTTATTTGTGTTTGTATTTTTGTCGTTTAATACTAGCAGTTTCCCACCCTCACCCTCCTTCTACCTACCTATATATTCCCCCACTTCGAAATTCATCATATGGCTACTTCTTTGTCCCACCCATGCCACCAAATGGAAAGGTTTGGGCTACTTCTCACCATATTGGGCTACCTCGGTTTGACAGTATCTGTCAACACTGTTGTGTATTTCTCTCTGCTCCAGTGATCGGATGACTTGAAGTTTACGTGCGGAAGTTGTGTTCAAATTGTGCTGCAAAACAACCTCAATCATGGCTGAATCGAGTCTCACAAAAGACCCAGTGTGGGGAAAGCTTCAAACCTACCATAAAGAATGCAGCGGCAAACTGAATATTTTGGGAATGTTCAAATCGGACCCGCAAAGATTTGACCAATTCAGGTGAGCAAGGTCATTTTGTACACAGGCAAGTCTGCTTAATTCTGAAGGTATGTTAGTACTGAAGGATACGGAAGTCGGAAGCACATACCGTGCATTTAGCAAGCACTGAACCAGGACATCCGTGTTGATCATGTTGATAGGTACTGATTGCTTCAGATTAAAGATTGGCCTTGTTGGTTAGGTGTGGTCTATCTGTATCTGTATATGTCGTTGTCGGTAGAACTCCTCGTAGAGGTAACATCACCAACTTAGACTTGCACATTGGATGGATGCGCGTATATGTGATTGTGATAGCAATATTTTAGTTGAGGCCTTTTATGACGTGGTTTTAAACACATCCAGGGTTACAGCGTTGACAGCCGAGGCAACGCTTTGACCCACGATGAACCACGAGTCTATCACGAGTCTATCATGTCTATCAGCGTTGACCCACGAGTCTATCATGGGTCTATATTTGCTGGTTTATTTACGGCAGCAGCAGAGGCCGCAGGCCTGATTAGGCCACAGGCATGATTATCATGACCTTACATGTTTGAGTGATGTAGCTGCTTTACGCAGGCCCATGACACGGTATTAATGCCGACTTCAATAAAATACAAAATTGGAATAACTGGAATTTCTTCAAAAAAATGTTGGCACAGATTTTTAAATACAGGATCTCGGGTTTTACTGGGAATAACTTGGTTGGAGTTAGACTAGTTGTATGTACGTTAACGTTTTCAAAGGGAAGTGTAGCCTGGGACTAGAAATTGCAGGGGTTGGTAAATCAGAATTGCTGGAATTAATGGCCTGTCAATGGCATGGTTAGGGACCCAGTATAGAAAGTGACTATTCCTGCCGACATAAGTGCACTTTAAATGTGAAGACACGCACGCATGCCTTGTTAAAATTCATTGGACAAAATTGGAGAAAACATTCTAGCAAAATCTGTCAAATATGTAGGAAAGTTATGGGTCTCTGGTAAATAAAAGGGTAAAAAAGTAAGGCCCCCCCCCCCCTAAAATTTGATCACGTTTGTTTGCATGTGACATAACTCCACGCACAAATGTACATTTTGAAAAATTGAAACATTTATGAAAAGGTAATGCTTGGATATCCACCCAAAGTAGTGTTCTCTCAATAGCATGCTCACTTCTTCCAAAACAATAACATTTTTCCAAAATGATGATTTTAGAGAAAGTGGCACTTTTCAAAATCGTATGCAAGAAAAGTTACAAAAATGTCTCCAGTACTGTTAAAAATTAATTACAATTGTCTTTCAATTATAAAGGAAAGTCTTTTCTTTCTTTAGCTGGTCCTTAATTAAAATAATACTTTTTAAAATTTTATTTCATGCATGACTAGCCAATAGTGTCCACCATTCACGTCAATAACTTCCCTGTATTGTTGGGGAAATGTGACTGTTTTAGGAAAAGTAAACATGATATTATTGAAAAAGGGAAACTTTGTGTGGGTAGCCAAGGGTTTTCCCTTTTCGTAAATGTTTCAATCCCTCCAAACGCCTAATTGTTGGTGGATTTATGCACACAAACTTGTATAAAATCTTGAAAAGTGCCATTTTCTTTTAAACATAATTTTTGTGAAATGTGACTATTTTGGGAGACGTAATAATGATATTGAAATGGAGAAACTTTCTATGAGTAGCCAATTGTTTTTGCTTTTCATAAGTGTTTTAATCTCTGAAAAAGTTCAATTGTGTGTAGAGTTATGTCAACAAACGCAATCAAATTTGAGGGGGGGGGGCTTACTTTTTGACCCCCTTTATTATGGGTCCATTTTCTCCAAAAAAAAATGGGTAAATGTTTGGGTCAATTTTCATTTTGCTGGTGGCACATCCATACCCCCCTACTCCCACCCCCAATTTGCTGGTGGCACATCCACACTACCCCCCCCCCCCCCCCCAGGTGAAAATCCCCCGTTTTCAGGAAAGGGGGAAAACTTAACACTTTTAAAAATGGGGGAAACACGGAAAGAATGTGAGAGAAAAATAAGGGGAAAATGAGAAAAGAAAGAGAGCCAAGGGAGAGAAAAAGTGGAATTAGTGAGAAAAGGACCAAAAGAAGTTGGATATTTAAGGGGAAATTGTATTGGTAAGAAACTGATATATTTTCAAAATATACACCCCCAAACTTCAAACATAACTCATC
Source organism: Ophiura sarsii (assembly GCA_035610835.1). Taxonomy (NCBI): domain Eukaryota; kingdom Metazoa; phylum Echinodermata; class Ophiuroidea; order Amphilepidida; family Ophiuridae; genus Ophiura; species Ophiura sarsii. The sequence goes on along the minus strand of CM069458.1, from coordinate 7,726,484 downwards.
ATAACATGCATGATTGTTGTTTCTGTAGTCTCAAGCTGGATACTGGTGACAATGGAGATTTCTTGTTGGATTACTCTAAGAATCAGGTTAATAAGGAAGTCCTGGATCTACTTATGCAACTGGTAAGAAAATCAGTTTCATCATTATTTTATTTAAAGTTAAATTACATCGTCGTGGTGGGGGGAGGGTAGTAAAATGGGACATAAATAAACGCCATGGGGGGGGGGGGGGGGGGGGGGGGGGCGGGGTCATATTTTGTTTGAAAATGTTGTTTGAAAATTTCACAAATTGTTGAAAATCCTCCCGAAATACCCAAAATGTTTGTAAAACAAATTTTGTTTGAAAATTTCACAAATTGTTGAAAATCCTCCCGAAATACCCAAAATGTTTGTAAAACACCTCAAAAAATGCCCGGCTGGCAGACCCTCACCTAAGAGGTCTGTTTGAACGTAGAACAAGTTTTTGTTGTTGCCTTACAGCTGATTCTAGACACACATTCACACACTCCACATCCGCCATATCTTAGAAAACAGGGGTCGCAGGTTTGTGAAGCACACTCTTCACTATAATTAAAACAAAAATGTGTCGATCACAGCGTCATGATCCGAATGCTCGAGATCATTACAAAGGTTGAGCGTGTCCTTGTATGCAGTGATTTCCAAACAGTCGCAAAGCAGCGCGGGTCTTGTTGATTAGGGCCGCGATTGGTCAATTACCTATTTGTTTACAAGTATGTCACATCTTCCAGTTTTACTGCGTCCCTTGCCATCGTGAATGACGCGGTTACCCACGATACGCACCAGTTGCATGGGACGCTGGGGAATGGTATACGATGTGATCGACAATTTTTTATTTTGATTATAGAATATAATATTGTTGGCATGAGATGCGTTTGTCAGGCAGCATCATAAAAATAAAAATATAACTGATGATTGTTAACTTTTCATTATTCCAGGCCAGATCAAGAGGAGTCGAAGCAGCACGGGACAGGATGTTCAGCGGACAAAAGATCAATTTCACAGAGGATCGTGCCGTACTACACATAGCTCTGAGGAACCGTTCCAACACACCCATTGAGGTTGCTGGTAGAGATGTGATGCCGGATGTTAACGCTGTACTGGCACAGATGAGGACATTCACTGAGGTTAGTTTTAAAACTTTAACAGTAATTAGACAAGAACATGAATACTGGATTTCATATGATAATATTTTGTTATTGTTTTTATTTTTTGTTTTAACATTTAAAATTAATATTAAAATACTGAAATCATATTTTCTTCATGCTTGTGTATTTATTTTCTAAATACGGTATACCAGTTAAGCTCATTTTATAAGAGGTATTCTAGTATCACCGAGTGATTTTAGTTAATTCTTGCCAATGACTAGTTCTGTAAAACCACTTAATTTTGCAAATTTTGTGAGGAATATGGATTCGCGAAATTAAAACCCGCGAATCAAACAATTTTGCATTGAAAGTATCTGCAAAATTTCCAGATTCGCGAAATTTAATGCCTGCTAAAATAGCAAAATAAAGTATCCGCAAAATTATAGTGTTAAAGGTAGATGACCCGATCACATTTTCGTAACACAGAATTATTTCAAACATACAGAGATTTTCATATCATATGAAAGCTCGTATTTTTCTCATCATCATACTGAAATTTGACGGCCTAAATCGGTATAATTAAGGAGAAATCGATGAAATAACGTAGAATTACCGCGAATGGTGGTAACCACCGATATAGTTTGTGTACTACTCAATGGGTACAGTTCACAGCATCTTGTGCGTCTTAAATTAGAACCATTAGAGCTATGCAACTCAAACTTTGGAACACGACTTTTTTAAGGATGACCTTTCATATAGAATAGAAAACTTCAAGTTGAAAATCGGAACATCTACATTTAAATCTAGATACCATACTAAATCATGATCAACAACTTGACGAATATCAGATTTGGGACTGGAAATGAATGTTTGTTTCCAGGAAGAAAATAAAATATGCCTCAAAGGAGGCTTGATTACATTGACATTATGTATTTCTTTATTTGCAAAAACTAAATTTCCCACTAAATACCCAAATTTCCCAGTAGTGAGATTCCCGGCCAAACCCCTTTTTTTCCAGGCCTGGGTATAGGCATATCGCCAGCCAGACCTGCTTCGATAATTGCCTAACTCATTTTTTCAAGTTTTTAGAAACAACCAAAATATAAAAAGTGTGTTAGGCAATTATCGAAAGCAGGCTGATGATATGTTGAATAGCACCATGAACAGTGCAGGTGAATTCCAACAGGAACAGTAACTGTTGGATATAATTGGGTTGGGGATATACCTTTTAAAGTGAAATGTGGCCAAGGCTCAAGATAAGCGGGCGCTTGGCGATTTTTACCCCTCGGTCTTCCTTCAATAGCGCCCGGTAATGCTGAAAAATAAACAACCAGGCGCTGATATTTTGTCTAAACCAGCGCCCGTTGACGATCGGTAAAGGCTTGCCCAAGACATTAAATTTCGATTTGACAATGCTGCCACGCTGGATTTAATAAATTAGCTCCCAGTAGACTGAAAGTAGCTCCCGGTTCTCAATAAATTCCATGATCCGGGCGCTACTTTTGAAAAAAAAGTAGCTCCCGGTAAAAAACCTGTTATCTTGAGCCTTGAATGTGGCTTGTTATAGGCCTAATACGAGTTAATATGACCCATTTTAAACATTTTACATCATTATTACAAACTGCCTAACTCACAATGCTGACTAAGGCAGAACTGATATTGTGCATTTATCAACGCTTTTGACTTAGGTATTATTACAGCATGTGCATAATGTAATGAAGTCATGATTTATACAAAAAGCTCAATTCCGCTGAAAAGTGAGTTAGGCAATCATCGAAGCAGGCTGACGATATATGGTAAAGTTGATTAATTGCAAATTTTATTATGATTTATTTGCAGTCTGTAAGAAGTGGTACATGGAAGGGCTACACAGGCAAAGCAATAACTGATATTGTCAACATCGGTATCGGTGGATCCGACCTGGGACCGTTGATGGCTACAGAAGCACTCAAGCCATATGGTGGCGCCCTCGCATGTCATTTTGTGTCCAACATTGATGGGACTCACCTAGCAACCACACTTAAGAAACTCAATCCTGAGACAACTATGTTTGTTATTGCTTCCAAGGTACGTGTAGAGATGATGGGAGGGGATGCTGGACTGGTGGCGGTGGTACAATGGTATTTGGGATGTACAATACAATGGTATTTGGGATGGATGAAGAGATGGCTTCTCATTCTCAATGAAGTTCTTGATATGAAGATTTAAAAATGAGGTCCACTTTTCAGCCCTCAGTGTAACGCCAATCAGCAAAATATGTGTATGGGTGCACATCTGCATGCACATCTGCATGCACAATATTTAGTGGGTACTTTTGCTTATTTATCTGGTTAATTTTGAGTATGATATTCAACATTGTATCATCCGGAAGCCTATCATAATAATGATATGAAATTGCTGTTCTTCAAAACTACTGGAATAATATAACTTTACATTGACCATGTAATTGTTGGCTTCAATAAGACTCGTTCTCTTGAATACCAGTAAAACAATATAGTCACATACTTAACACTTTCCATGCGGCTATCAGTTTTACTATATATACAAAACAAATGTTTCAAAAGCCTTTCACAACTTTTTAAGACTATGTTAAGAATTACTGAACCAATACTAAGCATGTTTGTACTTATTTTAATGCATTTTTCATAGGGATTCCAAATATGGTGATGATATTCAATAATTTTGACATTTTTGAATTATTTTGTTCAATTTTGGAACTGTCGTCTGCAGACGCCTGCCTCATGGAAAATGTTAATCACTCATTCAATTATTTAACTCTTTGTTTGTATGCAGACTTTCACCACCCTAGAAACAATCACCAATGCTACATCAGCACGTACATGGTTTCTTGAGACGGCCAAGGATTCTGCCGCTGTTGCCAAGCATTTTGTAGCATTGTCTACAAACACGGTAAGTTATCTTATCATGTTAACAAACATGCTGGAATAACATGTGCCATTTATCCACTTTATTTAGAAAACCCTTTAGTTACGGACATAAGAGGTGTATGTTCCGATCACATTCGATCTCTCTGACCATCAACACATTTTGATATCAGAAGGAACCCCATGTTTTTCTCATTATTTCTGTAAAATGTTGGGCGCAAGATATGTTCCATTTAGACGTTATAGGCCAAAATGCAGTGAATTACTACCAAAGGTGATTAACCACCCAGCCAGTTTGTGTACTACTCAATGGGCAAATTTCATATTACCTTGTGCTTCTATTAAAATAAGAACCAGTGGAGTTATGCAAATCAAACCTTGAAATGCGACTATGTTAAGGATGACCCTTCATGTAGAATAAAAAACATCAAGTTGAAAATCGGGCCAGCAATCGGAACACCTACCTTTACGGCCTGTAATTGGGCTATTCTTTTATCATGTTAGCCCATGGTAAAGAATAATAATATATGATATACTGATGCAACATGTGTCAGGTATTCACTGCATGGGGTAACACCTAAGCAACTACAATAATGTTACTGGACAATTCCACTGCTATAGCTAAGCATTTTGTAGCATTGGCTGAAAATATGGTAAGCGCTACATGCTCACTATCTATGACAACCTGTTGTCACATGGTCATCTAAAATTTGGTCATGCGACCAGATGAGGGACAGCACTGCAAAGCTGCAAGTAGAGGCATAGGTGGCTATACAAGTTACATTCCTTCTTGAATCGTGGCTCAGGAGAAAGAATCAAAATTCTTCCTTATAAACTGATGTGTTTCTTTTTTCTTTCCATTATTTCAGGCCTTGGTCACCGATTTTGGAATTGACAAAGCCAACATGTTTGCATTCTGGGATGTAAGTATACTTTATTGTCAATGTGTAGAGGTGTTATATTTATAGTGCTAAATGTTTAAATATACATAATGTAAAATAATAAAGTTAATTGTTGACTATTGATAGCTATCATCCTAAGGTATCATACTCAAATAATTTTAAAATATTTGACAATTCACATCAGTATATGATCATCTCTTCACTTTTTTTGTTTCCTCAGTGGGTTGGAGGGCGCTACTCGCTGTGGTCTGCCATCGGTATGTCTATCGCCCTCTATATCGGCATGGATAATTTTGAGTCTTTTCTTGCGGGGGCGCACTTCATGGATAATCACTTCAAAACAACACCACTGGAGCAGAACATCCCAGTCATCCTGGCCATGCTAGGAGTGTGGTATCATAACTTTTGTGGAGCAGAGACACATGCACTTCTGCCTTATGATCAGGTAGGCTATACATGTCACATAGGGTGTACTGTAAAATCAGAAATGTTTGCGAGTTTAAAATTTCACGAATCAGCAATACTGGCCTAATTCACGGCATGAACATTTTGCGAATGTAAACTTTGGCGTTACATTGTGTACTAGCAATGCAGTGCTACAAGGAAGATTGGAAATATTCGCTGCATGACATTTTTTGCAAGTATATATGCTCCTTGGGAAATATAAAATGCCCGCGAACATATCTGGTTTTACAATATTTATATAGCATTATCAAATCTTCTGTAAGGTTTATTTCAAGGTAACCTGTCAGAGGTTTATGCTTAGCCATTTTAGTCATTCCCAATGACAGATTTCACATCATTTGTCTTTCAAAATTGTTCGGGTCATAGTTTGTGACTTGTTGACAGTCAACAGTCATGAGTAGAGTTTCCATCGTCGGAGCTAACACTCATTGGAATCTGTCAGCAGCTAGCAGCAATTTTGTAATGGAAAACAAATTTAGATATAAACCGAGGTCCGATCCTCACAGCTGGATTGCCTAAATCTCTTTCAAATTGCATTTAGGCCAGACTCCTCAATATCATTTTGCTGATTGGGTTTGGTAACTTCACACAACCTTCGCAAATATATTCTCAAGAGTGGGAAAATTGATGTACCGTATTATCCCTATTAAGCGCCCATGCCCTTATAACCCCTCTTTTCCCAAATGACTACCATAAAGTAACACCTAATAAGCGCCCATCTTTTTAGCCACTGGAGCTCAATACAAAGCATGTAAGTAGCGTCCGACAGTCCCGGCATCAACAAGATGTTGGCGCCATCAACGCATCGGTGGGCCGTGCACATTTTTCACCAAAATATGACATGCACATTATTCGCAATCTTTTCGAATTAGACAGTTTCAACAATAAATGACTTTACAAAAAGGTAACTTAATAAGCGCCCACCCAAAATGACTTTGCTAAGTGCCCTGGGTGCTTAATAGGGATAATACGGTACTTCAAATAATGTTCACATTCCCATTTGTGTAACAATGTATTTTGACTCTTTAATCTACACACAGTACATGCATAGGTTTGCAGCATACTTCCAGCAAGGGGATATGGAGTCTAATGGGAAATATGTGACTCGTAGTGGTAATAGGGTCGATTACACTACAGGACCTATTGTATGGGGTGAACCAGGCACTAATGGACAACATGCATTCTATCAACTCATACACCAAGGTAGGTCAAGTCATTTTCTACTTATCAAGGCAGTTACGTTTATACCTCTGCCGATTGCCAAATATGTGACTCGTAGTGGTAATAGGGTCGATTACACTACAGGACCTATTGTATGGGATGAACCAGGCACTAATGGACAACATGCATTCTATCAACTCATACACCAAGGTAGGTCAAGTCCTTTTCTACTTTATCAAGGCAGTGATGTCTATACCTCTGCCAATTGGCAAATATGTGACTCGTAGTGGTAATAGGGTCGATTACACTACAGGACCTATTGTATGGGGTGAACCAGGCACTAATGGACAACATGCATTCTATCAACTCATACACCAAGGTAGGTCAAGTCCTTTTCTACTTATCAAGGCAGTTATATCAACTGATTCCTCTGGCAATTGGCAAATATGTGACATTGTAGCGGTAATAGGGTTGATTACACTACAGGGCCTATTGGCATTAATGGATAACATGCATTTTATCAACCCATACACCAAGGTAGGTCAAGTACATCTTACTTTATCTAGGCAATAATATCATTTTACTGATGGGTCAACAGATCATTCATACAATTATATGACACAATTTGCCAGGATCAAGATCAATTATGTTGAATAACAGGTAAGGTGCTTAGATTCTCTGTGAGCTTGAGGCCATTTCTGTTATTAATCCTCTTGTCTGGCTTTATCTGTATGCTTTCAACACTGTTTGTTAATAAAATGGAAATGATTTTATAAACCCTAGTAACATTTAATGTTCATTGTTCTGTTTATATTATGCTACAGGTACTCGTCTGATTCCTGCTGACTTCCTTGCACCAGTTGAAACACAAAATCCTATCACCGATGGTCTGCATCACGAGGTAAGCGAATGGATCTTAATGACATGGCCGTCACACGTACGTGACATGTACATGACATGTATGTCTCATGTATATCACAACCTTTCAGTGATGGCCTACTAGACTGATATTGAAGCATAGTTACAAAAAATTCAATATAATTTTATAAGCTTTGTAAATCATACTTCACATGTAATTTACAATTTTCACATCACATACTCCCCATGTGTTACACATGTTCATCACACCATCTAATGAGATTAATAAAGTCTGCACAAAATAATAATTGGATATATTCTTATGTAATTAGGCATGCATTTCTCAAATCCTGGTTTAATGATGAATTATGATTTGTTTGAATGTGATGATGCGGCTTATTTGTATATACACGGTAGAACCTTGTTAGCACACACTTTGTACACATACATAATAATAATAATAAAACACATTTATAAAGCGCACTACACGGGGAATCACAGTGTGCTGTATACACATATGTAAGAACCCTAAACACACATACATTCCTGATAACAGAATACCACCTACTATCATAAATTCCTCTTATATAGATCTTGCTGGCCAACTTCTTGGCCCAGCCAGAGGCTTTGATGAAGGGTAAGACTTTAGGGGAGGCTGAGGCAGAATTGAAAGCAGCCAGCATGCCAGAAGATCAAATCAAACTGATATTGCCGCATAAGGTAAGTGTAGTATATCAATACCATAGGAATAAAATTTTAAAAACCGACAAAAAACCGACTTTATATCCTGCATCTGCGTTGTTCCTTGTGATATCTGTTAATGTGTGAATGTGATACCTCATATTTATTTTTCCATTCTAAAATTTTAATTTGATTCATCTTGCATAACAGTCAGATATGCAAAAATGTGGATTTGTAAAAACTTATATTATAATAAATAAATTTCACCGGAATTATTAATTTGATGTCAATGTGCATGTCAGTCATTAGATGCATTATTTAGGGCCGGTACTGTGATTCAATATAGATTGCATCACTATATATTCCAGTACATTAGAGTCACGCACCCGATAATATTAATCAGATGGAATACACTCTTAAACACAGCAATGTCACAGTTATACCAAGGGTTGACAAGCAGAAAGACTTAACTCAAAAGGGACATTCTGAGAAAAATTATTTATAATATTTTGTGTTTCATTGAGTTGTGTGTAAAAATGAACTGGGCTGTGAGCTTTAACTCCAATGGGGACTGTTTGAGAGTAAGTCTTTTTGGTCCTTACAAGTTTTGGGTGACAAGGATTGTTTTGGTACCAATTTCTCAAAATGACCAACAATTGAGTTACGTTTCTCTGGTAGTCAACCCTCGATACTTTAGGTGGAATGAAATATTATACATTTTTGTTATTCTGATAACTTATTGTAACATTTTGTCCTCTTTGTCAGGTGTTTGAAGGCAATCGTCCCACCAACTCCATCGTGTTCCAAAAATTGACACCATTTGTTCTTGGTCTACTGATTGCTATGTATGAGCATAAGATCTTCACACAGGGTGTTATCTGGGATATCAACTCATATGATCAATGGGGGTAAGTCTTAGATCAATCTTGTTCATGAATTATAACCCCAGCATGTAAATTGAGTCTGGACTCTGGCGCATTGGTAGAAATTGTATACATACCTTTTCAGATTCAAATTTAAAGTGGTACAGCTTTCAAGCACAAGAGTAGTATTTCTGTGAGACCCAGGAGGCTATCGAGACAAGACCCAGCTACCTACACTCAACTGAGACACTGGCTATGACCTTCCCGCCATCTATGACTATCTGCTGTCACATGATCTTTGGTAAGGTGGTAATGTGACCAGAGGGGCAACATAAGAGGTGACGATGGCATCGAAAGCTAAGCACCACTTTAAATTGGTATCTGAAAATATATTTATACATTATTATCTTCAATCTCATCTTCCACCTTGCCTCCCTCAAAAGGGACAACTGTGTACATATTGAAACAGGGCCTTATCAGGCAATATCTGCCAATTCTTCATTAAATTGATATTATATTCATCATGAAAATGCTAAGTTTAAGTGTTGTCCTCGATTCACAGTGGTTTTCTACTCTCCTCATCCTGAATGGCTCTCTTGAATTTGTCAGTTCCAGTATCTCCTTTGAAAGTCTCCTTATTAATGAGCTTAGCATGCACACACAGGTCTATATCGAGGGTTGGGCGCCAGAAGACTGTAACTCAAGAAATGCTATTTAGAGATAATCGACTTTCAAATATTTGGGACTCATTACAATACACTGTAGCACCCAACTTATAACTCTAATTTTAGTCAAATTCAGAGTGTTTATGAGTTATCTCTTTATGGTTCTGAAAATCTAGATTATATGAATTATTTTGGTATCTAAATATCAATTTGCCCAAAAGTTGAGTTACGGCCTTCTGGCGCTCAACCCTAGATATGGATTTCATTCATCATAAATCTGATCCAGTAGACATTATGACATAGCAATCAAGTGGCTTTTAATAAATGTCTTCATAGTATAGTCTTCATAGTATAGTTTACCATTATACCTTTCCTCTTTGATTCTTCCTGTTGTACAGTGTTGAGTTGGGTAAACAACTAGCCAAGGCGATCCAACCAGAGCTACCTGGCAGCGAACCAGTCACCTCTCATGATGGCTCTACCAATGGTCTTATCAACTACCTCAAAGCGCATCGCAAGTAATTTGAATAGAGAACAACTGTAATAGAATACTGTAATAGACTTTTTGTGCAGACATGGTAGTTGTTTAGGGCCAGGATTAAGACTAGGGTGAGGATTAGGATTAGGGGCATCACATATTTTCAGTTGCTAATAGAGTATGAAATACATATCACTGCCGGCTGTTGAAGAAAATCTGCTCTTTACTGAAGTCATTTGTAGCACTGTGGCATTGCCATTGGCATCTTGTAACAGCAATAAATGACACTATCAATCGTGTAATGCCTCTAGGGTTAGGATTAATGTAATTGCTAGTTTTACCAGAGACTGCCATTTTGTATCTCCCAAACCTTTGGTGCGTTGTAAATACCTTGCAATGGGTTTATACCTTATTTGATTGAAATCAGAAGAAGAAAAAACATATAAAATGTGACAAGATTTGGTGCTCCTTGTAATATGAAAAATTGAACCCACCTTAGAAGAATGTTTATGGTATGCTTATTGCTGAATAAATTGCAATACATTGCAATTTACAGCAATAAGAAATTTGAACATTTCAAAAGCAAGTAACAATCTAATCAATGTCTAACAGTGCATGGATATTGATGATGTCTCTGGCAACGACAAACATTATTGTTTTACAGGGTGACTCAAATATTTTTGAGGTTTTTAGGACATGAGGGTCAATATATAATAGGGAAAGAAGTACAAGGCAGTCATCATTAAATGTAAAAACAAATACTGCCTTATGCTTTATTTCGTCTGGGAGAACTTTTTTGGATATGGCCCACTTAGATGCATATATCCCAGTGATATATTAACCAAACCTTGATATTATACAGATTGCATGACATTTGCATTAATATATGGTTGTGTTTTAAACTAGCCAATTGATTTGATGTCGCAAGCTATTATTTCTATTAGGATAATATATATTTTGTTTTTGTCATTAGCTGGTATTGGGAGTGCATGGTAGTACTTATATAAAACCTTGGGTGTTGTGTATGTTTCTTGAACCTATTTTTGTATATATTAAGAGTTTTATTTAGTATAGTTTAATCAGTTTATAACTGGCAAGAATTGTGTGGCTTGTATTTATCTGCACGCAAAAAGAATCCCTGCGTATTTATTGTTTTAAATGTGTTTCCAGGCATCATAATCAGGTATAAACGCAACGATCATGTGCTTATGATGTGCATGACGCATACTCAACTGCATTGATATACGCAATCCCATCTGCCCAGTAGAAAGATACAAGCCTCATAATTGATGCCAATTTAGAACTGATTAAACTGTAGGTATATCTTAAACAGTACTAAACCCTAAAACAGTTTTATTTTCAAAGTGGTTGATATTAGAATCATGTGTAGGAATAAAATTGGCAAATCTGGTTCATTATTTCGAGGACATTTCAAAGCAAACTTGTGAATGATGGCCAACAAATAAAACAACTGAATCACCAAGATTATACGCCCTTTGGGCATCATGCTGGATTCTGCTATGTTGAAGGGATTATAATCAATCAATAATATAAAATGATTATTGACTAATTTAATTAATAATATAAAATGATCAGCATGAGAATATTGATTGTTTTTCTGATTATATTTTATTTTGTCTTGAGCTGTGTTAAAACAACTGCTGTTTAAGTTTGTTTTGAATTATGGCCCAAAGGGCTATGCTTTCATAATTGCAATTTTACAAGCATTACTTTAAAGTTTAAATATCTTATGCAAAGGAAATAGCTTTAGCATGGTATTGGTATACAATAAAAGGTGTTTCATAAAATATGGCACCTATTTACGTATCGTGTAAATGATATACTAAATGACACAATTGTTACTGAACAAGTATCACTGCTTTATCATAGTCTCGGTGTGGTTTTTTTTCCTTGTTGTGCATTTTTTGTGTATTTTGTAGGCTATAGCTATAAGCTCTAAGCTATAAACTGATAATTAACTTTATATTTAACCCTTTGAACCCGGAGTTATTATTAGGGTTCGGTACACCCACCCTGACTTCTCCGGGGTAAAATGGTAAATATAGTACACCTATATCATCGGTAATATATGTTACCGATGATAGAGGGCAGTATGCCATTACACTACACGTATAACGTAACCTATCTATATCATAAAAACGTCCGTTTTTATCGCCAAAATTGCCAATCATGACCGTAAAACAATGCATCCATGTCTACCTGAGTACCATCTGCGCCATATTGGGTTGCATATTCATCCAATTTCGCGCTATTTTGACTGTTTTCTTCAGCTAAATTACATCAAAATACAACGAAAACAACCTTGCTAAACAATGTATTTCACATCGGGGGAACATCACATGACTTTCAGGTCACCTGACCACTCAGTCATATGATCAATGTGTCATCTGTTCGCTCAGGTCGATTTATCGACCTATCGGGTTATATGGCGTTCCCCGATAGGTCGATTTATCGACCTATCGGGTTCAAAGGGTTAAGAAGTATGAAAATAGCATACAATTATTAACAAATTGAAATCATTCATGTTATACCAAAACCAGATTATTATAAATTTTATATATTTTTATTGTTAAATAAAAGTGACTGCTAAATCAAAAGATTGATTTGCAGTGATTTATCCAAATATGTGACGCGATCAAGTGTAATGAGTCTGATGTTGGGAATATTGATTTTGAGTTATAGGTAAAAATAAGTGACAAATGGTTATGTTTTACCTTTCTTAGTTGATTAATTGTTTGCAACTTAAAAACTAGAAGTTCAATTTTTAGTTGGGTTTGGATCTTACTGTAGCATTTTCCACCTGCTTTTAAATGATGAACAGATATCAAAATTGATAACTGCTGACATGTGACTCACTTCACTTGATCACGTCACATAATATTAATTGAATTGCACATTATAATGATTATATCAAGCAAGCAAAAGGGTTGCTGCAACACATTTTTTATTTTTATCAACAGTTTGCACCAACATCATGCAGTAGCAAGTCAGTTGTAGCAGATTGATTGGTTGGGAGGGACTATACTATGCGTTTGCTACCCAAGGATCAATTGACTGCAAATTGTTACAGCAATGATTTAGCATTGACATATAAGGACTTGAACTTTATAAGCCTTTTCACACTGGCCTAGTGATCGATTATAGGTCAATAGATGCGATGTGTTGTTTCGAGAGAAATTAGACAAATCCATGCCAAGCACTGATGTTGATGTGTGAATAATGGCACGACCCGCAGGGGAGTGCTATTGTGAGCATATCAACATTTGCGCAAGTGCAGTGATTTTTCTTATTTTTCGAGAAACAAAACATATGCATGTATTGACCTAATTCATACACGACACTATACAAATCAAAATTCACAATTTGAGCATAATTTGTATCTATGTAAAAACGAATAAAAACATTGGCTAACACCCTGAGTGAAAATCGGCAAAACCCATGATTCCTGAACAACAAATCAAAACAACGCGCGCGGTGCGTGCATTGAACGCCGCACACACGGAGTGCATTAGACACTTTCAATGCATTACGCATATTTTAGTTTCTTGCTTTCTGATTGGTTCGACACTTCTTAAAGTGTATGAATCATATTTCAACCGATCACCACAATAGGTGAGACTAATTAACCCATTTCATAATGCGCAAAAATTAGATTGAACAACAGTCGTTGTATTCACACACAGAAGTGGTTCAATTTGTTTGCAATCAATTGTCATTGTGACTATTATTCCGCCTACAAAAAGACAATAAATTGTCCTACGCTCGATCATCGGGCAAGTGTAAAAAGTGCAGTTACTTTTGATTATTTGTTAAAATATCAAATTCACTTTAAATATTTTACATATATTCCTCACAATGAACTGTTCAACAGCCATTTAAAAGGTTACTAGTGCTCCATGTTTGTTTTGTTTATGTGTAATTCATAGAAATCCTTTCTGTTAACTCATGGTTGAAGTGCAAATAACATGCGGTAAATTGGAATGCCGTTTATCAGAAATGTATATGTGGAATTTATATTGTCAAATTATACAGATAGAACTATAGAAATAAAATCTTATAACAATTGAAATGTGGATTGTGAATTTGTAATTCTTGTGATATTTTCTTTTCTTTAGCTAATCCATCCATTTTAGGGATTAAAGTGAGGGAATTTGTTACAAAAGGTACTTCCAATGCATGAAACTTGTATTCGATGCAATATCTTCTGACATTGAACATATGAAGATAAATATGAAGATCATGTGATCAAGCCAAATGAGTCTCTAGTCAAAAATATCATATTTTCAGTTTTCTACTTGAATGTATTGGCCATTATGAGTTATTTTGCAGAAAACCCCCGTTAATAATGGACAATTTATTCCAAGATATGAGCAAAGGAAGGGTTTTCAAAACAGTAGAAAACAAAAGAAATTCTACCTTTTGTTTGGTTATAACTCAAAATTAGTATTTGCGAGTTCCGACTCATTTAGCTTGAATACAAATGTAGAATATAGTGAATTTTGCACCCTTCTAATTTTTAATGTCCGAATTTCTCAAAAGTACCACAGCAACCAATGCTGCTAGACTCTGATGACAGTTGTTCACCCTTGTCATAGCTATGCAGGTTCAATACCGGGCCCTGAAGGACCCCCACTTTTTCATTATGTGGCCCATTTTTTCTCTCCATATATTCCCAGCAAGCACACCATTGTGTGTTATACACAGTTCAACAAAAATAAGTTCCCCTTTAGATTATGGCTGATATTTTTAAAATTAGTTCTCTATCGAAACGATTTTAGGCACACATAATGTATTGTGTTCACAGAAATTCTAGAACGGAGCTATAACTACGCAGGTGTTGTAATGCTTGAATGAGCACACATTGAATGGAGGAATACCTCAATTCAAAAGTTGCTAAATGATGTATTGAAGGAGGATGGTTAAGCAGCTTGAACCAGGGTCTTTGCTTGAACACCGCACAGATACTGCTTGAATGAGCACACGCGATATTGAACTTTTAGCAACTTTTATGAGGTATTCCTCCATTCAATGTGTGCTCATTCAAGCATTACAGCACCTGCATAGTTATAGCCCCGTTCTAGTTTTGTTGTGAATACATACATTATGTGTGTCAAAAATCGTTTTGATGGAGCAACTCATTTTAAAAATATCAGGCATCTAAAGGGGAACTTATTTTTGTTGAACTGTTATGTTAGAAAAATAATTAATGAGCTCTGATCAAATAGTTTTATTGAAGAAAGCATCATACTTATCATAAAAACAAATAAAAACTGTCATCTCTCTACACACAATTTATAAAAATGTGCGTGATCGAAAGCCCCGGTATCAATGAAGTCATAGTTGTACAATGCATTTGCGCAAATCCGAGCACCAATAACCATGTCAGAAATTTTCAAATATGGTATGTGGAGAGACAGATGGCAGGTTTTATAAGTTTCTCCCTATTCAAATGTTAGGAATAATTTAGATACCATTTTCGAACCATTGTGTTTGAGCTCCGTAGCTTTCGAGGTCATCACAACCCCTTCATTCAGCGTAGTGTTTACTTCCCTCCACTTGTCACATGACCACCTTTTGGACAATCACATGACAGGTCACTACACTGAATGAAGGGGTCGTGATTACCTCGAAAGCTACGGAGCTCAAACACAATGGTTCGAAAAAGGTATCTAAATTATTCCTATAATCTTGATCAAACCCAATATCAGTCTACATGCTTCTATTCAAATGTTGTTTACGGTAAATAATATTACTTGCTGGACACCTCCTAGGCTATCTTTTACCACCACCATCACACATGCACAATCATAAGACAAGACACAATTATTATTAATTTCCATTATTTATTATAGTAGCTGTTTACTTCTTTGAATAGATATAATACAATCTTTTGACTTAGTTATTCCAAGTATTTATGATCTTAGTTAAAGGTAGATGACCCGATCACATTTTCGTAACACAGAATTATTTCTAACGTACGGAGATTTTCATATCATATGAAAGCTCATATTTTTCTCATCATCATACTGAAATTTGACGGCCTAAATCTGTATAATTACGGAGAAATCGATGAAATAACGTCGAATTACCGCGAATGGTGGTAACCACCGATATAGTTTGTGTACTACTCAATGGGTACAGTTCACAGCATCTTGTGCGTCTAAAATAAGAACCATTAGAGCTATGCAACTCAAACTTTGGAACACAACTTTTTTAAGGATGACCTTTCATGTAGAATAGAAAAGTTCAAGTTGAAAATCGGAATGTGATCAGGTCATCTACCTTTAAGATCAAACATTGAATTACTTGTATTGATCCATCACATTGACATAAGTCCTATGGCATTATCTCATTTATCTATGTAATCTGTGATGGCACTTTGCCCTAAAGAATCAAGTTTTGTGTTGTTAATATGCTTGAGATCAAGTCGAGGGTTTAGTGCAACAAAGGGCTATCTGTATTGTTGGCCAAAATGAGATTTTGGTATCAAAATGATCCGCACAAGATCAGGAACCTAATTATGAGAAAATAGTAAATTCACCATCAAAAAGGTTTGAATAGCATTTCTTTTAACTTATCAAAACCAAAAAAAGACAACGATGGGTACAAGTCTTTAATTCACTTTTTCTCAAAATGACCGAAATGCAGATAGCCCTTTGTTGCACCAAACCCTCGAAGTGATAGCCTTATTACTGATCCTGTTACTTATAGTTAATTTCTGAAGAAGAGGCATATAAAGGTATCTCACAGCGTTTTTAGGTACAGGTTGGACCATTGATGTTTGAAGTCCATTTCAATGTACCCAAACTTAAGCATACCTATTAAGTTGACTTAAAAGTCACAAGGGTTCCCACCTGCACCCACAAATGCTATTAATAACATATTAATAAGTCTGTATTTCAAATAATTGGTATTTTGAATAAGCATACCTATTAAGTTGACTTAAAAGTCACAAGGGTTCCCACCTGCACCCACAAATGCTATTAATAACATATTAATAAGTCTGTATTTCAAATAAATGGTATTTTGAATAAGCATACCTATTAAGTTGACTTAAAAGTCACAAGGGTTCCCACCTGCACCCACAAATGCTATTAATAACATATTAATAAGTCTGTATTTCAAATAATTGGTATTTTGAATAAGCATACCTATTAAGTTGACTTAAAAGTCACAAGGGTTCCCACCTGCACCCACAAATGCTATTAATAACATATTAATAAGTCTGTATTTCAAATAATTGGTATTTTGAATAAGCATACCTATTAAGTTGACTTAAAAGTCACAAGGGTTCCCACCTGCACCCACAAATGCTATTAATAACATATTAATAAGTCTGTATTTCAAATAATTGGTATTTTGAATAAGCATACCTATTAAGTTGACTTAAAAGTCACAAGGGTTCCCACCTGCACCCACAAATGCTATTAATAACATATTAATAAGTCTGTATTTCAAATAATTGGTATTTTGAAAAAGTTCATCTGGATTGTTTGAAGACATATTATTGAGGTTTTTTAATGTACACATCCAAAAGACATGAAAGCTGTTTCCCTCTGTGATCCATAACGTTTCACTACCAAAGTGGTGGCTTCATCAGACTAGCAACTCTGATTCCTGCTCATTTGATTTTTATAGCTAACTGATACCCATCGTATTAAGGGACGAGGTGGCCCAGTCGGTTAGAGCATCGTAACACTGCTGCGCACCGTAGTTCTGTTGGTGGATCATTTGGGCGCGAGTTCAAAACGATACACCAACACAGCCTTGTCCCCATGTCTCCTGAAGTAGGCATGTACATAGGCACCGTGATTTGGAAGTCACATAGAAATGTTGGTCCCGTGTATCGGAAGAGCTATCCCCGAGCACGTTAAAAGGTCACAGACTCCTTCATAAAGAGTAGGGGATCATCCTGGTCTGTGTCTGTACACACACACATATACTATGTACTTCTATACATACCTCCACTAGGCGTGGCGCACCAATGGAGTTAACAAATAGCCAAAGAAAGAATGATGGAAGCAACTAAGTTGCTTCCATTGTTCCGTCCAAGGACCACCGATGATGATGATGTTTCCCATCTTATAGCTAGCTAACTGTTACCCGTCAATAAGAGTTGATAGTCTGATGAAAAGTCAACCTGTTTAATGTACACATTTTAGGCATTACATTGGTCATGTGTTATGATCAATATGATTTATTGCGGTTGTACTCAAAAAATCTTCTAGACATTTTCAGAGCTAATTATTGACTGTAAAAAGTAACATATCGGAGCAAAAATACACCAGAAAGATACAATATAATACATATTTGGGAGAAGTATGATTGTAGCCTATAAATAATCAATAGGTTTCTTAGCGGAAAAAATATATATTCATATTATTTACAATATTTAACCATAATTTTATCTTACAAAGAATAACAGTTCCATCATTATCAATTAGTCTTACCGTTTTAATTAATATACATCATTTTTGTTTAGGAATCGAGGCAGTGCCACCCAGACCCAAGCCACTAAATAATTTAGACCAATCATCCTGTCTAACTAAACATGACATAGATAGACAGTACATGGCCAAGTGTAAAAGCTGTTATGTTCGCGTCATCAGTTATTTGAGTATTATTGATTTGAACCATTTTATGTTTCATAATTGACAATTTGAAGGTTCATTACATAGATTTACACAAAAAAGAAATATATTTGCATGTTTTATTTTAGTGTGGTAACTGCTTATAAGCACGTTAAGTGCAAATATACATGTGGAGCAAAAATGTCTGTGTTTACAGTGTATGACAGGTAGCGTCATTTTAAATGATAGATCATGCAAAGAAATATTTTATTTAAATTTCCCAGGTGCTGATTATATTTGTGATAATTACCATTTCTGTGGACAAAAAACCTTAAAACAAATAGAGAAACATTTTCACTAATTCTTACCAGTTCATAATGGCAAAACAAAAACAAAAGTTGTCAGCACTATAAAAATGTGTAGCATTTACTACATTTACACAGCAATTCCATTAAGATTTCAGTGGTGGTTTTTTGGCAGTTTTTGTTTTACATTTTCAACCAATCATTTGTCAAAAAGGTGCGAATTCCACGTTCACCATACCACGCCACAAATTATGAATTATAAGCTTTACTTTCTACAATACATGTACAACAACAAATATACATTTATAGTATAAATTGTGACTTGTAAATATTAATTCATGACAATCCATTGACCTATTCTTACTACAAGTACTATTTCCAATGGGGAAAGTACTGCTTATTTCCCCTCCAACCTCATCTCCAAGTCAAGACAAATACAGTAGTCAGTTTATAGTTTAGTCAGTTTCAAATTTGTGAGAAATATGCGGTTTATATATCTCTGCGTTCATAAATACGTGCATCATTTTGGCATACTCACACACATAAAGGCAGAGGCCCTGTGTTGTTATACTAGATCAAGCGTGTGCAACCTGCGGCCCACAAAGCCATCCCAATATTCCCATTGATGGGGCCCGTTTTAACCGGACTCCCTAGGTTACACAAATGGCGGATTGATTTAGTGGTGTGCTACCTTATAATTAGTAGGGTGACACGCTGTATTTAGTAAATATAACTCGAGGCGTGATTGCGTGTTAAAATCCCTGGTTAAAATGGCACTTTAACAACAATATTTAAACTATAACTCCTGTATTGAGAATGTTAAATGTTTAGATTTATAAGAATGTATAATATAATGTAAAGAAAAGTTACTGTGCTAATAACACTTTTGTTTGGAGGAAGAAAAAGTTTCCTTTTTCCCATCACAACCAAAATATGTCTATTGGCAGAGAACCTCCTAAAAAGTAATTGCAACTTAACTTGTAAAATTTGAGGTTGGATTTATTCTAATTAGTAGTTTTATATGGCTGGTCAGTGTGCACAAAATGGCACATTTCTCTAATATTAATATTGAAGCATGACAGATGACTGAGCCCTATTAGGTTAATCATGGCATGTCAATCATCAATGTTACTATTTTCAATTTCAACTTCACCAACATGGACTCGATTTTGAAGGAGCAAACTAGACAGTTGCCGTTCAATCACAGGTAATATTACCAGAGAATTACAGTTACGCAATTATTACAATAATTATGTATAACAATAAACAAAATTTATTAATATAGTACAATGTTAATTTTTAGAGAAATTATATATTCACACAAAAATGGTTTGTTCTTTGCATATAAAACACTAATTTTTATATTTGTACAGGTTAAATATTAAACTATTAATGCTGTCTAGCATCAAACATAGGCAAAAAAATTAAATAAAAACATTTACAAAAAGTAAAATAATAATAATAATAATAACCAAAATGAAAAAACAACACCTTCATATACAAATGTAATGTTTATAATTTTACAGAATTTGGCCTTCCATACAGTCAATGATATAATCTGAGAAACTCAATAAAAATATTAAAATGTACATCCATTGATTCCAAGGCATTTCCTCCATGATTTAGAGCCACTATAATCATAACAAAACATTCTCGAGCAACAATGTCCCTCAGAAACACACACAGGTAAAAGGCAGTGAAGTGTGTACAGGTTTTTTGATTCACTGCGATCATGTCTGGTTTGCGCACATTATGCAGGTGCATGTGGAAAATTGATTGAGAATGGTTTGATCGATTATAGCCAGTACAGCTCAGTTTCTTAAGAAAACATTGTATAAAATAGACACATAGGTGCCATTTTCTCAACAACAATCCAGAATTGGTCTATAAATGCATTTTTCAAAGCCTCATTCTTCCATCGAGTCATAGGCTTTCAGTATAGAAGAGCAATGATGTATTAGATGGGGGTCACATGCGTTTCACTTGGACATTATATGGGTTTCACATGAGTGTTACATGGGTTTCGCTTAGGCATTATATGGATTTTACATGAGTATCACATGGGTTTCGCTGGGCATTATATGGATTTTACATGAGTATCACATGGGTTTCGCTTGGGCATCATATGGGTTTCACATGAGTATCACATGGGTTTCGCTTAGGCATCATATGGGTTTCACATGAGTATCACATGGGTTTCGCTTGGGCATCATATGGGTTTCACATGAGTGTCACATGGGTTTCGCTTGGGCATTATGGGTTTCACATAATGTTCTTTTGAATTCCTGATGAAACTATTTCATGAGTGTCACATGGGTTTTACATTAGTATCACATGGGTTGGCCATTGGTTGATTGACAACTTGATTGTATCCTTGGAATCACAAATAAAATATGGGTTGAACAAGACATACAACAAAAGACACCACATTAATCATAACAATAAAATAATAAGTACAACCAAGTAGCAAACATGATACTACATGATATCATTAGCATAAAATACAAAATATATTGGGAATGAAAACATACATCCAACAACTGAAAATTTCTATATGTTATACATGATTTGGTCTTATAAAAACAGTAACACTAACCAGTGGCAGATCCATATTTATTTCATTGAAACACCACACAACCATCCTCTTGTCACATCCCTGATTGTTAAGAAAAACCTCTATTATTATCACTTGTATAGATGGGGTGACAGGTGACGTCACACCGGGCAAAACGTGGCTAGTTGCTATTGTTCTTTGCCCGGCAGTTTGCACGCGCATCATGTTTGGTTTAGGACCCATGCTTTTTAAACTCGCGCCAAAGCATTATAAAGGGCAATACGGCATAGCGGACAGTGTTGTGGTCATATGCTGTTCCCTCAAGCGTGTATCGACAGTCCAGTCCCTTCGCCCGTTGCGTTTGTTGATAAACATTGGATGTAAACAACGGTTACCACATTTATAGTTTAATCAATTTGTCGAGAAATATCTGTTTTTTTTCTCTCAGCACGCAAAGTAATCCAAGCGTACACGCTCAATTATGGCCACATACACATGGTTTTGGCTGCACGCACACGTTACGCTTGTTACCTTTATGCGCGCCCATATCCTCCTGTATTCATTTGCTGCTGTGAAGGAGGCTTCGCCAATTTTGAGCTGATCAAACTATAGAATGGAGTGGTCGAACTTGCTCTGCTCTGATAACAGAAATAACAGAAGTTCATTCTATGTCACCTCACGTTGGAAGGTAATATCAGCGCATATTTTCATACTGGGCGCAGCAGTTATGCACCAAGATTGACATTGATTTTTGACTGTGAAGATGCAAATGCAATAGCATTGGAGTTATGTGCACCATATTTTGATCAACAGAATAGTCAAAAGTCAAGACCCAAACTTAAGGTGACACAAATCATATTTGATTTCTTCATAGAGAATGGTCAACTGGGACCAATACCCAATGGGTATAGCTGTCAGCTGAGAAGCATGGTCTTTAAGCCATGAGTTGTCGTGGGCTGCAGCTTCCAAAGCATCGCCTAGATCTGCCACAAGGCATAGCATTTACGAAGGAATTGTTAATTAATGAACACTTGTATGTATAATATATTATCAAGATGAGGAGTATGTAATAATCACACCAATTTACAAGATATTTGTTGACTTACTTACATCCCAGTATAAAATAGTCAGTTATGTACAAAAACCATACCTTTTTTGTAACATTTACCAAAATTGAGATTTTTACAATATATTTAATATACTGTCAATACACTCTATACAATTAAACCAGCTCCTTCAAAACAAAAATACTACTATAGTTTAGTCAGTTCCAAATTGGCGAGAAATATGAGGATTTAATCTCTCCACACGCAAAAGTAATCCAAGTGTATGCACGCTATTTTGGCATACGCACTATTTTGGCATACGCTAATGTTGCACATATGGATGGTACGTAATGTGAGCCTTATCGCTACCATGTTCGTATGTATTAGTTCGCTGCTTTAAGGAGGCTCGCCAATTTGGAACTGATTGAAATTTATATAGTCAGTCATATGCTATGGACTAAATTCAAGCTATTTTACGCAAGTGTGTTTTGTTGTTATCCGCGGAGCTGCGTCCAGATGCACAAACAAATATTCATCCATGCGCTTGACGACCTTTTATTGACCAATCAAGATGCACGGTCATTTTGTGAAAGCGTCCAGTATGCATTCTAGGTTTTTAACGTACGCTCGTAAGCATGTACACGCGCACACACAAGATCGTTGTAATTATGTCCATAGCATTATGACACTGACTATATATTATTCTCTGCTCCTTTGCCTCTGTGCAGTGAGATCACAGTGTATTCCAGTGTTGATGTGTCATTTGTAAGCGAGTGCTGTGATTCATCCATGGTCATGTGGGTACATAAGTCATCCTAACATTCATGAAAAGAGGCAGCAATTAATGGAATACACTCTGATGTCACTGCCCAGAGGTAGATTATAACAAAATATAGTAAATTAAAGCAGTCCCAGAATCATGACAACTGTCCAGGTTTGTGTTCGTGCATTTTACTGTCCTTCACTCTTCAACCTCTGGTCCTATTATATCCTATAACAGGATGTCAACATGGTGGAGGGAAGGTCACCTGTCCTTTACAACCATGCTTTTAAAAATGGCACAAAAATCAGTAGAAAAGGAAAAGAATCTTGAACCGAGATGATATTGACATTAGAGGACTTAAAAGAGCAATTCTAACATATGAGATATGCGAGACATGAAAGATGAGCACTTGAGATCCAGAAAGAAAAGAAATTCTGACTTAATCCTGGTTTTGCAGAAACAGCTCTTCAGTGTTGCCAAAACTATATAATCCATGTAGCCCAATTTATAGCAAAAAGTAGCCCAAAATGTCTTACCATTATCAGCCATTGGTTTAAATCAATAACCAAAAGTAGCAAAATTTGAAACATGACATTTCTAGAGCTCTTTAGAGTGTTCACGAATAGTATAATTGGGCTACTACGGGCTATTTATTAGTGGGTTTGGTAACATTGGATCTCATATTATTAATGACATAGGTAGCACTCTTCATTAGACCATCATATCCCTTTTCTTGTGTCTTTCAAAATAAAATTTGATTTTGTTTTCAAGCCGTAAGTGCTGTGGTATTCCGATTGATTTAAATATACACTTGCTACAGCGATAGTTGATGTTACATACACAGGCCAATTAAGATCATGGTATATACAGTGGGACATCTCATACAGAATTGGTTCAATAGACCATATTCACGCGGCAGCCATTTTCTAAAATTTGCCACCCAAGCCTTGTTCCCGTTACGTATACCTGCGCCTGCGTGACGTGCGCGAGGTTCCGTACGCCACGCGCTTTGGTACCACGCTTCTCTCGCAGTTTTATCGAATGCGCCGAGGCGCAGAAAGATTAAACGGGAACGAGGTTTGGGTGGCATATTTCGGAAAATGGCTGCCGCATGAAAAGAGTCTATTGAATTTGATAGAAGGGTCAAACATAGCACAAAACGCTCAAACACAAGTTGGTCAAGAATTGTGGAGAGTGTTAAGCCCTTAAGCCAAACTGCTGCTATGTTCTTCCTATAGTCTTTTCCATACAAATAAGCATGAATTGTGAGGCTTCAGTTTGCGCCATAACTATATTGGCAGTTGATATTTGACAAAAATCAATCGCCCCCATATCTACTGTACATGTATTCAGCGTCAGCGTGAGCATAGTTCTCTGAGTAATGCGAATTGAAGTAAAGTAAAAAAAATGGAATCTATAAACAATATATTTTGTTTTAGAAAATTTACCATATAACTGGTCAAACTCATTTATTTGTGAATGAAATTGTCATTTGATGAACTTTTAAATACCCTATTTCAGAGCATTTTATCAGAATTATTGAAAAATTGTATCAAAAAATAATAATGATAATAATGAATAAAGATAAAAATCTTGAGCAAATAAAAAAAACTGTTCAAGAATCTTTATGATTGTCTGATTTCACTTCTCCTCAGTCTGTTTCCAGAGTGCTGACTTTCATGCTGCCGTAGTAACAGGACCGTAGCAAGTTGAGTAGTCCGATAACAAAGGCACCTGATGAGGGGGAAAGCAATGAACAGAATTAATTGTTATGTCAAATATTTAATTCATATTGATAGTGATGACATGCCAGGAGATTATTAATAAATTGTCGTCGTGTATGGTCGCCGCAGACGGCCAAACACGTTGTAGCCTATAGGTGAGCACGGAGTGACGTCACATGCCGTTGACCACAAACTATGTGAAATCAAACAAATTCAGATTGCACCATCACCAAAACGGCCAAAATTGAACCCTTTTTGTACTCCCGTGAAATGTTACCATCGAACAGAATATTTGACAAAGTGATTCCTCTACATACTCATGTTATCATATTTACACATAATGCAAGTTTTCACATGTTTTTTACAGGTCAAAGTCTGAAAATCGGGTGAACCATTTTACGAATTTCGGAAATATTGCTCATGTAAACAACGGTCGCTTACACAGCCTCACTAGGAACGTTCTTCTGTATGGTCGAGTAGAGCGTAGTAATTGATTTTGATGCTTTATTGTTAACGGCAAATTGAAGGTCCGGGCTGACCTATACATTAAGAGACCAACGTATATAGTAAGACAGCTACGAACTAAATGTTATTCTCTAATTGTTGAGTGTTTAACCTGCTTCTGTAGGCTTGTGTTGTGGATCATGTTGTTATCACCCCCCCCTCTTTCGGCAGCTATTTATATCTCTGAAAGGAAGTTATTATTCTAGAATTGCTAGTAAATTAAAAAATTATCAAGAATCCTAATCTTCTTTTCCTCTTTCAAAATGACCTCAATATTCGTCATGTAATTTATTAGAGACATCTTTACTGGTCTTGATTTTGTCAATCCTTGCACCACACTAAATACAGGGCTCTTGAGGACTCCGAACACATCCATTGGACAACAGGTCCTCCATCTGCACCATTATACCAAAGTTCAAGTGGCCAATAAGGCCTAAAAAAATCCCACTGTTTTACAGGCAAACAGAACTCTTAGGTATGGTTGGTCGGTCGGTGGGCTGTTTTGCTTTTGCCTATTTTTCCACACAAAAAAAGGTTGGGACATTTTGGTGAATTTCCAGCAATTTTCAACAACAACAAAAATCATTTTTTTTCCTTCTCAAAATGTCAACAAAAAAAAAAAAATCAAAAAAAAAAAATCAAACATTCGCAAAAAAACTGCAAACATTTTCCTATCATTGTCTTTACAAATATTTTCTTTGTTGGAAAGGGTTGGTTGGACCCCGTAGAACAGGTTGCCTTTGTGGCCTAATATAATAGTGAAATACTTAATTGATTTTCATATGGTCCAGCAATTATTGTAGGTCAAAACTCAAAGAATCGCCTTGTGTATCCCAACTGAATAAATTCCATTTACTTGAATATCAGATAACAAATATAAATTACTGTCAAACTTACCAATCCACACAAAGTAAATTCCTCCTTGACCTCTTGCAATCTCGTATGTGCCAATCTACAAGGAACAAAATCAAGTGTGTACAGTTAAAAACCACAGAGTAAATGAAATGAAATCTAATTTATTTCACTTTAACTTTTATTAAGCACTGTTGCTTTTCTAAACACATTATTTGGTAGAGAGTGATAATCTATTGCGATAACAGAAGTTCTGCGCCGGCAGCTACTGCTTTCCCAGTCTCATTGCGCAATCACAGAGTGCGATCCCCCTTAGTGCGATGTAAGATCACCCCGGTCCTATTGCATAAAACTTAAAGATTCATCGTAAGAGGAGTTATTCTATAAGTTTTCAACTCTTCGTGGGAAGATTGTTTATACATTTGTGAGTTGATCTTCATGATATAGACCCAATGTTAAACTTCAGAACTTAGCATTTCTTCATGAAGCTCAACTCAAGAAGAATTCTTTAATATTCTTCTTTCCCTGGCTTAAGAGTTAAGAATAACTCTTCCTAAGTTCACTAAAGATTAATCTTAACTTTTATGCATTAAATTTAGCTTGCCGATCAGAAGCCACTTTTAAATTGAAATTTGGCCAGCATAACCTTGGTGGAGCTATATACTAATAAGGCGTGATTGTAGCAGACGAGGTGACACTGGCCACGCGTCTCTCACACGACACAATATGGTAACGGGAGTGCACCATTGTGAAATATTTTTAACAGCCATCGCCCGGTAAATTAAAATAATTTAAAAAATAGCATTACAATGGAGTTGGTTAGCCAACTCCAAAGGTTTTGGATTGGAAACAAATTCTT
Source organism: Ophiura sarsii (assembly GCA_035610835.1). NCBI lineage: Eukaryota > Metazoa > Echinodermata > Ophiuroidea > Amphilepidida > Ophiuridae > Ophiura > Ophiura sarsii. The sequence continues at coordinate 7,699,223 of CM069458.1, read as the reverse complement.
CTAATTATGACAAATTTTTCAAAATGCCGGGTCAAAATGATAAGATTAACATTCGCGATTACGTGTTATATTCCAATACGAATTCAAAATATAGGTTTTATGTGGCCACCGTCGTCTGTGTAAATCTACTGCGAGAACAGCGCCACCATGGCTATGCTGACCAAAAATGGTCACGGACGCATTCCACACATTCCGGAGGCGATCCCCTTAATGTAAGGGACCGTTTTGGCTATGTACGTCAGTATAGGACTTTCCCATCCCAAAATTAATAGAATCCCTAATTGAAAGTGAAGCATGCTGGTGTTGCTCAAGAAATTTCATTTAAGAACCCACACTTATAACACCCAATAAAATCTACATACCGTTACTCCGATACCAGCAGCTAAGAATATGATGCCCACTATGGCATACACTATACAACGAGTTCTCGCATAGCTTGGTCCCACCGAGGAGCTGTAACATGATTACGGTAACGTAATTTAGTTGTTGTTGACATCAATCTTAAATCTTAACATTATTTTTGTCTAAATGCTGTAGGTGCAAACATTTATTTTACAATTTCAATCTGTATAAGAAAACTGTTCACTAATATGTATAAAAAAGAGCGATAATGATTTCTTGTGTAAACTTATTATCAAGAAGAGACCTACCCCATCAAGGTTTACAGGTCAAGGGGTTTATATACCTGATTGCAAGGTCTGAGCTTAGAGACCCATCTTCACGTCTTCTGGACTGGTAGATTACTCCCAGGAAGGACAGAATTAAGGGATTTAACAGATGTGATATTTAAAAAATAGTCGTTGTAAGAGTTAAGTGAACTTAAAACTAGTACTGACTGACAAATCAAGGCTAAAGCAGCACATATTTAAACCTAGTGACCCCAGAGTGGTGGCAAACAGGTTGATTTATTTTTTAAGGACTCATTCTGGACAGGTTATTCTGATATATTTGACAGGCAGTCGCTGAACTCTGGCTAAAACCCTACCTGTTTGTTAATGTGTAATCATCCACATTATATTACAGTCAGCCTAAATTTGAACATGAAGGGTGGGTGACCTGATATCCAATACTGTAAAAGCCATATTTTCGCGTAACGATATTTTCACGCATTTTGATATCATAGACATTCCGCGAATTGTTTTTTTCGCGGGCGACCTTCTGGATGCATTGCATGAATGTTGAAAACAATATTTCCGCGGAAAAATATTTTACGCGAAAATGCGAAAATGAAACCACCGCGAAAATTTCAGCTTTTACAGTACCATGATCCACTGAAATCCCTGTAATAGAGTGGTACAATAAAACTGTGAGAAATACTTACACTTTTCTGCAGTATGGGCATCTCGCCAGAGTTGATGTGTGAGGGAACTGAAAGTATATCAATGAAAATATATTAACATTTTCTGACAGTATATCAATGAAAATATATTAACATTTTCTTACAAAATATGTTTTTACATTGAAGGTAGATGTTCTGATTGCTGGCCTGATTTTCAACAATGAAAATATTGGATTTGTTGTTGTTGAAATGTTGAAAATATTTGATCTTAAAAAAACAAAAAAAACATGGAGAGTACTGTTCAACCCTACTTGGAAAGGGCTGCCCACCAGTGATCGATTTATGTGAAAAAATGTGTGATGCAAATTGTTGTCAAATTCCAACCATTCATTAAAAATTATGAACTGTTACATTGAAATGCATAGTATAAAACTGCTATACACTTTTTAGATTGTATAGCAAATTCTGCAAAGGGTGGAGCATTTAGCGACGCGACACTGGGCAAATTGTACGTTGCTGCCCAACCGTCGTAGAGCTTGGTTTTGTTTCATTTTTCATTTCATTATTGACATTTAACCTTCTTAAATATTTAATGACTGGAGTACAATTATGGAGCATTTGACAAAGAAAACATTGTCATGATCAAAGCTTTCTCACTCATATTTTCTAGTTCGTTCATGTATACACTTACTCTGAATCTTTCATTGCAGTGGCCGCATACAACACGGTGACCAGAAAGTGTGGTGACTGTTGATGATATCGTTTGGGTGGGCGCAAGGTTGATGATACGTTTACTGGTACACAAAAAGATAAAATGAATACAAGACATCATTTTTTATTAAATTTGTTTAAAAATGGTTTATGTAAGGTAAAAAGCTGAATGCAAACTGCTTATCCACAAATAATTAAAGCCTGTGTATGTAAATTAATCTGACCTTTCGATTCTAACAGAATCTTTATCGAAGGTAAAATGACAGAATACAACAAACACAACGTAGGGGACAATAGGCAGGAAATGACAAGAGACAATATAGCAAAGGGAGAAAGTGACATAATAGGGGAATGGTTATAAAAATTAACAAATGCTTGGTTTAGGTTGCATTTTTGCTTGCATCTGAATAAGTAAAAATGTTGTGTTGTTTGTAATTTCACAGTTGATTACAATTTATGGTTTACAAGTTGATATATATATGCACACTGTTTGACTTACAGGATCAGTTTGACGTGCAAAATAAATCATGAGAAGTATTTTAAAATGCAAGGTGGTTTGATTAATCATTCACTACTACTATTTGGGGATTTGTTTCCTTGCTATTAAGGGACTGGTATTACTGACCCTATCCCAATAATTACTATACAAACTTTGACTGCAAGTTTACGCTGGTAGACATCACAGAAGGGTATAAAATATAAATATGGCGAAAACAAATTCCTCTTTGAAATCCATGACCCCATGTATGTATGGGACTCCCCATGTATGACTGGGACTCCCATACAGGAAGACCCTGGTGCAATTCCAGGAACGGAGCTGGATTCCCCTCCCCTCAATTAGCACATTTCCCCCTGATGGTTTTATTTCAAAACTACCCCCTGTGTGTTAGGGTGAAGAAACCATTTTGTCAACGCTCATTGCTCATGTACTCATAATATTTTGCTCATTTAGCCGTGTTCAGGCTTTTATTTCAAATATAATCCTGTTTTTTTACAGGCCCAATGTATTTTAATGTCTTGATTAACCCTAACCCAGGCGGTGTGTTTTGGGGAATAAAACTCTCAGATGTGAAAACTGGTCAAATCTGGGTGGAAAACAGGCACCATCGGCGCTGGGGATCAAACCCGGGTTGCCTGGGTGGCAATTCCACCTTCTATCCAACCGAGATAAGGAGGCAAGCTGGCAAGAACTCAACAATTTGGTGTGCATATGATAGCCCGTCTGGGTGCGGCTAAAAAGAGATGAGGAACCAGGTGCTACCAGCATGTGGTAGAGATGTCTTTTTTAGCATTCAGTGCAGCAAGGGTTAAGACCAAGAGTGACCATGATTATGACATCACAGAGAGTCAGTATATAAGGCTAGATGTATGGTGCCAGATTGGGGACCAAACTTCTCTGTGTAATAAGATCATGCGCAACAAACTGAAATTCTTTGGACACATTCCTAGACTAGAAGGTAACAACCGAGAAAAGGTGATAACCAAGGAGCTGTCGAAGGAACTCGTAAACGTGGCAGACCAAAACGTGGCAGACCAAAACGCAGCCGGACTGATGGCATTAAGGAAGCAACAGGTTTATCTCTTATCTCTGCACATCGCATTTCACAAAATAGACAAAGATGGCGCTCCATCATCAATAGGGTCACAAAGAATCAGCCATGATTCACAGAACGACCACGACGTATGGTCATGGACGTGGCTGTATTTCAAATAATTTTCAATGCCTGAACAAGACTTGATCATTAGGTTGATGAACATGTTGCCATCCTAAAGTGCTCAACAAAAGAAAGTCATACACTTTGTTTAGGTCCTTTAGAGTAACTTCCGATTATTGTTTGACCAAACAGACTAGATAGACATTTGGATGAATCTTTCCGGCACAATTTGATACCAAAGTTGTCACCTAACAACAAAGATAAACCATGATTAGCACCATTTGAAGAAAATTAGTGACTTTTCAAAAGTCACATTTTCAATACACTACGCGGGAAGAAAAGAACACATGTTACCTGTTCATAATCAAATAGCCCGCTCGCTCAGGCAGGACCCAACGCAGTTGCAGTGTGTGATCAATATCCATTTCATTACCGGCCATTCAAGTGCCACGCACAGCATTTTCTCGCGGCTTGCGTGCGTTAAAAATGTGACTTTTGAAGAGTGACTAATTTTCTTTAAATGGTGCTAATCATGGTTTATCTTTGTTGTTAGGTGACAACTTTGGTATCAAATTGTGCCGGAAAGATTCATCCAAATGTCTATCTAGTCTGTTTGGTCAAAAAATAATCGGAAGTTACTCTAAAGGACCTAAACAAAGTGTATGACTTTCTTTTGTTGAGCACTTTATCATCAATGCATTAATTTTGATGACACACTTACCAATTAGATCTAGGACATGCAATCCTTTTGGATGATGCTTTACAGATGAGCAGACAGTTACATGGACAGCGTACATACTTCTTGCCTGGTGGTGCATCTTTGATGGGCTGTTGGGTAACAAAGAAAACAAGGGTTATTGATCTCAGCACTCAAAATAAGGACTCTGGGGGCCACATGCCATCAAAATGTTGCTATGGGGCAACACATGAGGGCTCAATATGCCTTAAATGGGTCTCTTTAAGTGCTTAAAGGCGTAATATTGCCATTTGGAGGGGAATTGAGAAATCAAGAAACAACTTGGGGTTTTCAAAATGAGTGATGTTAAAAATGGGAATGGATGATGTGTTGGAACCTTTGAAAACGTTGATTGCTCTTCAGGGTAAAAAATAGAGAACTAAATGAATTATTAAGCCAATATTTCAGGCTTAAAAAGTTGTATTCAGATAAAATCCCATTTCCCCCAATATCTTTATAGCCTGATAACCATTGGTCAAGGAATTGTATTGTGCTACTAATACTATGGTTTAGCTACATGTAAATTTGCTTAGTGGCAAAAACTAGCAAAAATCAAAGATTGTCCTTCAGATGTGTTTGGCGAGCCATGAAATAGTTGTTGTATTCACAATCCATCTATTTTGCAAACGATCTAATACAATGCAAGTCATTTTACTGATTTTACCAATCCCACAAGTAGCCAATTTGGGCTAAATAAAGAATGTGCTTCAAGTGTAAGAACTGATATTATTTGGTTATTCGGGTTACAATTTGTGACTTGTGTATCTCAGAAAAACCATTGATCAAGAAATAACCTTGTGCTATTTGTTCCATTGGATAGGGCTACATATTGCTTAGTGGACAAAACTGGCATGAGGGTGAGTGCAAAAAAAATGGTACCTTTTACTTTTTAGCACCTATCACTAAAATAAAGGGGTTTACAAAAAAGGTAATTATTCTAAAATGTGTGTTAGATACCATGCTTTTTTGTGTCATAAAATGTTTACCGAAGCTCCTTCAGAAAAAAAATTACGTCCATTTATGATGCTAAAAACAGTCAGGAGTGTAACACTTTTTTGGGACATTGAAATTGAACATGTAATTTCTGTAAGCCATAAATAATTAAAACCTTGTTCAATCTGATTCCTAATGAATCTTGTAATAATATGTACTCATTAGTTTCATTTTGTTTTAGTTCAAGTCAAATACAGCTATTCTATGTGCTTCAAAATGTCTTGTTTATCAATGAAGTGTGCACTTTTTAAAAAGGGAGACAAATTCAAATTTTACGAAAAAGTCAGTCATGTAAGAAAGATTGACAAAAGCTACCAATTCTACTTTCCCTTTTTCAAATGGGTACAGTGTTGCCTTTCACTTAATGGTAAATTGACAAGTGTAGATTGCATTAATTACTGGATGTATGCAGATAAAATGTGACACCCTATGAATGTCAGGAGTGTAACATTGACTTTCATCCTATTTTTTAAAGTTGTTCATCCAGATGAAATTGAGCAATGGTATTTATTTTATGTCATACCTGGTGTAAATAAACTATTAGTAATAAAGGTAAATGTGATTTGTTCTTTGTGTCTGTTTCAGAGTGCATAAAGGTGGTTGTCAGGAGTGTAACACCATTGCACGCAATGTGTAATGTATTTATCATGACATTAAATACCACTTAAATGCAAATACTGACAAAATTATCAATAGTACATCAAATCAAAATAGTATTTAATCACTGTTACAATATAAATCATGACAATCAATAACACTGTAACTTGATCACAGGCCCTGTCATACCTGCGTGACATTAAGAGACCCTACATTATCCTTCAATAATACATAAATATTTTCAAACATTTTTAGTCCTAGCAATACCATATACTTTTCAGCATTATGTGATATTGTTTAATGAAAACATAGTTCAAAATATGTAAGTACAATGCTTATTTAAAACATGATGTGTGTTATATATTGTTGTTACACTCCTGACATGTATTTAAAGAGCAACAAGAAAGAGAATAAGAAAGGCATACCTAGCAAGATAATCAGATTTTAGAAATGAAAATAATAAAGCCTATTCATAGGAACAGCATTAAGGGCAGTGTCAACCCGGCACTTGTTTCAAAAATTGAATTTCATATTTCTCTATTATTTTATACTTTTGTATGTATTCTATCATTACCATCATAAGTTACTAATCGGAAGCGACTATTTCCTGTTCTTTTTGGGTGATTTTAAATTGCTGTCTTGGTAAGTTTGAGCCAGTAAAAGGCGCATGGTTATTTGGCGGGAATTTAAGCGGAGTTCTGCGCTTTTCAAATGTTGCGACAACTGTTCGATCATTGCGTCGCGCGCTGAAACTTCCCGTGCGTAATACTAGACGTGCCGCTTAATATCCGCGACATAGACGCGAAAAAAAAAAAGGCGCAAAACAATGTCTAAAAATGTAAACAAAGGCCAATCTTACGATCATTTAAATTTCAGTTTTCTTCCAATTTCTTCATATTGTGACAATATAAATTGAATCTGATAGTTTATTTTGATTGTTCATAATAGTATACTCGCTTTTTAGGTCACACGCCCGTGTATTCCGTGAACATTTAGCTTTAAATGGTGGAAAATGTCAATATTTTTACTAAATCGATGTTTTCTTGAAGTTCAAATTTGAAGGAATTTTACGATTTTTCAGACAACATAAGTAAAAAAATATCAAACTATCAGGTAAGCTTTTACTACCATTGTGTAGAGAACTTTCAGCGCTAGGAGGCAAATTTTTATTTTTTTTCGATTATGGATTTTAAAGTCGAGATATGCATCCATTTCTAGCGAAATGTATGCAAACAAACATGACTTTTACACTTTTCCGATGTTTTTAGCAATATTTCCAAAACCAAGCCTTATTTTGGAAAAAGAAAAAATTGCCTCCTAGACAAAATTGTCTAGTTTACAAAAATGTTTATTAGAACAAATTACCATTTTTTATTTTATAGTTATGCTGTCTGAAAAATGTGGGGTAAAAAAAATCGCTTTATGGTTCATTTCTCAAAATGTAATTTATTTGGTATCACATTGATATCACCATCGGATTCCTTATCAAATTTCCTTTCTATAAATGTATACTTGTATGTACTTTTATTCAATATTCTCAAACTTAGAAGCAAAAATTGATCATCAAAATAATAGGGTTGACACTTCCCTTAATTGAATGGTAAATATTGCAATGTTCTAGTACTTACTAATTTTAGTTGTTTGTCATTAACAAGAACTATCTTATAAGAGAACAGTAATAAAAAAATAAACAATTGCACTTAATCCACAACCTTATAAAAGAACAGAAATAAATAATAAATAAATGAATATTAAATGAATAAATACCAAATAAATAAATATATGACTATTTTTGTCACTCTACGCATAGCAACTGAAGAGTGTGGATGGCCTAACTTCCATCCATACGAAACAAATTTGTATTGCAATGATGTGTTAAGTCCACCACTAATTTTGAAATATATAAATAAATATATAAATAAATAAATAAATACTTGAGAATGAAGCTTGATATTGAAGTACTAGCTGAACTGAGGAAAAAGTTGTGAACAAATGATGAAGTCTGCATCTAAATTTGAGAAATACTGATTACAGTTCATATGACAGTTTTTGGTCATTATATTCAAATGATTTTGATACTGAGGAGAAATTTTATTGTACTTGAGTAAAACCAACAAATACCTTGATACACTTTTGGAAATCTGCAGCAGGACTTATTGCTATGTCAGGAGTGTAACACTTTTCAAATTGCTTAAGTTTATAAACCTCAATGATGATAAACCATCTTAGAAAAGAAATACAATTAGCATGCTTTTGTGTAAGATTATAGTTTTAATATAGTTACAATGTAGTTCACTTTTGCTATTGTTGGATCGCATTTAATATGTTACCTTGTAGTTAAGTAGAATTTCAATTATATGGAGGCATGGGTACCATGCCCTCATGAACCTAGTTGACAGTTATTAATTTGAATAGATTAGTTGTTGAAATATGAAGCAACCTTCAATTCATTCTGTATAAAGAGGCTGTGAACTAATGATCTTCAAACTCTAATGTATGGGCATGTACAATTCATATGTCAGGAGTGTAACACAAGGTAAAGAAATAACTATCTGCTGCTTGATACTAAATTGACTTGGCAGTGACATGTATGATAAGGTCCAAATAGTCAAGAATTAGATATATGCTCAACTTACATGTTTGGTTTGATTAACAATGGTTTAAAATTGAAAATCTGCATATTTGTTTGCCAAAGTGATACATCTGAACTGATTTTCAATATGAATAATGATGACAAAGTTGGGTGATATCCATAAAATGTGTGTACTTTGTTGGTGGTAAATGTGTTGTATGTTTAAAAACCCAAAACAGTTCCTTTTAAAGCAATGACAACAACTTGTGATCTCTAGAACTGAGAGTATTTGTCAGTATATTGGTATGTCAGGAGTGTAACATTAGGTGCCCAAAGTATAAATACATATCAGTATTGTACTGACATATGAATAATTTGCTCCAAATTCTTTGTGTGTTTATCAAAATAACATTTTGCTCCATTAAAAAGTCTTTTAGACTGATTTTCTGCTGGTAGTATTGGTGTTAAAATATACCTTTTGTTGCTTAATGAGAAAACAGTGTGAAAAATTAACATAAGTTGGTACAATGATTGTCAAAGAAGACTACATTTAGTATGTATTATAGTTTTCTTGGTGCTTTATATGTTTGCCAATGTAAATATTTTGTTTTAAAACAAGACAAGGGTTTTATGATCCATAGAATTACAGGTATCTAGGAAAATTGGCATGTCAGGAGTGTAACACAAACTTAACAAATTGAAGTACTTTTTTCCCTGTGCACTATTTTGCCAAGAATTATGTTATGAACTTGAAACTTTCACTGTAGTTTCAAGTTAGTGTTGTTTATCATGTAAATATGTTAAAAAGGTCTGTGACAGTTCTCCTTTTTTACTGTGAAAACTTTTGCATCCCAAAGTAGGCAAAATCAAGTGATTTCTACAGAAAAATTGAAGTCATTTTATATGTTAAAACATGTTAAAAGTGTACTTTGAATATTAAAGTTGTGTTGGTATGCATTATTATAGTTACATTTAAAAAGAAACAGTGCTTGTGTGATTTATCATTGAAAATGTGCATATTCTGTAGTAAACATGCTGAAAAAAAAAAATTGAAGGATTCAGACTGCCCCTTGAGTTATTTCACAAAGTTCAACATACTAACTTCAAAGTAACACAAAAAAATTGTTTGAAAAGTGAATTTGAAATTTTGGTCAGAATGTCCCATTTTGGTACCATTTTTTTTGCACTCACCCATAAGTAAAAACATGCCAAGATTGCTAATAAATATTGCAAGTACTTTGATTTGGATTAGTGCTGATCATTATAATGGCATGTTATCATTGAATACTAGTAATCAAATTATTCATAAGGTCATGTTATGGCCTTACAAACAAAAAGATTGCAATATTATGTCACACTCAGGGTTTGGTCACTCAGAGAGTTTTATGCTCAGAAAAATGTATCCAATCCAATCCAATCCAACTTATCGTTTTTAACACATTCAGCAAAAACATCCAAAGCCCTTTCGTGAAAACAACCCCTTTCTTGTTTATTGTCTTTTACCCAAGTTTATATTCCTGTTGTTAATTTCATCATCCTGTTTTTGTGATCACTTTGATGTTATTATCACACTGAGCATATTATTGCAAGTAATTTACTTTGTCGGTGCACTCTGTATGATGTTCACTTTATTAATTGCCACTAAAAACATGTTGTACTGATAAACATTTTTACTTGTTGTTCCACGGACTACTTCTTCATTTGGAGATCGCACATTTTCGGTTGCTGCACCAACTCTCTGGAACTCACTACCTTAAGTTATAATTTAAGATGCTGTGATTCACTTGACTCTTTTAAGAACTTGTTAAAAACAAGATTATTTGACTCAGTTTATAATTGATTTCTTTGTATATACATGTACATGTACATTCTTGTTTATGTATTTTTCATGTTAATTTGTATTTTTGTTTTATATGTTTGCGCTTCGGAATAGTTTTACCTAGATTGACGGCGCATTATGAATGCCATTATTATTAGTATTATTATTATTACTACTAACTTACTTGCTATGTACAGAGAATAGCAACCCATGTGATTAGCTACGAGAGTACAAACCCTAGACTGGCAACTTGGCAAGCCAGCACAGATATTGTGATATTATTATGACGTACATGTCCACACTATGTATGCTTAATCTTTGATATTGAAATGAAATGTGACGCGATCAAGCGGAATGAGTTGTATGCCGGGAATATTGATTTAGAGTTATAGGTAAAAAAAAGAGACAAATTGTTATGTTTTACAATGTTTTCTCAGAATTGGTAAATTGTTTGTATTAAATGAATGACTAGAAGTTCACTTTTAATGGACCATACTGTAGCATTTTTCACCTGCTTTTAAAGGATGGACAAATATCAAAATGGAAAACTGCTGACATGCGACTCATTTAGCTTGATCAGGTCACAAATGAAACTCTCTTTTTAAATTAAAATATTTTTATTGACTACTAAATGGGATATCCCTTTTTATTGCTAAACTACTTATACAATTTCAAACGTTTCTCATAGTGTGAACAAGTTGTTTCAGGATTATTATTTCAATTGTTTGTTTTTACGATCCAGTTTTTCATTTCTACTTGAACTCTAGATTGTATCAGGGTGAGTTATCTTTACACAATATTCCAAGGACTGAACCTTGGACTTCATTTGTAGTATTGCAATGAATCATGCAATTGTTTGTACATCAATGACATACATGAATAGCACCTGTATGCAATTAGAGTGTGGAATAATTGGAACTAAATGCAATATAAGTACAGCCCGTGGAATATTCTACCAACATTAATTAGTTTTCTTACAGACACGTGCCCAGAACAATGAAGTGTAATAGAATACACACTAAATTGTATTTTTGAAATACTATGTATCAACATTTATTCAGATATTGAATTGAAGTCTGTGTTTGAAAATTATGGACGGGGAGCACCATTTTTGCTTGTGCAAATTTACCTCCCCTACCTCTTGAAATCGTAAAAATGGCAGGAAGGTACTTTCACCAGGGTTCTAGCCAGGACCATTATTAGTGCCGGGTAAATTTACTGACGGCGAACGGAGAAAGTGTAGCGAACGAAGTGCAGTGGATCATGGCATGGGATCCAGAGGCCTCCCTAATGTTTTTTCATGTTTTTTTTAATGGCTTTGAGGGTTCCTGCCACATAATTTCTTGTTTTATGAGGCAGTTTAATGATTTTATCCAAAAATTGTTTAAAAATAAAATAAAATTGTATCCTTTTTTTTTAGAGTGCCGGACTGAGATTGTGAGTGCTGGGCAGATACGCCAGTGCGTAGCTAGAACCATGCATTTCACTATAACAGTAACCCTTCAACCTTATTGTCAACATACTTTCACTTCAAATAGAAACAATTTTTATACTACAACATATTACACATTCCAGTTAACAGGGCTTAAAATAAGCAGAGACAGGAAGGTAGCAAATTTGCCTTGCTGCTAAACCTTACAATGCCACTGTTTCTTATGTAAATTGGATCATCACCTTTAACATTTAAAACTACCCCTGGTTATTCTGTCATAGAAGGATAACATCTGAGGTTTTACCCTCTAATAACCCCTGGTATGGTATGACAAATTGATCATGTGGTAGGAAGGAAAATCTGTAAACCAAATTCAAATTTGTGTACAAAGTAGAATTTCACCTAATCTGAGATTAAAAAAAAGAAGAAGCAAAACCAGTTCTGATGGTGTCTGCAAACCAGAACTTCTCTTAATGTAACTATCTTAATGGTTTCATAATAGCACTTTCTTTACTCATTATCTATAATTATGTTCTGTATGACTTTTTTTAGACCTGGTATTCCCTCCAAATTTCCCAAACTCCTTATTTTTTAGACACTTGCACCAAAGCATCTAGCACATGTGATTGTCATCAATCATATACTTAATGCATTTTGCAGGCTTTTCTGAAATAAAAAGGACATTGATGACTCACAAAATCTATGGTAACAAATAGATCATGACTTTTTCACCATTTGCAAATTAACTGTCAATGAACTTTTGATTTGTTACATACACGTACATGTCATAATCCAGAGCTATATCTTAAACTGTCCTCACAAGTTCTTGACCATTACAGGGTCAAAATTTCATCACAGGTTGCGCGAATCCATTTAGATTCCTGCAAAGGATTTTGCGAGAATCTATGGATTCTCCTCCATTCAAATTATGTGTATAGACAGAATATCTCTACGAAAATCAACTTGGATTCTCGAAACGCTACCAGTGGGAATCTTTGCGAGAATGAATTCTCGGATTCTCTTCGAAATTCTGACGCTGCATTAAAAGTTTTAAAGACATCATCCATTCTCCAGAAAAAAACCTGAACTGAATTTGTATAACAAGTCAAATTATACAGACTGATGTGACTGGAATCAAAGTCAAGTTGATCCAATAAATTAAGATTAAGTTATTCGTTGACTCAAGCTAAGTCAACATTGCAAGACTCACCCTAACGACATTAATAAATTAAGAGTGCTGATGACAAAAAATGGGTCAGATGACAATGCAAATACATCTTAAAAGTGATCTTCAGCAACAATTAGACCAAAGTTTACATTAAGACATGGGGCGATCACAACTGCATTAAAAGCATCACGAGCTGTTTTGAGCAGAGTAATTAAGGTGAAATTTCTTAAAAAAGTTTACACCATCCAATAATGTCCCCATTTTTTGTAGCATTTGGCACTCAAAATTATTGAAAATATGCACCCTACCTGCTCCTCCTCATGAGACAGGTGCTGCAGCCAACCAATCAATTTATTATTTAGGCCTAATGTTGTGAATGATAATAATGGCTACTCACCGTTGCCTCATGGCACACACCGCATTTAACAACATGCTGATGAAGACGTCCTTCGAGGTTTATCATTGACTGACAGACACGACAGTTGATCATCGGCACCCCACCCTGGGGTCCATTGGCCGGCGTGTATGGTGGGGGCTGCTCTCCAGGTAAGATCGGCGGAGGGGCACTCCCGGGTGGCGGCGGAGGCAAGTCTGCAAAATAAGTGAGATGATAATAGGGATTTGAACTGGGGAAATGCTCCATGTTTTTGTCGTTGTAGCAATGAACCTGTAGTGCAAAACTTTCACAGGAAAACAGCTCGCTAAATAACAGGAAGTGATAGTATGGTGTGTCATTCTTATCTGTCAAAGAGTGCTATAATCAATTTGTTTTATTTTATGCAATTACTTACTGGGGGCACTTAATAACATTGTTGCTATGGTAATACAAGCAAAATATATGTGTTACTAATTATAGTTATGGGAGGGGTGGTACCAGTGCTTTTGCACAGAAAAAGTATATTTCTTTGAAAGTAGTGACATTGTAGGATTGAAAAAACACCATCTCATATATTAATTGTGTGCGTCTACAATTTGTACATTTTTAGACTGCTCTTGAAACTTGGGTTATTTAATTTTTCCTTTCTTGGAAAAGCAACCCTTTAATTAGCATTTCCTGACCTAGTTAAGCTAGGTTTAATATGCAAATTAATTTATATTTCAATATGCAAATAAGGATGAATATGTTAATTTAGTTGCCTCAACCAGTGTCAGGGGTGTGCCACTGAGCTTGCCGATCGGAGGCCACGCGTCTCTACAGACGACCCAATATGTCAACGGGAGTGCACTATTTTGAATTATTATTTATATCAGGCTTTTTAACGGTACAATAAAACTGTGTATTCAATATTGTTTAACCAAAGTACCCGGATGCATCCAATATTCTAAAAATATTGCCGTCCAATATTTTTTAGTCTCATACCCATTATTTGTTCGTTACGAATATTCGTCTATACTATTGTATACAAAGGAGCTCACGCAACTTTAGCGTTTATTAAGCATGCAGTCGAGACTAATTTTCGCTGATTGCATGGGTTTCGCAAATACGTGTTATCGGCTTAATGAAGCAGGCTTACGTGGGGAACCACTACGAAAACAACAAATCAACAAGTTAGCAAAATGTCGGAACCGCAGCAGACTCCCGGGAGATTCGCTTCTCTCTAAGTGATGATGATTTTAACGAACTTTTGCGGAACAAAGATTCTGCAAATACGATTAAACCAACACGTAACGCAACTATGGGTAAAAGCCTGATATAAATAATAATAATAATATTGGATGTCTTATTTTCGGGTGATACACGAAAATATTGCACTCGCTATACAAAATATTACACTCGTCTCTGACTCGTGCAATATTTTTTATAGCACCCTCAAAGCCATCCAATATTATATAATTATTTTTAACATAACAGTCATCATCGGTTAACGATGACAATTCTTCTAATTATGATGAATTTGTCAAAATGATAAGATTAACATTCGCGATTACGTGTTATTCATTACGTATGTATTCAACATTTAGGTTTCGCGTGGCCACCGTCGTCTGTGTAAATCCACAGCGCCCTCAAACCTATGCCGACCAAATATTACGTTAAACCTGGTTAAACGCCGGTCACCGACACATTCCGATGATTACCATAATTTATGTAAATATGCAAAAGGGACCGTTTTCGCTACGTACGTTAGTATAGGACTTTCCTATCCCAAAATTAATAGTATCCCTGGTAACTCAACTTGCCCAAACATAGGGTACAACAGTTACAAATCATGTATACTCATTACAAAAAGTATCGAGACACTTAACAAATGAGTCAATAATTAACGGCTCGAAAGGGTATGGATTAATCGAAGCAAATTACTAAGTGCATAATTTTGTTCTGCATACTTTGACAACTCGATTGTTGCGATACAGTA
The DNA here is from genome assembly GCA_035610835.1 of Ophiura sarsii. NCBI lineage: Eukaryota > Metazoa > Echinodermata > Ophiuroidea > Amphilepidida > Ophiuridae > Ophiura > Ophiura sarsii. Next base: position 7,683,907 of record CM069458.1, on the reverse strand, counting down.
CACGGTTGCGGAGTGGAGTTATTGTTATTTCAATGGTCGTAGGTCCAGTTTCAAAAGTGACAATCATCCCTATAGAAGAATTTTTGTACATGTGTGTAAAGCATAATCATTCTCTATAGGGGTGATTGTCCCTTTTGAAACTGGACCTACGACCATTGAAATGACAATAACTCAGCTCCGCAACATCGCATCTGAATATCGATGTGTCAAAATATGTAGAACAAAGTTATGCACCTTTCGGGCTGTTAATTATTGGCTCATTTTTAAGTGTCTCGATACTTTAGGTGAGGAGTTTATGTTTACTGTCATAATGCTACATGTATGGATGAAATTCAAGCTATTTCATGCAAGCGTGTTTTGTTGTTGCATGACAATTTCACGAATGACCCAAGGATGCGCGGTCATTTTTTGAAAGCGTCCGGTACGCGCGTCCCGTCCACATTGTTGTCCATAGCATAAAGATGACTGACTATAAATAGCTGCTACATTTTGGAAACAAACTTTTTATGCCAGCAGGGAATTCTGGTCAACAACACTAAAGATAAAATAATACACAGGTAGCGTTTTACAGTGTGAAAACACCTGATGACATGATATCAGACTGGTGTTTATTTGTGGTAAATTTCCCCATAAGTTATTATTATAGGGACTCCCTTGCCGAGGCCTGCTTACCGTGATTTGATGTTGATCTGAATAATTTGCATCATCTCCGGAGATGTGCGCACTCCAAACTTGGAAGTATTTTTCAATATTTCAAAGACTAGAATCATCGTCAGGGGAGTCCCTATAACAATAAGTTATGGGGAAGACTCCTCTGCCGAGCTGCTTCCCGAATGATTCGATGTTTGCATCAAACCAGTCTAGCACAGTAACGTGGTGGAGGCGCAAAAATGCCAAATCCTGTTCTCAGTATAATTTTTATGATCAGATCATTTTTAACCGACGTCACCATGACATCCAGATCCAGATCGAATCAAGGTAAGCCTGTCCCGTTTCACAAATTTCCTTCACGGATAACCCCTGATAGTAGGCCCATGAAGTCAAAATTGCATGTGTAGATTGCGCGGAGGCACGCTCGTCTACAACAATTGCATTTGAGTCCTTAACTACTGAACCAGCCAGCGGGCTTTTGTACGTTTTGCCGCCGGTCTATGAGGTTCAGAGTGTGTCAAGAAGAGCTGATCGTTATTTTTACCACGCACACCAGACGTTCTTTCCGAGTAGTAACTCAGATAATGTACGGGGCACCATAACCTCTCTTCGTGCCCGGACGAGCCCGAGCAAAGAGAGGGAAGGTAAAGGGTGGGAAACGAGTGAGAACTCGTTTTGTTTTTGGCCAGAAAACCCGGCACGAAACTCAGTGTAAAACCCGCGCATCAAAGGGTCATTGACGAGAACGACAATGCATGAAGTTCAGAGCACCTATGCTTGGACGCAAGGGCTATGAGAAATACCGTTTTCAGAGTCATATTTTTAAGAGTCGCCTTCGCCAAATACTCGAATGGCAGACCCTTCAAATAATCGAGAACAGTATTTAGCTCCCAAGCAGGAAAGATCTTCCTGGTTGGAGGCCTCTCGTTGAACATTTCATTCAGTAAGAGACGGATCTCCTCGCCCCTCATTGACAGAGGTTCCATTTTAATAACCTTTGTGGACCGACATGATCGCGGACTTATATTTCCTGACAGCCGCTGCCTGGAGTCCGGAGTCAAATTTCTCGGTAAGAACTGCGAGATTTTGTTTACAGCCGCTCGAGTGGGAGAGATATCTCTCTCAGCACATTACTCGTAGTAGGGAGCCAAACACCTAGAGTATGTTGTAAGCAGGCCTCAAATTTCGTCATTTTAGGGGCATGGCCACTTTGGCCTTAAGAATAACCCATTTCAAAGGGCACTGAGGCCATGTTCTGGGGCACCAATGCCAAACCAAGATTTGAATCAAAGGAACCAAGGCCATTTTATGTTTACATTATTTATACCATAATTTTACATGTAAACCTCACTAGGACTTTTAATATGTAAATACTTTACAGCACGAGACGTGATAGTCTTTTTAGTTTGTCAATCAACATATTTTAAAGGGGCATTGGGAGATACGTTTGGGAGTGCGCCCTCAATTATCCTGGAAAGTTATTCATTTATTTAAATTTATTTATTGATTTATTTAAATTTATTGATTTATTTATTTAAATTTATTTATTTAAAGTTAGTTCCATCAAACTTGGGAAACCCTAAATCTAGTCGTCTCGTCTGGTACCGTTTGAGCCGTGGGGCCTCCGGCGGTGCTATTATTCATATAGGGAATTATACCAAACACCAAACATTTTCGCGAAAAATACTTCGTAATTTCAATGCAGATTTCATCTTAATTTGCAACTTTTGGATTTGTCAAACCCACACATATTATTCAGAATTTCAATCTACCTAAACACGCAGACATTTTTTGGTTAAATTACCTATAATTATGTATTAGTGATTAGTTTCCCCGCGTGCGATGGGGCAATGGCGTCGAATTCGACGTTGTTTACAGTACAGCTCGAAATAGAATGGACAATGTCAACGCACTTCATTGCAATGTCAACGCAATGTCATTGCAATGTCAGTGCAATGACATTGCAATGACTGCACTAATCTGGTTACATCTCAAGGCATCATTGCAATGTCATTGCAATGTCATTGCAATGTCAGTGCAATATCAGTGCAATGTCATTGCAATGTCAATGTCCATTCTATTTCGAGCTGTACTGTACATGATGATGTGTGTTCCGATATAGCTACATTGCTATGCCTTTTTTATGGCATGTTTACATGCTAAAATGGTCTCGGAAATGGTCGTGATTGGAATGGAATACATTTTTAATCATAGAGTAAAACATGTTAGTTGTATTTGGAATAATTTGATCAAAGTTAAGTATATATCGGAACCCCCGGCCGGGAGCCAGCACACGGCCACTGTTAAAAATAGGGCACGGCCATTATGATTTCTTTACTTAGCCGAGGGCATCGCGGCCAGATGCGAGGGCACGGCGGCAATGGCCGTCGTGTAATTTGAGCCCTGGTTGTAAGCGTAGATTGGCGCCGACCTGAGGCGACCGACCCTGCAGTTTTCTGAGAAAAGCCTTTCTCCTGGCAACGATGCCGGATAATGGCCACACAGTCAACTTTTAAGTGCTCGGTTGTTAGGGAGTTTCCCTGAACTCTCTGCCTGAGCAGGTCCGGAAGTGGAGGTAGAAACTTGGGATGACCCACAAGCAGATCTACCATCGGACGAAACCAAACATGGTTTCAGCCAGAAAGGGGCTATGAGTAGGACGTAACAGTCCTCCCTGGCCACTTTTTCTACCACCTTTGGGAGCAGCGAGATTGGAGGGAAGGCATAAGCCGTCAGTCTACTGACAGAGCGTCTACAGCGTACGCTCCCGGGTTGCGAGTCCGAGAGCAATACACTGGTAGCTGTTTGTTCTGGTGTGAAGCAAACAGATCGTTCGCTGGGTGACAAAATCGTACAAAGATTGTCTGTGCTATTTGAGGCGCGAGCGATATCTCCGTGGGACCGGACAGTTGGCCCCTGGAAAGATCGTCCGCGAGGATGTTTGTAACACCTGCGATGTAAATCACCCTCAGTGTGATTTGGTGTACCTGACACCATGTGATCATTCTTGGCGTGGTGACATAAGGTAGGTGATCTTGTCCCGCATTCCTTGTTCAGGTGAGCCACCACTGTTGAGTTGTCCGTCTGGACAAGTACACTGTGTCCCCACAGATAGAACTCGAACGACTCGAGAGTGTGCTCCACTGCCCAAAACTTGAACAGGTTGATGTGTACTTGGGCTTCTTTGTTCGACCACAGGCCCTTGTCTAGCAAATGACCCCCCCCCCCCCACCCCCCCCCGTCCCAAGTGTGTTTACCCCGGTGGTGAGAGTGGTTGGAGCTTACTTGAGACGCAGAGGCGTCAATTTGTGTCAATACCTGGACGATTGGCTGGTGTACGCGAGTTCTCACGAGGAGACCGAGCACCACATACAGCTAGTGATCATCACTACAAAAAATCCAATCTTGTACAATTTCCGATATACCTTTGGGCACAGCTAAACCTAACGAATGGTCGGGTCGTGCCTTCCCTGGATCGGGTGAACAATCTAGCTGCTTTCGCATGCATCCTAGCGGAAGCGAGCGTAGCGTCGCCGGTGGCTTGGCTCAGAGTTCTGGGCCTGATGGCCAGCATGGTGGATCTGTTTCCGTATTGCCGGTTCCGTATGAGGGTAATTCAGATTCACCTGCTGGTTCATTACAAGCCGAGTGTTTACACAGTGTCCAGGATGGTCCCTGTTTCGGACTTGATCAAGGAGGAACTCCACTGGTGGTACCAACCCGACAGCGGGAATGGTCTTTCCATTCCCGGATCGTGTCATTACGACAGATGCTTCCAAGTCGGGTTGGAGGGAGTGGAGAGGCTAAAGGGTAAGCATGTCAACATGTAAGCGTGACTAGGCCTGATGTAGGCCATATTCCAGGGGCGAATTGATTTAAGCGCCCGCCCACCGGTGGATAAGAAACTACCGGTGTCACCACTGTCTCTAGAGGGGCCAGAATCGTGGAAAAGAATATTTGAAAAACAAGATTTGTTGCCATGTTGTAAACGAACAATCGAAAATGGCGGCAAAAATCAGATTTTTTGTTGCTGATTTTTAAAAAAAAGTGTTGGCTGAATTTTGCACAATAACCCTAAGGCCAAACAAATTTCATTGTTTGGATGTCCTGACCGCCCGCACGTAATTTCAGGGCCGCACAAATATTTTGTTATTTTTAAAAAGGTTTTATTTCATTTGTTTGAACAATTTGACAGCCTAAACGTACCGTTTTATACAACCAAAGTATTCGAACAGACCAACTCCGTTTCATCAGCAATCTAAACACTTCAACATCATCCCCAGTACGCAATTCCATGAAACCAGTGGTAACACGATGTTCATTGTATAACATCGCACGGGCGTCGGGACAATTTAAAAGGACTATGAAGATTGACCGCACGTGCAATGCATGTTATTACGTACTACAAAATATAATAGTATAAGAAAAAATAAAATATTGTTTTGTTGGATATGTGTTCCAAAATGTTGAACAACAACAGCATTATTATTAATTTTAAACACTGTATAAAACAATTTTGGCTGCATTAAGCACGACAAATTAAGTTATATTAATACTTTCAGGTATGTATTTCTTTCGAAATTACGCATCAACACAACGTCAAAAAAATCGCTGATCGTGCAATTAATTAATTAATTAATTAATGCAAGTTTAGACAAAACGATGGACATTTTTAAGTTAAATATAGTATCAGGATGCAACAACCGTTATTACTGGTTATTCCATTCAGGTAGTAAAGAGATATTTGAAAAATTGATTCATAATATGGATGTCAAATTCGGAAAGGTTACGACTGGTTTAGCACGCCCGATTTACGATCAAAATACTCTATTACATCGACGATATTCTGGAATAATATTTGTTTAATCGTCTCTCGGAAGGGTTTTTAATATTAAATATGAATGTATTTTGACTAGAAAGTACAAAATATCCAACTTGCCTTCATTTGAAACCAGGCCTCGTCCACTCCCGCGAGTGTCGCCGTATTTGGGCCAGATGACGTAGCAACACCTGTCAACATTTTGGTATACGGTGAAGTGCGCCGCTCGAAAATACGAAACTGGACAACCCTAACTATGAATCTAAACATATCCTCCGCAGTATCACTATCGTCCAGCATGTCCAAAATGCACCATATTTCAATGTAATTTTGATGTGAAAAGACACGAAAAATAGCAAGCAAAATGTGCTGATAAAGACACTCGTCAATTAAAAACAACAGGCATTTGAACTTGACCTGGCAGTTTCTAGATGCCCAGTAGTCTTATCTATATAATTATATAAACAAACCCCTTTTGGACCTTCTCATCGGCCATCGGGTTGACGGTACACATACGTCAAAGCCCCTACAGCGTCTTCCCGGGAATATGGGTCGGTACACATACACTTATGCCGCGCGTCGGGTTCAAACAAAGGGTTAACATTTACATTTTGGATGCTAATCAACATCAAGTGACACTGACAGTTATGATGAATAAGATTGGTGACTTTGTATGATTATTTTAAGGTTCATGTTTGAAATCGCATCGGTGACTTTGTTTTGGTAGGCCTACCTTGGGATTGCCCCTCGGGGCACGCCCCCTTGGACCATAACTAGTGGACTGTCACTGTATGTATGGACTAAATAAATGCCCAGGGCCAGATGTTCCAAATAACCACAGCTTAAAAAATGTGTATAAATATACTATACTAACTATGAATGATTGATGAATGAATAATGATTATTGATTTGAGGGGTTTATAGCCACAAAAAATAATCATTTCACTAAATGCCCAGATGCTACAAAAAGCCACACTGTTGGCACACTGTAGCCTTCTGTGGCATCTGGTAAGGTTAGGGTTAATCCACCTAGTAAAAAGTCAAATACAGTATATTGCCAAATAACAAAAACAGGCAGGATTGCGTAAAAAAATGAAGTGACAACACAAAACAAAACAAGGTACAGAACCGCAATTTAAAAACTCTACAAATACAAGATCAACCAATTTTCTCTAATGTATCGGCTGCCAATGTATCTCAAGACTCACCAGGTGATGTTATTTCGGGTACATCAGGAATAAGAGGCCCACTCGGTACCGATTGTTCCTGGTTGCTCAAGAGAGGTTCGCTTTCTTCTCTGCTATCCGCCATGTTGATGGAATGAGTATGGTTTATTTAGCACAGGTTGGGAAAATTACCAATATGTGTATGACGACAGATTTAGTTTCTATAAGTAAACATTAAACTTATTATTTTGTTTAGATTATTGAATTTTGTTTTGTATATCTGTTTTTATCAATTTTTAGTTTTAATACTAAATTTATAATTTTAATTACGTTCCGCTATTTTTAAAATACTAAATCGATATTGTTTACGATATTCACACAAGGTTGACACCTTCCATTAATCAATTCATAAATTCACATAGTAATGTCAGCCTTTCAAGTATGACTAATTGTCAATCATGTGATTTTTGAAAGATCAGAAACTTCCACTTCCGTCATCTTTGACCTTGTGACCTGATCATCTGATGCGTGTGGGAGTTTCCCAGTAAGCTTACTATGTAGTTATTGGCAATACTATGATAGACGGTTAGGATAAGTTTGACCTCAGTGTTTTCACTCACCTCATACAAAGGGTGAAATACACCCTTGAATTTTTTACTCAAGAGTGAAAATAATGGAAATTTCATTGTGTTTTTTTACTGGATACTCATACTGCTTTAATTTTAATTAAATCATGAAATATACCCTGATACAAGTGATACTGATAGCACACTGAAGTTCAAGTTGGCCCGATGTCGCGATCTAGTCGGTTGTTGAAGTCGGCCAGACGTTGGCTCGACAGTCGGCTGCTCATGCGGCCGACGTTCGGCCGATGACGTCCAATGGTGCCGACTTCCAGCTGACGCCGACCTGCCGACCTTGTATAAGGCTCAGCAACATCAGGCCGTAGTCAGTTGACCATTCTCCGACTAATGTGTTCCAAAATTGACTAACAATACAGGGTGTCTAAAAAAAAACGTGCACTTGTTTACCCAACTTATTGACCATGAACTTCTAGAACTTGGTGTAACAATTGTATACATATTGATAGACTAAATGCTTAGCTCTCATATGCTGTTTATTTCATCTGATTTGGTTTTGTCAATCCTGAGATATGATCAATTAACTACAAAGCTAACTAAAATGTTGTGCCACTTTTACAGAAAGAATGCTTAAGATAAGCATTAGAACCTTCCTCCTTCTAAGGGAGGGTGGTCGCCGATTGCGCTAAAACACAAAGAACAGTGACCTAGGGTGTCTAGGTGATCGTTTTTACATCCCCTGCGCTCATTTTGACGAAAACAAATTCAGGGTGCCACCTTATCCAGTGGTAGGGTAAGCCGTCCGATAGTAGGGGGTAGTTTCCACCTTACAATTTTTTAAATCGCCATTTTGAAAAATATTTTAATTGTATGGTCCTGAATATTATAGCATAGGCCTATGTTAGAAACACACCAGGGTTGTAGCTACGCCGGACGGCCCCGGGGCCGTCCGGAAGTCGCGCCCAGCGTCCAGCACTCTTAGAAAAAAAGGGTAAAAAATCCGGCACTAAAAAAAAGAAAAAACAACAACTTTTTTTTCTTCAATTTGTGGAAAAAATCATTAAACTGCCTCATAAAACAAGAAATTATGTTGCAGGAACCCTCAGAGTGCATTTATAACCCCTTAAAAACATTAAGAAGGCCTCTAGACCCCAATTCATGATCCACTGCACTTCGTTCGCTACACTTACTCCGTTCGCCGTCAGTAAAATTGTCCGGCACTCAATTTGGTCTAGCTACAACCCTGAAACACACCATTTCCCTCACTTATAAGCAAAAAGCGATCACCTTCCACTCCATGACCCGGTTCAATTCACTGGGGCCCACAGACCAAGGGATTTATTCCAGAGGGTTAGGGTTAAAGGCATATTATGTGATCTTTTCCAAGTAGCGCCCTCTATCATTGATTTTTACTATCAAAGCAGATTTTCTTGCAGATTTGAATTTTTGATCATAAATCATATCGTTACGATTCCTAATTACTTCAAAATCATGGTTTGAAAATAGATTGTACCGAGCGGTACAATCTATTTTTTCAAATTCACTCTAAAACTATGATTTTGAGGTTATTAGGAATCGTATCGCTCTGTAACTTGGACTATATTTATGATTTATGATCAGAAAAGTAAATCTGCAAGAAAATCTGCTTCCAATCTGTTTTTGAGGATTGAGGGCATACATATTTGTTGAACATTATTTAGCACAATATTTGAAGCAAATGAGTTAATTCTATAGAGCTATGTGTCCAGAGCTAATTTCCATGCATGCATGAACATTAATGCACAGAAGCTTAGCTACTATTGAACCCGCCAATGACATTGGTATTAATCGATCCAGCATACTGGGCTGGAAAAGAGATTGGACAAAAAGTGCAGTCCTAATTCCTCCCTACCAATTTGGCTTGAATTAAAATCAAAAGAAAGTGCACTCTAACCCTGATTATATGTCTGTAGATTATGCTATGACCCTTTTGCTACCCATCTCTTAAAACTACTTTATATAGCTTTACTTAAAATATTCATACCTTGTATACCAATGTTAAAAAATCTGAAACAGTTTCTTCCTTTGTTGTTTCTTTCAGGCTATCGTCACAAAGCCATTGATCATGGCGGCTACAAGCTACTCCAAACATACGCTACTGTCTATGCTGAAACATCACACTGTATCAAGATGTCTACAAAGACAGTCATTCTGTAGACCAATCTCAACCAGACCTCTGAAACCATGTCCACTATACCATGTCAACAAGAAACTCTGTCACCAATCAATGAGGTACACATCCTCGTCGCAAACCAAAACAATTTTTCTTCATGTCTTAGAACAAAAATATGGTGATAAGATCGCTATCGTAGATAACCTTGGTCAGCATTCATACAACTCGATCATAGAACACAGTACTGAACTGTCACCATACATAATAGCCAATGCAACTTGTGACTCAGCTGTGAGTGATAAACCCAGTACTGAGACCGAATCACCACAACTCACTTTGAATGGAGAACGCATTGCTTTTCTGTGTCCAAACAACGCTTCCTACGTCATTGCACAATGGGCTATATGGATGGCAGGTGGAGTGGCTGTTCCACTTTGCAAAGATCACCCCTCTGCAGAACTAGAATATGTTGTAGAGAATTCCCAGAGTTCTTTGCTCCTATCCACACCGTTGTATGAGCAGATGATGCAAGGGATAGCCGACAAATTTGACATTAAACACATTGTGTTGAACGAGAGTGCATTGTGCCAAAGTGAACAGCCAAGTCATGATAACAAAGATTCAAGTAACCATGACAGCAGACTACCAGCAATTTTGCAATTAAACAGTACAGACTCTTTGAATTTGGAAGTTGTAGAAAAGCAAGTTTTGCGAGACAAATGGCATGAGATTAGTTGGAAACATCGTAATGCAATGTTAATATACACCAGTGGTACTACAGGCAGACCGAAAGGAGTCGTGACAAGATTTGGAGCTTACCAGACACAGGTATATGTTAGCCACTTTAAAATTGTTTCTCATAGCCCTCCCATACCGTATCACTTTCTTGGATAATGTGGTGTTTCTTAATGTTGTTGAGTTTGTAGGCCCCATCGACTGTATTGAGAGTAGAATGTCCTCTCTGTCATATCCAGATCACCTCCTTTTAAATTTCCACTTCAGTTTTGTGTTCTTTGAGCAATGTGCCAAACAACCTGCCGCTCTCCAATGTAATAAGACTTGGGACAACTTTTGCATGGTATTTCATATATAATTTCTGTTGTTTGATGAGTGTCTCTCCTAAGGATGGACAAGCATGCAAGTTGTGAGGGTGCAATGTGGCTTCATAGCTGCCGCGAAACAGTGTTTCTTGAAGACACGTGAGGCTTCTTCCTCCAGTCCCTAACAGAAGGTACGACTACCAGGCCTTTTGATTTGTTGTCGGTTGCTTTCTTTTTGGACACTTTTATCTTCTGATGTTTTCCTTTGGCTTGTTGGCTTTGTTTATGGCCCAGTTGGGGTATCCACATTGTTTCAGTGCGTCACAAATAAGTGACAAGGGGATCTTTATACCGCCTCGATCAGGCAGTAATCACTACAAAAAGACAATGAATAGATCAAATGTCAAATAGTCTGATGAAGTGCTCAGTGAGCATAAAAAACGTTACACATAAATGTATATATGTATAAATGAGTACTATCAACATGTGAAGCTGCCCTCTATCATACCGATCTGTAGTGTATTTGTTTTTCTTATCCCTAAGGTATCAATGATGCTTAAGGCATGGGAATGGACAAGTAAAGATGTAGTGCTTCACATATTACCTTTACACCATATCCATGGTGTTGTGCCCCTGTTGGGCTGCGCTGTATGGGCAGGAGCCACATGTGTTATGATGAACAAATTTGATGCTGAAAAGGTATGTTTATTTAAGGGCAAATAGTATCAATCACTTATCTGTCATTTATTCTTTCCCCTTATCCCTATTAAAGGTATCAATGATGCTCAAAGCATGGGAATGGACAGGTAAAGATGTAGTGTTACACACACTACCTCTACATCATGTCCATGGTGTTATCAACTTGTTAGGCTGCCCTCTATGGACAGGGGCTACATGTGTTATGATGAACAAATTTGATGCTGAAAAGGTATGTGTATGAAAGGCATCAAACTTGAACGAGGCCATAATTAACCTGTAATGTTCTAAATAAAAAAACATGTATTAACCTGTAACGAGATGGGATACAGCTATTACTAATCTGGCATACTACATAATCCACTAGTTTCATTCTAATGGGATAGCAAAAAGTAGAGAAAAGATGAATACTCATGTGTCACCTCAAGCAGTGAAGAAATGGAAATAGATGAATCAAGATGAAGTGTTACACACACCAGCAAATGTATGTACAATCTATAATTTTGGTAGCGTCATGTCCCAGATTAGAAGATGGGGTTAAACAGTTAACATTGCCATTTTAAACATAATGAGTCAGAAACATGTGATTTTTTTAGAGGGATTGATGGTTTCATGAGCAGAACACTGCCTCATCTGGCAATGATATGGTCTTTTTCTAAATTAATTCCCATTTCAATCTCCATATACATTACCAGCAATCCCCCTGCTTTATCTAACTGAAAGACTAAAACAAGCTTCAAAAATGGTATTACTTGCAACTCACAGACATGATAAAGGGTTTCTTGACCACATTTTTTAAAGGACTATGTCAGGGAACCACATGCTGTATGATTTTGCACACTATTTTTGTTGTTTACGGAATTCCTCTTGGTTCAAAAGTACCAGCCTTGCATCTGTAATTCATTTTGTACTTGGAATGGGTGACTTCCTCCTCCTACCACTGGTTAAAGAATTACCAATTACCCCTCTAGTCATTTATTCCTCATCAGGTATGGCAGATGCTGATGTCCAACTTTTGTACTTGGGTTGGTTGACCACCTCCTACCACTGGTTAAAGGGGTCTCACCACTACATAGAGCTCCATAGGGATATGTACAAAAACACTGATATAAAACTCTGTTTTAGACACTAAATTGCGAAATTGGACCCCATAGTGTCATTTTTTCTTAAAGATGATCACATTTCCCCACCAAAAAGTGAAAAAAATAGGTACCGTATTATCCCTATTAAGCGCCCAGGGCGGTTAGCTAAGTCATTTTGGGTGGGCGCTTATTAGATTACCTTTTTTTAAACTCATTTATTGTTGAGACTGTCGAATTCGGCAAGGTTGCGAATAGCGCCCCTTTCTACAAATTCCTTTCTCTCTGCAATAAATCTTCGTCGCGAGAATTTTTGGTGGTGCCCGTTCATAAAAAAAATAAAAATGACATAATGAATGACTACGATACACGGAACTGTTGCACTAGTGGAATTCCCACGTGCGATTAAAACGGGACTAAATTAAAATCTATAAAATGTCTGCTAGCGGGTCGTCGTCATCTTCGCCGTCTTCTTCAAATCCAGATCAAGTCTATACTTACACAACAACAAGCGCTGTTAGAGGACATCACGTTTACAAGAACATTTGGAGTCCAATAATCGGAGAGAAATTGTCAACTATCCGAGAAACGGACAATTTAATGGACAAACACTCTGTGTATCAGCGCTACTGTACGTGTGGCAGTAAATGCCTAGTGGGATCGGGGAGAGCTGGCGGCGATCTAATCACGGCTTTTTACTGGTATCGCTTTACTGAAGGACACTGTGAAGAATGTTGTTGTACAGTGCTAGAGTAATTGAAAAGGTGGGCGCTTATAAGAGATTGTTTGTTGTTAGTCATTGAGAAAAACAGGGGTGGGCGCTTATAAGGTCCTGGGCGCTTAATAGGGATAATACGGTAGGTTAAACTGCTTGATTTTCCAAAATATGCCCATGGAGTTGACTACCTCTCTGACGAGCTTGGAAATATCGCCGTAATCGCCAATGTTCCCAGTAAAAAGCACAAATTTGAAAGATCTCTCAAACTTTACCTAGATGATATTCACAGTTTATAGTCAAGGTGCATGTAGGTGATGTCCCATTAATCATAATTAATAAACAATCATAGGCATGTACGCAATGGTATTCCTTAAGGGTAGGGGAAACCCCATTTAGTGTAGTGCACCCTAAAGAATTACAAATTACCCCTCTTGTCATCTATTCCTCAGGTATGGCAGATGCTGATGTCCAACACAGAGCCCCGCATTAATGTATTCATGGCCGTACCTACCATATATGCCAAGTTAATTGAGTTTTACAACACAACATATCACAAGTCCAGCATGCAAGTCAAAGGTTTCATAGAGGCATCACTCAAGGAGAGAGTCAGGTATAGTGTAGTCTGTTATTAACTGTATGAAAAAAATACTAGATAGAAGTTAGACCTAATTAGAAATTTGGAATCCAAGTTGGTTGATGTATTATAATAAATCAAATTATTATACTCACTAATGACTGTTTCATGCTACACTGAGCACTTCATCAGACTATTTGACGTCAGCTCTCATCACTGGCTTTTTATTGTGATGACCACCCGATGTAGAGGGCGGTCTTGATGAAAAAAGACGCATACAAACCAGTATCTGCAGGTCAAATCACATCACCTGCATCACAAAAATATGGGAATCACCAGGCTGCTATTGGATAGGAGAGATGCCATCATCACAGAGGAGGAAGACAGGAAAGTGGAGGACAAGGTCATGTGACACCCTCAATCAATGTGGCTATCCTGACTGGGCTATCACCAAAGCCAAAAAACCCAGGAAAAACACTGACAGAAAAGTACCACTACAAAGAAAACAACCAACAAAAATCGAAAGGCCTAGTCGTCATACCCTATGTGGAAGGCTTATCGGAAAAAGCATTGTGTGTCTTCAGAAAACATGGTTTTGCCACTGCAATGAAACCTCATTGTAAGTTACACAACATGCTCTTCCACCCTAGGGATAAACGAGATCCACACCAGACGGCAGAAATAGTGTATGAGATACCATGTAAAGGCTGCAATAAATCTTATATTGGTAAGAGTGGGAGATTGTTCGGTAAACAGCTACAGGAACACAGAGCTGAGGTGGATAAATATCAGTGCCAAGAGTTACATGCGCGCCTAAAGGAAAGCATCAGTTGATGAACAAAATAAATCCGCAATAACTGAGCAAAATGCAGCAACTAATCATGTCATCGGTGGGAGGAGGCTAAAGTCATAGACAAGGAAGCGCACAAAACAACTAGATGGTTGAAAGAATCCATCTGGATACGGAGCAAGGGACAATCTACTCACAACAAAGACGAGGGGCTTACCAACTCAATAACATTTATGATCACATAATCTCATCAAGACCGCCCTCTACATCGGGTGGTCATCACAATAAAAAGCCAGTGATGAGAGCTGACGTCAAATAGTCTGAAGTGCTTAGTGTAGCATGAAACTGTCACAAGTGAGTATAATAATTTTATTTATTATTATACATCAACCAACTTGGATTTGTCAACATGAAATAAACAAATTTCTAATTATTATTGAACAATCCTGATGAACCTACACCAAGTTATCAGAAGTTAGTCCTTTTGGAATGGTAGTTGCTACTCCCGAATTTCACGCTTGTGCGATCATTAGACAGGGTTAGTACAGGTCATGGTAAACCTGGAAAGTCATTGAATTCTGCATTTGCATTTGCCACACCTTGAAAGTCATGGAAAAAGGGTCTTCACTTTAAAAAGTTATGGAAAGTCATTGAATTGCAACATTTGAAAGCAAATATAGATGGAGAAACTAACTGAAACTCAGCTCAAAGTCATTAAAAAAATGGAATTATGTAGTAAAAAGTACAAAGAAGTGCAAAAAATCCCCCCAAAACCCATTGGTGGTTGAACATAAGGGGTTTCAGAGAATATTATATCAAGCTCAATATAAATTACCCTACCACTGAGTTATCTTTTTTTTGATACTACTCAACGTACCAATAAGGGCCAAGCAAGTAGGAGTAGGTTATGCAGTGCTTTGTTGTGACTTAGTCCATTCTTCCGTATTAACTTTTTTAACCTATCATTAATTGTTTAGGTTAATGGTTTCTGGCTCGTCTGCATTACCTCAGCCGATCATGGAGGAATGGGAAACCATTACTGGACATAGAATATTGGAGAGATATGGAATGACAGAGATTGGTATGGCATTGTCTAACCCCCTCAATGGTCAACGGATAGCAGGTATGTAGGCTTGTAAGCTACTGTAGCTTATTATGGAAAAGATTACTGGACATAGAATATTGGAGAGATATGGAATGACAGAGATTGGGATGGCATTGTCTAACCCCCTCAATGGTCAATGGATAGCAGGTATGTAGGCTTGTAAGCTACTGTAGCTTATTATGGAAAAGATTACTGGACATAGAATATTGGAGAGATATGGAATGACAGAGATTGGGATGGCATTGTCTAACCCCCTCAATGGTCAACGAGTAGCAGGTATGTAGGCTTGTAAGCTACTGTAGCTTATTATGGAAACCATTACTGGACATAGAATATTGGAGAGATATGGTATGACAGAGATTGGTATGGCATTGTCTAACCCCCTCAATGGTCAACGGATAGCAGGTATGTCCTAGCAATATAAAGAGATCATTTGTCAAAATTATTGATTTGAATGTTTTGATTGCAGATTTATTGGAATTAAATTTAATCATGACATTTTGAGAGAAAAAATATGATTTTCATTTATGATGTTTTAACCAGTGGATATTTAAATACACATAGTGCAGGCGCTAAGAGATAGGATTCGTAACGCATACAAAACTGTTGTTTTGTTAAAAATTGGCAAACAGATATATTTTACAATACCCTACCATTTTAATCTCCATTTGAGCAGACGTGTCATTTTTATAAAAGTCCCATTGATAATATGGGGATAGGTTAGGCCAAACAAAAAACCAAGTTTGTTTTCAGTAGTGCGCTTGCATTTCATTGTGATGCTTGATTCTTGCGCATTTAATTTTTTAAATAGAAAAAACGGGGGAAATTATTGTTAGGACACCGTCTTTTGTCGAAATTGTGTCTAACATGTTTCAAGATGGCGATTGGCGTCATACGGCAAACAGGGCATCAAAAATTTGCGGTGAAAATCATTTAAGCGAGCATAACAGTAACAAAAATGCAGATTTGAAACAGAAGAAGAATAAAAAAAACTAAAAAAAAACATTTTAATTTTCAGGCCTGCTACTGGAAACAATTTTTCTTTTTTTTTGCCTCATACTAAAAGATATCAAAGAATCCTTACCCAAGATTTTGACATTAATAGTTACAACAACAAGATTGTAATATGTAAGAGTGTATGTTGTAACTTAAATTTAAAGTTCTGTAGAGCTTTTTTCACCATAGAAACAGACAATGTGCCTACTTTATTCCATTTTCTTCTCAATTCAATTCCTTCCACAGGCGCTGTGGGCACACCTATGCCATATGTACAAGTTCGTATTGTGGACCTCAACGGTGATGTGTTGGTTGAAGGGAATTCCCACGGGTCAAAGGTCAAGAAAGAGTCTGACTCAATCGAAGGAGATCTTCAAGTGAACGGTCCAGCAGTGTTCAAGGAATACTGGAATAGACCAGATGCAACCGCTGAGACATTTAGTGCTGATGGATGGTTTAAAACAGGTAGATATTGAGCGTTTGAAGCCAAAAATCCTTATATTCATTGGTTTAGTTGAATTTTGTATCAACGGCAGATCTCATGGTACCGGAAGTATATATCATATGGCAGCTATTACAGATAGTGCCTTTTCATATCAATAAGTGTTAGTGCACAAATAACATATATACAATAGCTGCTCACAGTTTATACATTTGGTTATGACGATTGCTTAGTATCTATGTTTAACACCTGCCAGAAAATCTTAGTATTTTGTGAATTACACAATATGAATTTTTACAAAACCATCATAATTAGAGATAGTGCTCAAATTATGTTGTTTTCACATTTGATCACAATATCACAAATTATTGTCGCTTATAGTTAAATCGCCAACAATGGTAAATGAAAAGCAACAATCCACAGTGCATGAGGGTTTCTTGTTAATAGAACTGGAAATGTGTATAGCTTAATTTAACCCTTGAGAACTACCTGCTAATTGGTCAGAAAGATGGATACACGATTTATTGCACCAATCAGAGACATTGTTAGAATAAGTGTTCCCCTCGTATAGATAAGTGTGAACTATTTCAGAAGCAGAACTTCAATTGGTTATTCAAAAGAGTATATCTTGAAACTAACCAATCATGAACATTGTTAACTAGGCAGGTAGTGCTCAGGGGGTTAAGTAAGAACCTGTTTAAGAAAATCATCTGAATCCAAAGTATGATTTTCATCATAGGTGTCATATCAACGCTAACATTTACTGATATTTATAACCCCTAATCTATCTCTGCTCTGAATTGTTATACCCCTCTTGAAGTATAAGTCAGCTAACTATCTCAATACTTTATTGATTACAGGAGACACTGCTAGATACAAAGATGGTATATACTACTTAAAAGGACGCACATCTGTGGACATTATCAAGAGTGGCGGCTACAAGATCAGCGCTCTAGACGTAGAGCGCCATCTATTGTCACACCCGCATATAGCCGAATGTGCAGTGGTAGGCGTTCCAGATTTGACATGGGGTCAGCAAGTCGGAGCCATTGTCGTGCTGAAACCAGGGAAGGAACTGACGCTAGCTGAGCTGCGTGATTGGTCAAGAGATCATATGGCATCTTATGTAATACCAACGCAACTCAAATTGGTATACGAGATACCGAGGAATGCAATGGGGAAGGTTAATAAGAAGCAATTGTTGGGTCAGATGTTTGGGAATGATCAGACTCCTAGAAATCCAACAAATGACAGACTTAACAGTGTTGTAGGAAGTATGAGGACAGAAAGTGAATAAAATGGTTTGATTCAGGGGTTTCACAATTCAGTGGGATCCATCCACAAATAACCAAAAACATTCGATTGTAATGTCATCAAAAGAATGTACTCGATAACATTTTTGACATGTAATTTAACAACTCCCACATACCTGAAGTACAATAGCAAAGCGTTGTTAATTGCCATCATGAAATAAACCATGCAGACGACTTGAACATATGCTGAAACATGATTTAATTCCTAATTATATCATAGTAAAAATGAATTCCATTGTTATAATATGAGCGTCAGATTTATTTGAAAAATCAGCAATTCGTCAGTTGCATCACACTGTTCTATTTGATGCGTCGTAAATAAACAACATCACATACAGATCTATTGCGGCACTACTCAGATAAGCCTTACCTTATTGCTTGATCATTTTTTCTAAAGGTTTTTTTAAAATAAAAAACACTTGAAGAATTTTATTTTGATTTGTTTGTAATCTTTTTTAATTAACATTGATTAATTTATGGTTTTAAACTTATAGATCTGTATATGAAAAGATTATTTCTTGAAGAAACAAGTGTTACATCAAATGTGGATGACAATTTTATCTTGCAGACTGAAATCAGTAAGGAACTGATTCCAACTAAAGAAGGTAACAAGCAATGGAGAATGTCTCTACTGGAAAAGCAAAGACATTCACTAGCACGGGATGCAATACACCATTGGCTATCCTGATTGCGGTTCCCCAGGGTTGGTTGGGATTAGTTCCCCATAATTGTATATGATATTATTAAATCAGTTAGTTACACTAATATGCCAAAGTTAAACCATGTTATTGATGTGAAGTATTCATTGACCAAATATTTAGATGGCATTATGTTCAAAGCAATAATTTAACATAAAATTGGACGAAACTTGTGCATTTAATGTCATTTGATTCAAATTTTATAGACAATGATTTGAAGTCTCAGACAGACTTGTAAAACAATCTGTAATATATTGTTTTTGTGGGCATGAAAAACCTTTTGATCTTATAGATCTGTATATTATGAAAAGATTATTTCTTGAAACAAGTGTTACATCAAATACAACAGTATTGTGATGTGGATGACAATTTTATCTTGCAGACTGAAATCAGTAAGGAACTGATCCCAACTAAAGGGTGTATCCTTGGTGTAATTCATTTATGAGTTAGACTTGTGTTAAGCCTCTATTACTGAATGAAGCTGTCTAATTCTTTAATCCTTTAAGACAGATTTTGTGCTAGGCTAATTCTGTGCAGAATTACATGAAGGATAGCAAGCAATGGAGAATGTCTCTACTGGAAAAAGCAAAGACATTCACTAGCACGGGATGCAATACACCATTGGCTATACTGTTTGAGGTTGGGATAAGTTCATGTTTAGTTGGGATAAGTTCCCTAATGGGTCATTTGACACATTTAAATGAGTCACTTGACTCAACAAAGTGCACAGATAATATTAACTGAGTCGAATGACTCATGAGTCTTTTGTTTGTCCGTGTACTGAGACACTTTGACGTTTTACTGAGACTCTGGTTGGATGAGTCAACTGACTCAGACTGGAATTTTCAGTTTGAGCCTCAGAATAGCATTGTTTTGTGACATGATATTATGAAATCAGGTAGTTCCAGTAATGTGCCAAAGTTAAACCATGTTATGTATTCATTGACCCAACTATGTTGAAAGCAACAATTGAACATAAAATTGGACAAAACTTGTGCATTTAAAACAATTCTAGTTTTAGAATGTCATTGGATTCAAATTTTGTTAACAATTAACCTTTTCACACAGGCCAGACGATCGGTCTTTAGACAACCGAACATCCTTTTGTAGACGCAATAATAGTCGCTATGACGATGGATCGTTAAATAAGGGCCACTTTTCTGTGTGAATCCGATGATCGATCAAAGTTCATGCACATTTGAAACGGTTGAATTTGTCTCCATTTAGCGACGATCGATCGTCCAAAGATCGATCCTCGGGCCAGTGTGAAAAGGTTAAATGATTTGAAGACTTGTAAAACAATCTGTAATCATTCTATTGTTTTTGTGAGCATATGCATATCTGCTTTAAACAAGTTTAAGGGCCAAGTATAGCAGTAGACCATCCAAAGGCAACAAATGTGCTTTAAAAAAATGCATCACGGCATTTTTTGTTACAGCTCTACATTTAGGCTAAATTAAGTGCTTAAATAGTAAGGTTTCCAATGAAGGGGGGTGACAAAAATAGAAATCGTTTTTTAGGCCATTTTCAGCATAAAATGACCGTTTTTGGGCAAAAATAAGATTTGTGTGTTTTTTGGTGCAATTCATATCTTTGAACAATGTACTATCCACCAGTAATCAGTTTGACCTGATTTGATGTTTAGTTAAGGAATAATCCGTAATTAAAGCTGCTTAAATATAAAGAAAATAAAAGCATAAGGGAGTACAAAAGGGCACTTTTCTCAGTTTTGTAGTTGTATTTGCCACTTATATTCGCTAGTTGCTTAATCTGTCATGCGATGATTAAATAAATCAGCAAACTAGTTTGACATGGTCTATGCCATTTATAGATAGTTTTATGATGACAAGTATGGTAAAATTCAACATTAAAGGGGTATTCCATGGTTATTTAACATAAAGGTGTAGAATCGTTATAGTGACTTAGAGGTGTATTTAAGGGAGTGTCTTCTGTGCACTCACAGGACTCCCAAACCTACTTTTTGAACCTCTTTTCATGGTCCTAAAACATATTCAGGGTTTTACCAAAATTAATGTTAGTATGCTAAGGGGTTATTCAAAATGGCGTCCAAAATGGCCGCCAAAAGGGTCAAATTTCGTAAATGTATGATAAAAGTATACTTTTTAACAACGGTAATACTTTGAGTTACTCGGTATGTATGTAGTAACTCATATCCAGTACTTTTACATTGTTAAAATAAATTAAATCAAGATGGCCGCCAAAATGGCCGCCCTAATTGTAAAAATAGCGTATAACAGCGTATATTGCATCATATATACCATGTTCTAAACTGCTAAACTAATGCTTTTAGATAAACGACTCACCTCTGTGAAAGTTTTGAATATTTATCGCATTCTAAAATGACTGCCAGACGATTAGAACTGATGTTAAATGACCTAAAACAGGTGGTTTACATTATAAAAATAACATGTAAAACAATGTAATACCTATACCGCAAAAGCTAATAAAACAGCAGTAATTATATTTCTATGATAAAATGTGATAGTTTTAATATTTTAAAATATCCAAGATCGTCGACGAAAAAGTTAATCATTGAATAACCCTGGGTGATCTTTTAATGGCCCCAACTCACCATTAAAAGACCAGAGCCGTCATCTAACACAAACCCTACATGACCATTTATTGCCGCCACTCTCGATACAAGTGATATTGTAATAAACCTAAGTGACCATTGACATTTGTTTAATGACTCCAAATGATCCGAGTGATCATTTCAATACCCCGTGAGATCATTTAATGACCCTAGGTGAAAGGTTAACGACACCGAGCAATCATTAAATGACCCGGATGGTCGCTTAATAACCCCAGGTGATCATTCAATCAACCAAAATGTACGAGGACAGTGTAGTTTTAACTATAGGGTGTATGTATTAAACTCTCATCCAGCACGTTTGCATTGTTAACATACTTTGAATCCTAGATGGCCCCCAAAATGGCCGCCTAATCATAAAAATAGCCAATAATAACAGCATATTTTGTATCATATTCATCAAATGATTTAAGGCTACCAGATGGACTCCATTAACTACCAATTGGTCAGAAGAAAATAGCAAGATGGCTACCAAATTGATTACAATATGGTCAGAAATAGCTGATTGGACCTTATCTACTATACATTTTCGCTATCTACCAGTATCCAACATTTTATAAACAGATAAGTTAGTGATGTAATGGGGATAATTATGATGGGCTTCAAAACCCTACCTTATTATTGAAATATCCAAAAGGATCGTCAATCAATCCCAATCGCCACCAAGTATGCATAGGTAGTTGTATGAATCCATCAATGACCTTATTAATCAGATACTTACTTAATTGATTGGGGTCATTTCGGTATCACTCGCGGTCTGTAGATGATCACCTAGGTTAATCAAATAATCACTCGTGGTCATTAACTGATCCTTTTGGATCATTGAATGGTCATTTGGGTTAATAGAATGATCACCTTGGGTAAGTAAGCGAACGTCAGGGTCATTATATGATTTCTTGGGGTCATTACGCTATCACCTAGGGTCATTAAATTATCAAATGGTGTAATGAAATGATCACTCAGGATCGCATTGGGTCATTGAACAGTCACTTTGTGTCAATGGTCACCAAGGGTTATCAAACTTGGATCGAGTCAATAAATATTACCTTGGGGTCATAAATTCATCCCTTGGTGTTACTGGATGACAGTTTGGGCGGCTTGAGTAATCACATGATGGATTGGGCCATAACATATCACTTGGTATCATCAAGAGTCATTACACGGTCCATTTGAGTCATTACACGATCCAGTTGAGTCATTACACGATCCAGTTGAGTCATTACACGATCCAGTTGAGTCATTACATGGTCAATTGGGGTCATTGAATGATCACCTGTGGTTATTAAGCGACCAACCGAGTCATTAAATGATTGCTTGGTGTCATTAACTTATCAGCTATAGGGTCATTAAATGATCCCCCGGGGTAATGAAATGATCACTCAGGATCACATGAAGTCATTAAACAATCCCTTTGTGTCAATGGTCACTTAGATTTATTACAATATCACTTGGATCGAGTCAATAAATGGTCATGTAGGGTATGTGTTAGATGACGGCCCCATCATTAAATGGTGAGATGGCGTCATTAAATGATCACTCAGGGTTATTCAATGATTCACTTTTTCGGCGACCATCTTGCACATTTTAAAATATTAAAAATATTACGTTTTATCATAGAAATATAAAGAATGCTGTTTCATTAGCTTTTGCGGTATAGGTATTACATTGTTTTATGTTATTTTTATAATGTAAACCACCTGTTTTAGGTCATTTAACATCAGTTCTAATCGTCTGGCAGCCATTTTAGAATGCGATAAATATTCAAAACTTTCACAGAGGTGAGTCGTTTATCTAAAAGCATTAGTTTAGCAGTTTAGAACATGGTATATATGATGCAATATACGCTGTTATACGCTATTTTTACAATTAGGGCGGCCATCTTGGCGGCCATCTTGATTTAATTTATGTTAACAATGCAAAAGTACTGGATATGAGTTACTACATACATACCGAGTAACTCAAAGTATTACCGTTGTTAAAAAGTATACTTTTATCATACATTTACGAAATTTGACCCTTTTGGCGGCCATTTTGGACGCCATTTTGAATAACCCCTTAGCATCCTAACATTAATTTTGGTAAAACCCTGAATATGTTTTAGGACCATGAAAAGAGGTTCAAAAAGTAGGTTTGGGAGTCCTGTGAGTGCACAGAAGACACTCCCTTAAATACACCTCTAAGTCACTATAACGATTCTACACCTTTATATTAAATAACCATGGAATACCCCTTTAATGTTGAATTTTATCATACTTCTCATCATAAAACTATCTATAAATGTCATAGACCATGTCAAACTAGTTTGCTGATTTATTCAATCATCGCATGACAGATTAAGCAACTAGCGAATATAAGTGGCAAATACAACTACAAAACTGAGAAAAGTGCCCTTTTGTACTCCCTTATGCTTTTATTTTCTTTATATTTAAGCAGCTTTAATTACGGATTATTCCTTAACTAAACATTAAATTAGGTCAAACTGATTACTGGTGGATAGTGCATTGTTTAAAGATATGAATTGCACCAAAAAACACAAAAATCATATTTTTGCCCAAAAACGGTTATTTTATGCTGAAAATGGCCTAAAAATCGATTTCTATTTTTGTCACCCCCCTTCATTGGAAACCTTACTATTTAAGCACTTAATTTAGCCTAAATGTAGAGCTGTAACAAAAAATGCCGTAATGCATTTTTTTAAAGCACATTTATTGCCTTTGGATGGTCTACTGTAGTATGTTACCATGTTAAATAGTGGCTTAATTTTAGTGTGCCATATTTGGCTAAGCCTTTAAGAAACATATATACAATGTAGCTTCAAATATGTGACCCCACACGAGTAAAGGAGGGACAATGAGGGAAATATGAATACTGATTTCACAGATCAAAGTTACGGATTGTTGAAAACTACTTGGTCTTAAAACATCAAATACAAATTGTCAAGTTATGGACATTTAAAATCTTGGTTTTGTTAATAACAAATCAATGGAGTAAATGTAAATGAAATACCTCAAAATGTATTTTAACTCTTTATTTTCATGAATTTGAATCTTTTATTGGATACAAGACGTATACAAGATCAGAAATAAGACTTTTTATGAATTTGACTTATTATGACTGTGTCCCACATTTTCGCTTTTAAATCAAATTGACATTGTGGCTTATTTACTCATGCCGGGTCACATATGAGTGAACAACCATGCTAATAGGAATTATATTAATTTCAAAGAAGTCCATTTATTAGCTTCCTTTTGGCATTAAAAGTTGATGCAGTACATTGCAAAAATAAACCTAATATTTTGTGTTTAGTGCATAGCAATTCTCATTGCTCGCCTTAGTACATTTTAATGTTTTATTATCCCTTGTTATTCCACACCAAGTTGGTATATCTTGCTTTTATTATCAGTTTTCAGATCCTGTGTGTTTTGTTCATGCATATATGTATTCATCTTTTTACATTTTTTAATAAGAAAAGAGAACACAGAGTATCATCATTTGCTTGACCAATCTGAATATTTGATCAGTCTGCAATTGAATGTGGATGTGTATTCACAATGAAAGATTTTATGTTGCAGGTGTGTAAAATGGGGTCCTTTGGTAGTGAATTGCTATGATGCCTATGTTTCTTCAGTCATATGAGTGAAAAACTTATATGATGTATCACCTTGAACATAATAACCTGTCATTTGTATAGGTATACCACATTGATAAATTCAATTATACGCAAATCTTTTAATCCTACGCTAACGTTGATATAACATTACAGGTAATTCTTGCCCGCAACCATGTTATTGCCATACGTTTGTAGTACATCAAAAAAATAAAAGTAACCAATGCATACAACAAATATCTTTTGCAAATAGTTTTATTGCATATCTTTATATTTTATGTCTCATTTGTACAAGTATAGTAACATTATAAATATAAAATTACAATTGAACATCTAAAAATAAACAACTTAGGTAGTATGTAAAGCACAAACAACGTAATGTGCCTAAGATGGTTAGATCACTATAGGGCCACTGGGCGCATTTGAATTATTTGTCCTCTTTGTTTTGTGTTCATAAAGGTGTTGAATTGGCCTTCCTTTTCATTGTATATCAGAACAAAACGTAAAGCATATTTCTTTTTTAGGCGATGAAAAGAAGAAACTGTACGGGCAAACGAACCTCTCAGGTTGGGTCGGTTTTCCCCCTTTAAAATATTAAACCAAATCTGTGAGACCAACCCCAAAAAAATATTTGGGTCGCTATTTATTTGCATATCAATACTGGTCTTCAGCAGCTGGAAGATCACATTCTCTCTCTCAAGTGTTTAAGCAGCAAATTACACAACCCCTCCCATGACAAAAGGAATTACCAAAATTGTCAAAATCCGCTTTTTAGCATAAACATACTTTTAAATATCTTATTATGTAATAAAATGTTGGTCATGTTAATTAAACCGTCAGAAAGTCAAGAAAATTGGTCCAAGAATCATATCAAGTACTTTTAGCCTCTTTTTGTTGTGGGAGGACAGTATACAAAATAGACTACTCTTTGTTACGATATAGCCTATTTCCTTTATTTCCTTCATTGTACCAGCGTGTATGACAACAACAAAAAAGTAAAGACTCGCGCCGAGCTTCTTAAGCTCGCGCACGGAGTGCCCATCTCTCTTTCATTAGCGTTTAGGCCAGACTCCCCCATGTAATTTTTGTCTGTGGGGGGTTCACCACTCCCGCACAGTGAGTCTGTTTTACTTCCCAACATGAATTAATGCCGGTACCCAATTATACACCTGGGTGAAGCGTGGCAAGTGCGGTAAAGTGCCTTGCCCAAGGACACAACACGCTGGCAGCAAGGGGGCTCGAACCAACAATGCAAAATAATTAATATATGAAATTATTAAAACAAATAATACAAGAACATTAGATACTGCAACGACATATATGTCACCTTTATACGATCCTCTCATCGTCATAAAATGTAGAAGACATGGACCCTCAAAAAAAAAAATCGACCCCCCTGCTGAGCATATTGTTGTTTACTTAAGGAAAGGGGCTGCTGTCAACCCTAAAAACATTTTAGTTTAATTGAGAAATTTATCAAGCGCTGTAACTTTGAACTATTACTATATTTGCTAATCTAAATCTGAAGAGGCCGCCTATGCCCAGAATGAAAATTACAACTCGCCGTCTGAATTGTATTGATGCCAAGAATTTTTGCAGAGATATTGCAACTAGTCTTTCGAATATTGACTTTATAAATAGTGATACTGATTCTTGTGTTGAATTGTATGAAAATATTCTTCAGACTACATTAGACAAGCATGCTCCTGCAAAAACCCGCACTGTCAAACTTAGCACCGAATCGCCCTGGTTCAATGATGATATTCGTGCAGCCAGAAAGAAACGTCGTCAGCTTGAGCGTAAGTGGCGTAATAATGGAAAACTTGCAATCCATAGGCTTGAATATCAAAACCAACATGCTCTTGTGAAAAGTTTGATAACAAACTCAAAAATAGACTACTACTCGGGTCAAGTAAACGAAAGTGCTGGAGATCAAAAGAGACTTTTCAATGTTATTGATAAACTTCTTCACAAGTCAAAAATACCTGTACTGCCCTCTTCAGATTCTGATAAATTGCTGGCCATCAAATTTGCCAACTTTTTTCGGGAAAAAATTGAAACCATTCGGAAAACCTTCAACATTGATTCTACATGTGCCTCATCAAATTCATCCTGCTTGATACCTAAATTAACTGCATTTGCACCCACCAATGATGAAGAGATCAAAAAAGTCATCATGAAATCACCATCTAAATCATGTGAACTTGATCCTCTGCCAACATCATTGATGAAAGACAATATTGATATTTTTGTACCATATATAACTAGCATTGTTAATAAATCGCTGATGACAGGTACTTTCCCTCAAAGTCAGAAAATTGCATATGTTCGTCCTCTCATCAAGAAGCCTAGTTTGGATAAGGAGATCTTAAGAAACTACAGACCGATTTCAAACTTAAAATTTCTCGGAAAGACGATTGAAAGGATTGTGTCAAAAAGAATATCTGATCATATTAATACCAATTCCTTATCGGATCCATATCAATCTGCATATAAACAATATCATGGAACAGAAACCGCTCTTCTCCGAGTTAATAATGACATTCTCACTGCTCTCAACAATGGACAAATTACAGGCTTAATTCTCCTGGATCTAAGTGCTGCATTTGACACTGTTGACCATAACGTTCTCATCTCTCGTCTTCATGATTATCTTGGCATTCAGGATCTTGCTTTGGATTGGTGCAAATCCTACCTTTCCAACAGACCCCAATATGTTCGCATTGGTACTGCTACTTCTCATCCCACTGTGCTTGATTATTCTGTTCCACAAGGATCTGTGCTTGGACCGCAATGGTTCACTGTATACACTTACCCTGTCCGTGACATCATTCTTCGTCACAAATTAACCTATCATGTTTACGCTGATGATACACAGCTTTATTTGTCATTTGATTCATCTCAACAAAATGCTGACTCTTCCATAGCTACCCTTGAACTATGCATCGATGAAATTCGTAAATGGATGAAATCAAACTTTTTAAAGCTAAACGACGAAAAAACTGAATTTCTACTGTTTGGATCCCACCACCAATTGTCTAAGATAAACATTGAACACGTGCATATCGGCGACTCCAACATTGCCTCAGTTGCCAAAGCTCGGAATCTGGGTGCAATTTTCGACTCTTCCATGACTATGAAACCACACATCTCCAATGTCATTCGTTGCTCAGCATTTCAACTACGTAATATCAGCAGAATCCGCAAATATCTTAGTCGTGATGCTACAGAACAATTAATTCATTCGTTTATAACCTCTCGTCTTGATAACAACAATTTTCTTCTTTATGGATTACCAGCTAATGAACTCTATCGTCTTCAGAAAATTCAAAACACTGCAGCTCGCATTCTCACATTCTCTAAAAGATCTTACCATATTACGCCAATTTTAAAGGGACTCCATTGGCTCCCTGTAGCTCAGAGAATTGTTTTCAAAATATTGCTTATTGTATATAAATGTATCAACAATGTTGCCCATCATATTTATCTGAATTGTTATCAAACTATGTGCCAACTCGCACTCTTCGTTCTGGACAAATGCAACTTCTTCAAGAAACTATATCTAAGCGCTCTTGGGGAGACAGATCTTTTGCTATTGCAGCTCCTCGTCTCTGGAATGAACTTCCTATCCATATTAAAACTGCAAAAACTGTTACAATCTTCAAAAAACTGTTGAAAACACATCTGATGTCTGAGACATTTTGTAATAATTAAGTAGTTTTATTGTTGTTTATCGTTTTCTATTATATTGTATTTTATGTTTGTGCCTTGAGCGCTCTTATTTAGAGTGGATATGTGCCTTGTCACTATTATTATTATTATTATTATGTATAAAGTATACATTTTTGGAAAGGAAATGAGTCGGAGAATGTATTTTTGTATCAAATTTCATGAAAAAGTCTAATTTGAAGTGTCTTTAGATGATTTTGGTGCAATTTCAGCATTTTTTTTTACCAACAACTGAGTTTGCTACGTTTGACACAAATGTTGAGCTAGAAAAAGTGAAAATCTGCATTTTTAGAGAAATTTGATACAAAACAATATGTTCTCCATCTCATCACATTAATAGTTCAAAAGTTACAGCACTTGATAATTTCATGTTTTTAGGGTTGACAGCTTTTAAATTAACAAATTGGTTGGGGAGATCTAAATGATTATGGGTCTTATTATTAGTTGCTGTTCTGTCAAAACCTTGTATGTTTTTCTGGCCCTTCAACATGTATAAAGTAAAACTGCCCAACGGTTATGAATAGGAAGTATTGCTTTATAAATGCTGAAAGGCCAGTTTTGAGAGAATAGCGACGATATCATTTAGTAATTACAAGCAGCCAAATGGACAGAATGGTGAATCACGTACCTTGTGCAAAATAGAACTGGAGAAGAAATAATGCTCAATTCTGGACGGTTACTATTAAGTTGGTGCTGTAAATCTTTTACAATCTTACAATTCGTCGCTGTTCTGACTTAACGACACATCACTTTACTTAATTCTGTTGTGATGTGTCGTTATGTCAGAACAGCGACGAATTATGTCACAAAAATATAAATCTTGAATGACAACAATAAATACATAACATTAATTAAATATATACAGTTCAGTAACATATTTTTCGTAGTAATTTCTTAACAAAAATATTTCTGTGCAATACCATTAATTCAGTATCAAATTATAAACATTTTTACAGAATATTGGATGGAATCTTGGCAATATATTACAAACTTATGTACAGATATACCACTGGGCGGATAAAATTGGAGACGAAATGTCATTAAATTCTGGACGGTTTGATAATTATTTGCTATATATTAGACCAAACAAAGAAGATAGTCTGTCTCAGAAACATTTTGCAAATAAGTTTTTTTTGCTAATCCAAGCTGCAGAGAACTTTTTTAAAACTTTTTTTAAAGTTTTTTTTTAAATTTTAAATTAAAAAAAATAATTTAGGCCTCAGTGCATAAACCTATGCGCCATAGCTCATTTCACGTACCAATGCGGGCGGGCTTATGAGACAGACTATCTTCTTTGTTTGGCCTTATGGTCCATTTGGAGTTTACTAGATGAACATGGTCCATCCCTACTTGTCATATCGGAAAGCCACCATCCCCTGGGGTTGGTTGGCGTCATTTGGAAGTAGCTTAAGAATTTATATTTTTACACTAATAAACAGGGATGTTTGTATGTTTATTTATTTGAATCAATTAGTTACAACAGGCATGTCAACAAGAATGTTATGCTGTGGTTCATTTACCTTCCTTTGTACAGTTACGTCAGGGTATTTCCATGTATTTCCATGCGAGTGTTGGGATTTGTCTTTGAGTGCATGGGTGCATTTATTACTGTTATGCATTGCAATCACTCTCATACACATTGATACCACTGCATAGAACAGGTTAAACAGGTATTGACCTTGATTGTTTTAAATCATCCATTGCTCTATTATTGAAAACGCATTGAAATAGAAGAAAAGTAGACATGAACCCCACAGCATGTTGTTGGTTACCTGGTGTCCTGCATGAGCTGAGCAACATACAGTTAAGTAGACAAACCAAACACAAACAAACAACAATACTAGTAATAATTTTGGGCATATCATAGGAAAATTAGAAATGTTAAGTCCAATGAGTACGGCAAGCAGGTTTGTAAATCAAAATGGCAAATATGAGGCCATGAGCATTTCAGATTGTGTAGCTGCTTAGCAGGGAGATTTATTTGAATTATTTTGAAATTCAAAGTTTTCCCCCACAAGTCTGAATGCTACACAGTCACCATAAATTATCCCTAGGGATTGCATGAACAAACAAAGTAGGAAGGTATGACTTTTCAGACAGGTGTTCAAAATGCTGTTAAACAGGTTACCTATCGGACACGTTTGAATGCTTAACAGTTATCGGACAACAAACTAGTGTAATTCCTTACTTGTATCCCTAGGATAGGTTTATAGTAACAGTAAAGGTTTAGACTAATACAAATATTAAACAAGAGGCTGATATATTATTTTTTGTAGTAACACATACCCAGAAAACACATAGGGCCGTATCTTCGTACTAAACACGGTTTTAGCTTATAACAGTGTCCAACTAAACTGTTGTCCAAATTAAACTTGAGTTTATCTTTTAAACGATGTATTTAACAAAACCTGATTTTAAACGCCGCGAATCCTTGCCCGGAATGGTCGTGCGTTTATTGCATACAGGTGTTCAATTTATTGGTGCCCAAATGGATTACAATAGATATCGACCAAATTTCTCAAATGCACATGTATTTTTAAGAATACACGATCTGCACATCAGCTTGCACCGGGCACGGTTTAGTAATCATTCAAGGCGTACAATTGGTGTACAGGTTCAGTTAAACAGGCCTTAAACTATCTCCGTACTCATGTTTAAAGTTAGATACTTTTCAGTCAATTAGACATGTGTTTCAGGTAAAACAAATTTTTGAAATTTTTTGAGAATTGCATTTAGTTAAACGATGTGTTTAAAGGCAAATTTAAACACATGTTTAGCTTAAAACCATGTTTAAACATGTACGAGAATACGGCCCATTTTTTACGTTAAATTTCTAAAAATAAGTAATAAAGCATTATGTGTTTGCTGAGTATATGGATGTACTTTTAATGCCACTATCACCTACTAAACCCATCTTCCTGCTGCACCACTGATTGACCAGGAATGAAATACTTCTGAGATGATTTGAGAGTAAGCAGTATAGGTTGATGAAGCTGATCATATAAGTCTATAGGACTTGGAAATGGATTGACATAGAATGTCTTCATGGGGAAGTCTATCTTGTTGGTGAAGTTATACAGGCCATCTGGGTCCATCCGGCGGGTTGCTTGAGGTATCGGTGGCAGACGTATATCTGTGGCTGAAGGTAGATAAGTAAGATAAAGGTAAAGTATTACAAGTTAGTAGAACTATAATTTTCAGAAGCCTGTGTCATTTTCTGAAATGATTTCCTTGTTACGATCCAGTTAGAAAGTTGATTCAGCTTGTACAACAAAGCATTAACAACATTTGAGGGAAAATATAGAGTTAAGCAAATGAAAGGCATCTTTTATATCATATTTAGATCAGAAATGTTAGAATCAGCATTTAAAACGGGTATCACTTTCAGCAATAGAGTACTAGTATTACAATTTCTAGCAGTCAATTTGTTTTCATTTTAACTGAAAATCTATCAAATGTTCTCTTAATCTTAACAGATAAAATGGTTGACTACCTCTGTGTATACCCTGTGTGACCTTAAGTTGGGAGTGAGCACATGATAATAACACAAATGTAAATCCACTGCAATAGTACAATTAAAGAAAAAATGTCTGCCGTATTGATCAAATGATGTGCCTTTGATAAGTTATGCACTGATGTTATCCCTTATTTGTGGTGGTACATAATATAAATTATATGAAGATTAATTGTCTTTAGAGAAACATGAAGATTCCACCCAAAGAATACTATTCACTAGACGTTGCACTGGCCCTATTGCAAATATTTAGCATCCCAACAGACATGCGTCATCAAAAAGAGATGACGCATCTGGCCCTCGTATGTGTGTTAAAACGTTGAATGAAAATGAGATGATGAGATGCCTTGACAACAAAATTGAACAAAAAATGCCAAGTACCCTCAGATCACATGGTGACCACAGTCAAATTCAGTTAGTGCTTGGCCTGTGGGTCCACCCATAACAAGACCATTCAATCTCAACCTGACGAGAGTCTTTAATCTGACACTAAGCTTTTTCACACTGGCCAGACTATCCATCTTTGGAAGATTGATCATCCTTATGTAGGCGTAATAACAGTTGCCATGACAATGATGATTGATCAACAAAAATGGGCCATTTCTCTGTGTGAATCCAAAGACTTGATGATCAATAAAATTTCTTGCACATTTAGAAATAGCTGATTAGTCTCCACTTATTGACGATCAATCATCCAAAGATCAATTGTCGGATCAGGTATGAAAAGGCTCATTATGTTCCCAGTCCCTTAACACTTTTGGACCGGTGATTTGACATTTCTCTGGTAATAAATCATTGAAGGATGTGTCTATTTCCCACTATGTGGTCCAATTAAAAGACTGCAAAGGACATAATTATGCCCAAGGGCATAAAATAACCTTCATAACCCTGAAAAGGGACTACAAATAGTCAGTGGTTGACAAAATCTTAGATGATTTATTACCGGCGAAATTTCAAAATCACCGGTCCAAATGTGTTTAGGGATGGGAACATATTATGCTTATGTATATACTTACAAGCTTCTAGAGTTGTTTCTCTGTGCGCTTTACACTTGCTGGTATGAGACTCTCCTAACCGTACTAGCCTAGCCTGACTGTAACAGATATAGATATCAAAAACAAATATCAAACTTGTGTATGGGATGCACTGACAACATTTAAAAAAAAAGAGTTAACATGTTGGATATTGGAGTGTTCCAATAAATGGCCATATTTCCACCCTTGATTCTGGTAGTTTAATAGCTTAATAATCAACTAGAGAATCAACTGGCTTCCATTTCAGCACAAATCTAATTTGAAGATGCTGTACACTGAAACTGAAATGGCCCATTACAGTTCTAGAGCATATTCATAACATGCTATTCTAAACTCGTTGCATTTTTACACATTGACTTAAGAGCCACAATTATATCATTTTTCAAGTTGCGTAAAAACCATCAAATCGCTAACAATTTGGGTGGCTTTTGCTTTATATGAAGCTTCCTTACTTATCTGAATGCATATACTAGGTCCAATATGGAGCTACCGACAACATCAGGAATTATAAGCTCTTAAAATGGTGTAAATATCTACGCACCAATACATAAGAGATTTAGAGATTCACATAAAGAATTATAAAATAAAATTTCATTACAATCTTATAAGTTATAGTAAAATAGATTCCCCTCTCCCCGCGGGGAGAGTGTTATCACCAAGCGCGTGTATACTTACCTTGCTCAAGCATAACTATGCACTTCAATCCTAACTCGCCTACCTTAGTGCTACCCCATTACCACTGTAAAAATAGTGCCCCGCTGGCGTAGAACGGCTAGCGGAGCGATCTCTCAAGCGCCGGCGGTGCAAAGTCCAATTTCCGGCTAATCAATTAGTAACACCAGGGTTGACTCCGGGGGTGGGCAACCTCCTCCTTATCCGGGCGGGCCGTTATGCTTGAGCAAGGTAAGTATACACGCGCTTGGTGATAACACTCTCCCCGCGGGGAGAGGGGAATCACCAGCGCTTGTTAATACTACCGTTGCTCAAGCATAACTATGCACAGTTTCGCACTGACCAGGAGACAACACTGGAACTACTTAACACGCGAGCTCGGTGATAACACCTAAAATTGCCCCATGAGAAGAATCCCCATTATCTCAGAATTACGTAACACCTGAAGCGTAAAGAGAAGAACACGAACAGAACTTGACTCACCTAGAGAGAAGTCAGGTTGCTACTCCCGTCTTCCTGTCTTCTGCCCCTGCTACGTTGACTCCCTGGAGCTGCCGTAGCCGACGCTGCTACCGCTGATAGTACCCTCGCTGATGTGACTGCTTGTCCACAGATAGGGTCCTTCAGATACACAGACTGAAAAGTTGTCGACGTCGACCACCCTGCAGCCTCCATGACTTCCTTGATGGAGGCCCCTTTGTAGAGGGCCCAAGAGGCTAGCTGTGATCTCAGATCGTGTGCTCGGATACGAGCGCCTGCCAGTCGCCTCTCCTGCCCACCTAAACTTTCCTTTATCACCTGGATGATCCAGCGCGCCATGGTTGATTTGCTGGCCGGGGTGAACGGACTGACCGTGATAAGGAAAAGCTGGTCCCTTATTGTTCCATCTGCCTTGACCCTGTGTTTCTCAGTCCTTTTTAGGTAATACTTCAGGGCCCTAACCGGGCACCATGGCCCGCAGTCCGAGGATCCACTGGCCATACGTAAATCCGGCAAAACAATAGGCCTCGGCGTGAAGTCCAGCGTCTGGTTTTTTGCCAAGAACCCGGCTCTGGGGAGAAGTGTGACGGCTCCGCTGGAAAAACGTATGTGGCCCTCCTTCATAGATAGAGCGTGGATCTCCGAAACGCGCCGCCCAGATGCCGCGGCTACGAGGAACACCGTCTTCCTTGTCAGGTCCGGTAAGTCCAGAAGATGCATAGGCTCGTAGGGGGAGTCAGCTAAGGCCCCCAGAACCAGTGGAAGATCCCATGCCGGTACTAACGACCTGACTGGAGGACGCTCGTGAAACGCTCCCTTAATCAGGCTGTTGAGTGTTGGCGATGTGGACACAGTCATGCCTCCCTCGAAACCATGATGCACCGATGCGATGGCTGTGCGGAAGCATCTCACTGATCTGGGATTGGCCATGTTGTGCTTGAACTGCTCTGTCAAAAACCCAGCTATGGCCCCCACAGGGGCTTTATGTGGACTAATTTGTTTGTCCCTACACCATTTGAAGTACTTGACGAGGCGGGAATTATAAGTTGCCCTGGTGGAAGGTCTCCTTGCCTTTGCAGCCAGGATGGCAGCCTCTCTTGAAAGTCCCTCTGCAACGTAAGATCTGATGAAATGGGCCTCACCGGAACGTGCAGGTATGCGTCCTTTAAATCCAAAGTGGCGCCCCACCATCCCGGGCGTAGCTCTTTGAGGACCGCGGCCAGCGTTTCCATGCGGAACTTCTTGGGCTCTATGAAGACATTCAGGGGCTTTAAATTCAATATTGGCCGCCATTCTCCCGATTTCTTTGTGGTGAGGAAGAATGTTGACATGAATGCTACTTGACCGGGCGCTACCTGCTCTATTGCATCCTTCTCCAACAGCGCTTGAACCTCGCTGCTTAGGGCGTTCCTCTTGTCGGGGTAACTGGTAGCCTGAGGATACTGTGTCCAGGACCCATTTGTCGGAAGTCACTCGTCCCCACTCTTCCCCGAAGAACGAAAGCCTCCCTCCCACTGGAAGGAAGGAAGGCCGTTGACCTAGGCGGTCATTTTCGGCGGTCTTGCCCGCCGCCGCCGCCTCCGCCGCGGCCTGCCCCTTTGCCACCGCCACGGTTGCCGCGAAACGAACTTCCCTTTCCACCTCCCCTAGATGTCCCGGAGCTCGGACGGCCGCTCCCACCATTCCCATCCTTTCCGCTGTCCTTCTTGCCTCCTCCGCTTCCACCGCCTCTATATCCGCCCTTCTGAGGTGCCGACTTCTGAGAGGTAGACGGTTGTCTATCGGAGTGTGACTTTTGAGCAGCTTGAGAGGTCTGATTCGCCGTGCCACCTTTTTTCTGCGCCGCTTTCCGGGTCCTCTCAGCCTCCAATCGCTGCTTACGGTGCGCCGTCTCCGCTTCCTTGAAAGCCGGCCACCTACCACCGAAGAGGTCTGAAGTGATCGGGGTCCTAGCCAGTCCCGTCTTGTCTGCAAGGTTAAGGGCCTTGATGGCGTTTTGCTTGCGGTGGAGCGCCAGCCGGAAAGCAAGCCGAGCGTAATGCTCTGCTGATACATGCATAAGATCCCTCAATGTGTATAAGGTGCGTTTCTCCGCCGCCAATCGCATAGGACTGTTCACGTCGAGCCGACCATTAATGAGGTGGGCGAAGGCTAGCAACGACGAATTGTTGACTCTCAAACCGTCCCGAGCCATCTGCTCCAGCTCCCTCAGCTCCTTGTCTCTGGGTTCATTCCATTTAAACACTTTATGAGCCTGTAGCGGCTTACCCGACGGTTGCCCGCCTTCGACGCCAGGAGGGGGCTGCTTGTCTGGCCTACACCAGGAATTCTGATCAGTCTCCATCTGGCGCCAGCAGTCCGACGGAATCAGGGGTGGGCTAAAGAACTCCGCTTCTGCCTCCGGAGGAGCAGGGAAGGATTTTGGAATCCAGGCCTTTCTGGGGGGAGCCCGGCCCGTTTGCTGCAAGTCCCTCACATATCTCTGGAGAGTCTTCGTCACCGGGATGTAGGGGCGATGAGGCTTCCTGACGGTGGCCTTTTCTGCTTCACCCAACTCGAACGTATCCGCATCCTCCTTCGGTGGGAATCTAATTGGTATCTTGGCGCTCATCATCGCGTAGGCAAAGAACGGCGCCGACACTTCCGGGGACAGGTACTTTAATGGTTGATCCTGGCCCTGGTCAAGGAGCGAGTCTGACGGCTTCTGGACCGCATAAGGCTCCCCAAGAGCTCTAACCATCTCGATCTCCATCACCGTAAGGGGTGGTGTCGTCACCTTTCCGCTGTCCGTACCGACTTGCTTCGCCGTAGGGCAGCTTACGTCCTTTGTTGCTTCGCCGGGATCCGGTAGGTATGACGGCTCAAACGTCGGAGAAAGGGCAGTTAAGGACGCTGGAGGTGGAGACCATTCTGAACCGCAGTAATTTGGATCTACCGTCGGCGTGCTGACGTCCTGCTCCGCTGATCTTCTTAGGAAACGGTCCCAGTCCGACGGAGACCTAGTCCGTGGTGGTCGGGGATCTGACCCGCTGGGTGCCCGAGATAACGTGTGAGGCGCCGAGTAACGCGGCCCTCCAACCGCAGTCGCCTGATAATGTCTGTCGCGACTTGGCAGGGATGCCGCAGGCTCACGGTGTGACGGTTGTCCGCCACGGCTGTGCAAACTCCCCTCCTCCATTGTACCGTCTTGCCCATATCCACTACGTTCGCCGTAAGATCCATAAGCGTGCCGACTACGGCTCCAATGGGCCTCCTCGGACTGCTCCCGTGGGTGATAATCATACCCGCCTTTGTCCCGTTGGCTGTCTATGCGGCTACGGCTTCGGTCACGGCTCTGTCCGTGGCCCACCTCCGCCGAAGCACCACTGCCGAACCATGAGAAGCTGGAATCACGGCTCCGACGTTCCGTACGGGGCCGATCACGGCTCATCTCCCGGCTCCGGCGATCCGAACGGCTCTTGCTGCGCCGTTCCGACGGTGGTACCTCGTGGCTCCGACGATCCGTACGGCTATGTTCCCGGGTCCGGCGATCCTTTAACGGTGATCTATCACGGGATCGTCGACGGCCCCGCCGTTCCGTTCCGTCTTCCCCACGACTCCGTTCACGGCTCCGTTGACGGCTCCGTTGACGAGTCGGAGGGCAGTCCCGAGTCCGCTTATCGTTCTTCCCGTAGGTCCGTGCGGGCGCGTTGTCCTCTTCCTTCTCCGGAGTCAAACCACGGCTCCGATCGGGACTACTGTTCTTAGAACGCGGACTTGGACAGATGGAGCTTGACGAGCTCGATGAGCTAGACGACTCTCTTGCCCGCTGCTGGGAGGATTTGACGATGGCTGCCAGCTGAACCGAAAACTCCGGCGACCCGAAGAAACTCCGGACAATGGCGTTCATATCAGGAGCGAGGGGTGGAGCCGGCCTCTTCACAGCGGCGGCTTCTCGGGCTTCCTTTCTCAGCTCCTTGCGTTGTTTCTCCAGCTCTCGCTTAGCCACTTTGTCGGCCTCATACTCATCCCATTGTTCCGCCGACCAAGCAGCGTCCAATTCGCAGGGGGCTTCCATGGAGCAACGGCGACAGAATGGACACTCTCCATGCGGATCCTTGTCCTCCCTAGGCAGGAACCGGTGACATCCCTCACATGCTCTTGATCTCTTTTCTGACATCCTTGATCTCTATCTGGAAGTAACAAGAAGAACGGGAAAAAACGAGTCAGCATGGAAAGAAGTGTCCGGGAATGCCCCGCTCTCCCCCAGGAAGCCGTGGAGCCGTAAAACGGCCCACGGCGTACCCGGAGATCCATGGGTTTTTTCCGAGGCCGTGACCCCGAGAGCCGTATAACGGCTCCCGTGTCACGGTCCACGGCCCATGGCTCACCCCCGTGCCGATACGGGTGATTATACCAGGCACCGGCTCAGAAACCGCATGGTAGAAACCTTCTTCCCTGACGCACAAGCCCTATGCGGTCGAAACCGTCGGGTGCACGCGGGTGTGACGGGACCCGAAGGCCCCGACACATGAAGGATCCCCACACGGAGACTAAACCCGCACCCGGTACGGTATATGGCGGTACCCAAAGGGAGAGACTCCACCCCACGGAAGCTCTCCCTCGTCATCTCTGTGGTTACGACTCGAGCGATTGGCCATGGGATAGAGTCTACACAGAGGACGTGGTACAACCATATTTTAAAGTTTAAAATATCTACGGGACAGTAGGTAGGCTCTAATGAGTATACTACCCCTGCCCGCATTCATATTATAACTCCCGTGGAGTCTA
The DNA here is from genome assembly GCA_035610835.1 of Ophiura sarsii. Lineage (NCBI taxonomy): Eukaryota > Metazoa > Echinodermata > Ophiuroidea > Amphilepidida > Ophiuridae > Ophiura > Ophiura sarsii. Next base: position 7,644,670 of record CM069458.1, on the reverse strand, counting down.
CGCCCCACTTTACCCTTTTCGAAAGCTAGAAGACGCCCCAAGCCGCCCTATCCGGAACTACTTTCGTAATAAAAATGGCGATCGTCCAAATGTCAACAAACATCGTAGCATCTCCCCAAGTGCAGAAAAGAGAGCCAGTAACTTCTTTCTTAGTGGCGATAATTAATTTGGAGTCTAAAAAGAGCTAGGCACGAATGGCCACAATTCTAGTACCTTCTCTCTAGCGTGGATTTACATGGAGGGATCAATAAATTGATCTCTGGTTCAGAGTGTACAGTATAGTACCATTGGATAAAACCAAATGCGTATATAAAAGCACAATGAAAAAACCATCAGACACTATAAAACGTTAATAAGCTGAGATAATAGAAAAAATCTCAGCTAGGAAACGTCAGTGAATCATAAAGATAATTCTGATGATAAAGATTCCTTCTTACCTACTCGCAAAATAGTGAAAATTTCAGCAAAAATCACGAGCTATCGTAAACAGCGTGTTATAGGCGTGTTAGTGATTGAAGAAATTGGACTTTGCACCGCCGGCGCTTGAGAGATCGCTCCGCTAGCCGTTCTACGCCAGCGGGGCACTATTTTTACAGTGGTAATGGGGTAGCACTAAGGTAGGCGAGTTAGGATTGAAGTGCATAGTTATGCTTGAGCAACGGTAGTATTAACAAGCGCTGGTGATACAACCATCGGTAGACTAGCTTCCCCTGATGGTCATTTGCATCAGAAAAACAAAATCACTGCACACTGCATTTACCTTTTCCGTGTTCTGTAAAAGCAACAAGCGGGGAGGGAATAGTAACAAGAATATCAAAATTAAAATCAAAATTTGCGATAAGATAAAGCACATAATTATATAACATCAAAAGCAATCTATTAAAACATCTAGTACTAGCAATCTATTAAAATTTCTAGTTAAATTGAACACATTGCTATTAAAATAGTGAGATATTATCACTTACTGACTGAGAAGATTATGCAATGTGGGTACCTCATTGATACTATGTGGATTAAGGGTAAACAGTAGGTTAGGTTTAGTGGGAAGTACTAGGTAGGTATAATTTGTCTCATCTTAAGTTTGAATGTGATATCGGAGCGTAGTGCAGCTTAAAGGTAGATGTTCCGATTTCTGGCCCGATTTTCAACTTGATGTTTTCTTTTCTACATGAAGGGTAATTCTTAAAATAGTTGTATTCCAAAGTTTGAGTTTGCATAACTCTAATGGTGCTTATTTTAGAAGCACAAGGTGACATGGAATATGCTCATTGAATAGTACACAAACTGGCCAGGTGGTTAACCACATTTGACAGTAAATCACTGCATCTTGGCCTATGGAACATATCTTGCACCAACCATTTTACAGAAATAATGAGAAAAATATGGGGTTTCTTCTGATATCAAAATATGTTGATGGGCAAAGAAAGCCAAAGTGAACATCCACTTTTAATTATCGGTCACATGATGCATACATAACTGGAATACTCTCAATGATGTCATTGGGGTCATACTACTGGTGGGATAAAGTATAGGTGGATTTGGTAGGAAGTATCTTTTTGTCCAAAAACTATTCTGTTATATACAGGGTGAGTCAGAATGGACAGCCACCCTTTTTTGTTGCAAAAGGTGTCAAACAATTCAGGCATGCCTATTCAAAACCAATATTAGGGCTAAAAACCCATGATTTAGCTTTCATTAAAACTATCATTTTAAAAATTGACCATTGCATTATCATGTTACACTCATTTTAGTAAAGCCCTCTATTTCAAGACCAACCCACAGGATTGTTGATTTATCAAGCCAGTGTTCAATGTAATTCTAATGAAGCGCACTTTCTTAAATCAACTTGGATACCTCTTTTTGGAATTTTTTCTTGAATTCAGGCTTTTCCTCACTCATAATTCCACAATTTTATTTATTTCTAAACATTTTAAGATTTTATATCCAAAATTCATGCACATTTCAAGTTGCTCACCAGTTTCATTGATTAACATCTTTGAATTAGCCAGCCAACAATACTACGCGTTATTGCCATCCTGTGGTTTGGCTTTGAAATACCAGGCTCTACTAAAATTGAAAATTCTTGTTTTGAATAAAAGTCAAATGTATGGTCTTTTTAATGCTATCATTGGTTTTGAATATGCAAGCCAGAAATGTTGTGGCGCATTTGCGAAACAAGTGCCCGTTCTTTCTGACTCATCCTGTATGTTTACATGGACTGTCATCACGTGTGTCTATCATGGGATTCTAAACAATACAAATAGTATGTGCATACAGGGAAATAACCTAGAAGAGGGGGTATATAAACAATAGAACTTGTATAGGTGCATTTCTTCATTCATGTTTCCCTAAAACTGTGGAAACATTTACAAACGATACAGTGCTGAACATGTGTGTTGTGTTTACCTATCCGGCTCCTTGCGTTTCTTCTTTATCGGCCTATAAAGGTTAAGCATGAATGGAATTTGGGATAGAAATAATAAGCAAGGAAAAATCATTATTCATATCAAATCTGGAGACAATAAAAAGCAGCCGAATGGAAATTTGCTTCCAACTGAGGCTTACTGAGGCATTTATGGACATTTGTCCAGAATAAATCAAATCAAAAGTAGAATTAGCATAAATATATAGTGTTCAGAAATGAACATAGGGTTGCATTACAGGAATGTAAATAACGAGACACAAAAGTACTCATATATTTAAATATTTATCAGTTGTATATTAATAAACACTTCAAAATAGAAAAGAATCTTATAAAGTGATCATCTTAATCAATAAGGAATGTTTACATAGAAAGTAGGAGCAGGAAAATAAAAATGCAAATTACCTCTGAAGTTCATCCCACATTTCTCTGAAATAAAAATTGATTTTATAAGAAATAATAATACTCATTAAAGTGGGTTGCATTGTCTCATATGTGTGCTTCTGTAAATATAAATACATTTAAAATTATGAAAGAATGTGACCTTTTCGTGCATCCCAAATTTACAAAAAGAACCCACAAAAATGTTGAATTTTGTTTGGTTATATCTCATAATAAATATTTACGACTTTCAACTGATTTTGCCTGATCACATTACATATTGTTTCATGTTTTATAACTTTGGATGAGTTCTAAATTTAACAATAAATTTGATATCATGCTATGTCTTTCTGATTAGAATTTGGTCTTTCCCTAGAGAGGTCCATATTAGAGCGCATAGCTTTCGACACTCTAGCGAGTGTCATCATCCGAGCCACTCAAGCCAAGCGCTCCAATATGGACCTCTTTAGGGAAAGACCAAATTCTAATCATCTTTATCAACCTACTAGAGTACCAAGTAGTTTCAAATCATTGTCTCTCTGTTTTTCTGTTTTATTTTGAAATAATTGTTATTGTATGCTTTGGCTTATCAAATAAATATGTGATGCGATCAAGCAAAATGAGTCTGAAGTTGAAAATATGTTTTTTAGTTTTCTACTTGATTGGCCATTTGCAATGCAACATATTGCAGAAAAGCCACTTAGAATGGACAACTGATTCCAAAGATATGAGCAAATGAAGGGTTTTCAAAACAATAGAAAACAAAAGAAACACTATCCTTTGTTTGGTAATATTTCAAAATCAATATGTGCGACTTTCAACTGATTTTGCTTGATCACATCACATATATGTCATGTTTTTTAACTTTGGATGAGTTCTAAATTCAACAATTCTGCTTATGCTATTACTTGATTATAATCAATAAAACAGCAGTCTTTAATGGTTTGTCGTATTACCTTGCAGTTTTGTGTTCGCCAACCGGTGTCCTGAATCCGCAACAAATAAACATTTGAAATTTTAATTACTTGTAAAATTAATTAGAGCTATTAGACACGGCAAGTATTATTTGAGGATTAAATAAACACGTCACATATCAGACATGGTGCAATCTAATATTGTGCAATTGTTCATTTAATTTTATTGAGAAAAATAGATTGTGATTTTGTACTGCGAAATGGTCTTTTTGAATTTGCATCTAAAGTTTCTTGATATATATCTGTGCCCCAGTTTTAGACAAAATGTGTTTGAGAAATTCCTTTTTTTAGAATTTCTCAGTTGACCATAACTTTGGTTTCATATACGAGGGTCATTCAATAAGTTCTACCTCCTTACTCATAACATCGCTAATATGAATGTCAGCCTAATGACATTTGTCACGATTATAGCTCTGTATCATAGCTTTACATTTATAGTAAATGATGATTGATACCTGTTTCACTTTTGTTATGATGCGATTAAAGCCAGAGAGAGATTTTGGACAACAGACACGGAAAATTACCCTAAAGATAAATACATGTTTTTTCGTTTTCTCTCCGTATTACATGATAACAGCCCGATTTTAATACTGAAAATAGAAAACAATAGAGGTTTTCTGAATATAATACTGTATAATCATGTATAAATTAGATCGTAGGCAATATTAACCATTGTAGGCTTGAAAATAATATAATATCAACTCGAATGTAATGCTATGTCTTATGCAAACTGGAATACTGCTATTCAGTCACATTTTCGTTGTTACAAGTCAAGTCACAGTGATGCCTCGAGTGTTAAATCTTCACATGACAGTCATTTTATGAGTTTTCCTTAAATACAACCTTTAGAATAGTCAATCAGGTAGTCAGTGATAGAAAATTTTCTCTTTGAGAGACTTGAAATCTATCCATTAGTCCTGTTTAATGAAGATCCCTTAGTTCTTATGAAAAGTAAATATGACTTTTGCAGCTGTTCTTTTTAGGGTAGGGTTAAAATCAATGGCTATCCGGTCTGGTTCTGGCTAATTAGAGGGTATTTTTTCCCCAAGAAATCAGTCACTTTTATTGTTTATAGTCTGTTCAAGATATATTTGTAATTTAGAATGGTTTTAATTAACTGATAGGGACGTTTTGTCTATTAGAATTGACCAAATGAATAGCACATTTGGCTGTCTTTTAGCCGTTTCCGTCGCACTAAATGGACGTTTGGTTTTCACTTCATTTCTGGACAAGTATAACCACTACTCAGACTGATTTACTATGAATCCGTAGCTGGGATTCCATGCTACAATTGTGTAATATTTCATAAGACTGGCTTATATAATATCAAAGTTATGAGGTAGGAGGTAGAACTTATTGAATGACCCTCGTAGCAACCACTTGTACTTTTGCACTATTATCATTATTGCTTTCTTCTCACCACCTCTTGCCACACAATAATTAAAGATAATAATTGAAAGTGACAAGGAATGGCACAGAAATTAACAAATAATTAATTTAAGATTATATGTGTACTGACGCGGCAAAAGGGTGCAGTTGACGGTAAAATGCATTTTGAGATATTGATATAATTAGGCATGGAAAAGCAGAGAAAATAAAGACAATTTTACTGTAATTTTTCTTCATAAAATCAGAAAGCAGTATCTAATTTTAACTAATAAGGTGACATTTTGAAGCATTCAAAAAGCTCCTTTTGTTGGTATTAAGATCTCCACTTTTTCTTTGAGAGACAACTGCGCCCTTTTGCTGTGACTGTACACATATGCGATTTAAGAAGATTAGAGGGGTTGACAACTTTAAATAGAGCACATCATGGAACAAGCCATTCTCAATTAATGACTTCTTTGAATCTGAAGGAATCACACAAATAAAGAGTTAATATATATTTTATATTAAAAAAGGGCAAATAAAATGGTTGGTGTGCTGATTAATTTAGGTTAAATAAAAAGATATTACATCGCACAAGCCATTCTCAATTAATAATGACTTCTTTGAAGCTGGAAAAGAGATTTACAACATTTAAAATCATACAATACAGAGTTAATATATTATTAAAGTGAAATATAAAATAGAATTGTGGGTGGCTAGTTTTTTAAACAGATATATTACATCACAATAAGCCATTTTCAATTAATGACTTCTTTGAAACTGAAAAGGAATCATACAGCATTTGAAAGCACACAAAGAAAGTTAATATAAGATTATAAGTGCAAATTAATATATTAAACTGATTAATATTGGTTTAAACATAAAATATTACATCGCAATAAGCCTTTATTGATACAGACTTTTTTGATACTGACAAGGAATCAATCAGCAATAAATATATCATACAAAGAAAGAGTTATTAAAGATTGTGTATTATTAAAGAGCAATTCAAATAAAGGTGTGGGTGTGCTGTTTAAATTTGGTTAAAATAAAGATATAAAATCATTCTCAATGACTTCATTGAAACTGACAAGAAATACACTGCATTTTCAAAAACATACAAAATCTATAAGTTTAATATTATCAAAGTGTAATATAAAACAGAATTACGGGTGTGCTGATTAACTTAGGATAAGGATATTACATCATACAAGTCATTCTCAATTATTAATGACTTATTTGAAACTAACAAGGACTCACAGAGTAAATAAAACAATACAAATCGAGAGTTAATGTACATCAATGATTATAATATGATCAGGGATCAGGGTGCAATTCAACATAATGTTTTTGGAACTTTGTGGTGGTTAAAATAAAAGTATTACATCACACAAGTCATTCTCAATTACTAATGACTTCTTTGAAACTGGTAAGAGATTCACAGCAATTGAAATCATACAAAATATTCATATAAGAATATATATTATCGAAGTGCAATTTAAAAGAGTGGGATGGTTGGCTACCTTCTGGTGCGAGGACTGTCTATCTGCTCCTCCATTTGGACCTCCTCCCTTCAAACAGTAGGAAAAATAAACCAAGTTGAACAGCAGGTTACATCTAATGTTAAATATGACTTAATATATGTGTGGTGGTATGGGAAAACCCGTCGGAAGTCGCTAGTGTTAAAATTGAGATATCTGGGTCATACCAAAATATTCCTAACAATTGAGTTCTAAGTCAATTTTCCAACTTTGGTCTCAAGATAGAGATTATACCTTGAACTTTAGTCTCCAGGAGTTTTTTTATGCAAAATTCCAGATGTTAAGTTTATTTTAGTACTTTTCTGAATCTTGTTTATCACATTTTATGTGTAAAATGCTATGTGTAAAATGCTACGTAAAATGACATTGTTACCATGGTAACCACTTGTGAATTCCGACAATGCATTGTAAAGATTTTGAAAGTTAAGAACTTATAATTGATAATAATATCACAAAAAACTAGGTTCATATCAAAAGTCCTTTTCATATGACAAGCTATTCTGTGTGACATAACAATGTAATTTTATTATTATTAGAGCATTTAAAAGATTTTGTGTACACCTTTGATTTGTCAGTTTCAATTTTTAGTGTTGCGTTTAAACTTGCCGACTTTAAAAGACTATTACTGTAGTTCTAGATGGAATTTCTGAAAAATTTAAACAGTCCAATACTCAGTAGATTATGAAGCTCTCCGCCATAGTAAAAAACTAAGTTGCTAGAAAATGACCAAGTGATGGGTTTTCCCATGCCACCACACATATTTTGATTAAATATTGAACAAAAAATGCATACAGAACACACAGATATGAATGCACCTGATGTTGTCACTCTACTGATTTAGTGCAGCACACAAGATATGCTGTTCTAAGGTGTTTGTTTACATTAACCCGTTTGGAACGTTTATATGAAAGTATTTACAAAACTCCAAAGTCATGTGCATGGATTAACTTTGCATAATTCTTATCTTGTTGGAAAGAAAAACTTATAACCTTTTAAAGCTCTTGTCACTAGCACTTATATCTCTTTATATAGGTGTTGGGCCAAACTCTGCAATATAAAATTACTCTAGCAGATTGTCACAATCTCCAACACAGCCATAATGTATGTTTCTCTTTTCCCATTCGTATACATGTAGGTAACCAGATATAGGTTTTTGCCTTAGTGCCCAACACATTGACCACAGTGGGATTTGAACCAACAACCTCAAAATAAAAGACCTATCCCATTCCTATCACTCAGTGATGCAAAAGAATGTGTGTGTGTGTGGTTACCTGTCCAAAAATTGTGCTATCTCTGCCACAGTATGTGTCTTGTTTTCTCCTTGGCTATATGTTGGGGTAAGCATTAGGTGGTGAAAGAGATGGAATACATTGTAATCAATGAAATATTATATCAAGAAAGTTAGGAATACGTTAAACCTTTCAAATAAACCTTTTTTACATACAGGATGTATAGTATTATGTGATATGGGAGTATCAGATGATATTGATTGTATGTGAAAAATCTAACATTCAGTCAAATCTGAAAATGTGGAAAACCTCAGTAAATTAATTCAAAACTATAAAATAATTGTGGAAATTTTGATACGTCCAGTCAAATTCATTTTGAAAAAATAGTGGACATTTTGATTAAGTTTCTGAGTTGAAGCTACTGCAATGCCTATCCATTTGACAGTGTCAATATAGGCAGTGGATGCATGTCAATGTAGTGGAAATACTCGTAATAACACTTATCAATTCCTGTATGATTGCACATTTGGCGATTTGCTTTCAGTATATATATATATACACAAGTTGATTAATATCTAAGCAAAAGCAAATCAATGTTAATGAGATTGAGAAAACAGTACAATGTGCAAAATTAAAAGTGTTGAACTTACAGTGCAAAATTACTTTCACAGTTGTTAAAAATTATTGCAAAACATAAACATTATATTCATGAAATCAAATCATGTCAATCACAGTCTGCGGAGAGCAAGGTTAAGCTAAAATCACTGCAAATGCAAACTTAGTCAATTGTGCAAAACTAATTAAAACATTATTATTTGGTTATATAAAATTGGAGAAATGAATCTTATTATAGGGTGCTCGAAAGAGTATAATTTACATCAAATTTGAATTTCAAGTGTAAAACTCTGGTCAATTTCTCTTCCTCAAGACAGCGATGTTACTGCATAATTGACTGATTGCAGTACTAGATCACACATGTCAGACAAGTAAATCAGTGTCAATACAGTAATGTCACTGTCCTGAGGAAGGTAAATGGAACTATAAAAAGGTACAGGGTGTAACAATAAAAATTATACAATTACAAATATGTCACCATGACAATAATCAATCTATCCATGGCATATCAATCTATCCATGTTTCTTAGTGTAAAATGTCAGCTACCAGAAGCAATTTAGTTGGGTGTTCAGGGGTGTACTTTCGGCGTGAATCCGCGAATCTATTCGCGTAAAGATTCGCGTAAAATCACTACCGCGCGAATCCAGGTGGATTCTTGCAAACAAACACAAAAGTCCAAAACAGGACCTTAGATGACTGGTATTTGACCCTTAGTCAAAAAACTTTCCGAATTTGGAAGTTATGCAAGCTTATAGCCTTATTCTTGATATTATTTTAATTAATTTTAAGAAGTGTTTGATTCAATTTGTGTACTATTATTTTCTAAGTATACAATAGTACAATAAATGTTTAAAATGCGGAATTTAAATTCAGTAAAAAGGATTCTCGCAAAAATATTCTGCGAGAATCCATTTGCGAGAATCCATTTGCGAGAATCCATGGATTCTCGCAAAATGCCTCTGCGAGAATCTATTTGGATTCTTGCAGGATGTCGCGAAAGTACACCCCTGGTGTTTGTGACTGCTTTGATCTTATAGTTACTGTAAAACCACTAATTTTCACAAGGGATTTAATTTCGTGAATGATGTGGATTCGTGAAATTAAGTACCCGCGGACTGTTAATATTCTATTGAAAGTAACAGTAAAATTTGCAAATTCGTGAAATTAAATGCCCGCTAAAATAGCAATAATTTTAAATTCGCAAGATAAAGTATCCACAAAATTATAGTGTTTTACAGAATTTCTGTTCACCCAAGAAGTGTAAAAATGTATTGGCCCAGATTTATTGATTTGAGCGTACCAAAAAGGCTCTTTTGTAGTAACAGTAATGATTGGTTTGGGTACCGTACCATTATTATTCATCATTATTCAATGCTTCATTAACCAATCTTTTACAAGTTGCTATTGTTTACCTCTAAACTGCGGTCAACTTATATGTTCACAGTATGATCAATTCATTCCAGTTTGCGTTTGTTTCTATCACTTTTCTATCACTTCTTTGACACAAAGTGGCCCAAGTGATTTTTACGACTAGTTTAGACAATTGGTCACATCTTTGCCACTATACCACTGATTTGAATGAAACAAAGTTTATTTCGTAGTTGAATAGATTGCCTTTGCAAACGAACAAAACTCAAATAAATTATGAAATAATGTGTCAGATGATGTTTAAATTGTATAATTTTCGTCATTGTTACACCCTGTGTATTAGATAAATAGGAGCGATTATAATCATAATACATATAGGGCTCATAAATAAACTTGAGTAGACACATCAAAATAAAGAGCTCATTGTAACGGTTGGCATCTGTAAAAACGAAATGTTAGCTGTGTTATATACAAAGGGATTTGATAAAGAATGTGACACTGTTATGGTAATATTGTATTACTGAAGTGATTCATTTCATAATCAATTGGACTTTGTGTCTGAATATTTCTTCAGATTTCACTCTTTTTCAAATGTTTTAGTGACATCAGAATGTTAGTTAAAATACATGGGCATATTCATGTTATACTCTACCCAAAGAATGTAAAACACTTTTATTAAGTGTGCAGCCAAAATTCCTAAAAACACAGATTTGAGATGTTTTGAGAGATTCAGTTCTTTTTGAAATCCTTTTGACATGCCAATGTGGAGATTTTAGGGTGTTAAAGTCTAAAGATGTCAGCCACACAGAAGGACTGTAGGATAGAGACAGAAGATTTCCGTTTTACCGGTTTAGAAAACGGAATTCAATGATTTTGAAGCTTTTTGGGCTTTCATTGGTCTTAAAAACTCCAGAAATATGCTTCTAACAATGACCTGCCTATGTTGAGGATTGCAAATTTATAATTAAAAACCCAAAACTGGGTATTTCATTTACAAAACAGAATTTGCCAGTTTAGAAGACGAAAAACTTGTGTCTCTAGTAAGGCCCCTTCTACTATCAGGTCAGTATTACATATACAAGTGTCACATTCATTATATATCATTACATGACACATAGAGCACTACATATCATGGTCCTCCCTCACTGACTGATGAGGACTTCTCAGGTTACCTGGCTACAATAGATGTTCCTGATCCACTAAAAACAAGAGTTAGCAGAAAAATATAGACATTTGTATATTACATCTGTTACATAATGGAGTATCTATACTCTCTGTCAATCCAACCTTGTTTGAACAGATTTCACTTTCACAACAAAGTTAAGATTTCTGAAATGGAAGAGAGTGATATTCATCTTGACCTTTTTGTTCAGTGAAGTGATTGTTTTTTTGACTCCCTGTACATGATAACCTTTTGAGGCATCATGTTAACAGATCTTCCTTATACATGGTGAGCAGGATAAAACTGAATCTCACCCAGGGTTCATACACTTTCTGAGCAAAAAAATTCAAGGACTTTTCCAGGACTATAATTGAAGAATTCCAGGACCTTCGGAGAGAATTTTCGCCAAAATAATGACAATATGATGGGACATTGAGAGCTGTCAATGTTTTTTGGGGGAGCACATTTTGAAATTCCAGGACTTTCAAGGACTTTTTTCAGAATTTAAGGACTTTCCAGGCCTTAAAAATGAAAAAGTAAAATTCCAGGACTTTCAAGGTTTTCAAGGACCAGTATGAACCCTGTCACCAACTCACAGTTGTTATTGAACACACGAAAACAACATTGGTGGGGAAGATCAGCAGGGATGATACCTTAGTTATCACCAGCAAGGATCAATGTTGCAATCCGCTGCCTATGAATTCTCTATCTCAGCTTCCCTTTTCACACCCACCCAACCCTCCTCACACCCCATACCTACCTTATTATCTTAGGCAGCAGAACAACAGCATTCTCTCCTTGTTGTGTTGTCACTGTGAGTTGTTTGTTTTAGTTGCCATTACCACCCTCTCCCAAACACTCTCTGTTCATCTACTCTCTTATCTTAAGGGCTGAGCATACTCCACAACTCTCGACTGATGAGCAGTAACGTTTGCCACTGCTCCGTGTGTCATATTGGCTCTGACCAATGTGTTTGTATGGCATAAGCATCACAGAGAACCATCGTATTATAATACGCCGGTGTGTGAGCGTGAAAAAGTTGGAGCATTGTGGAGTAACGGTTTTCTTATTATTATAATAATAATAATAAAGGTCTAAATTTTATTGTCATCGCAGCCAACCGGCTGAATTGTAACAACATTACAAATCAAATAAATTAATAAACAATGCAACGTCCAGGCAGCAGCTAAATCAGCAACAAGTTGCGACATAAACCAATATGAACAAACATACATAACCCCCTAATAGGCAATGTAGACTAAGTGCCTTGCCCAAGGACACAAACACATTGGCACCAGCGGGGCTAGAACTCGCAACCTTATGATTAGGAGACCGGCAACTATTCCACTGGACCACACATGCTCTACCTTCCACTGGACCACATGTGCTCTATCCTGCCCTATGTGTTCACCATCTCAGCTGCCATTTACATCCCCTCCCAAATACACCTATTCACCTACCTTCTTATATCAGGCAACACTACTATTGTATTCTTGTTACCACCATATCCCTATAGGTTTTCCATCCCCCATCAACATACCTTCTTATCTTAGGCAGCACCAAGACTGTATTCTTCTTCTTATCATCCTGTCCCTGTGTCTCCATCTCAGCAGCCATTCTCATCCTCTGTAGATACTTCTCTGTTTCCATCTCAACAAAGTAATTGATGGCCTCCATAGGCTGCACATAGTCTATTTGGGTAGTGTCTGGGGCAACATCAAATGTTACTGCAAATATAAACATTGTGTACAATAATGCACTTATTTATGCTTAACCTTAACCTTCCTCATCAATACAAATCACTACACTACTAAGAGAGTGATATCATTATGCTGGTTCCCTGCATCAATGGGCTCCACACAACTTATCCATAGATGCAGGTATGCGCCGATTTCCACTCGAAGCTGATTTGCTGGCATAAAAGTCATGCATATTCATGATTGACAAAAAATAGATCCACAAATAAATTCGATCAAGCCAGCGTCACGCTTACAATGATAACAAATTTGCTGATTGGCACAAACTCTACGTGTATCTGCGCTAACAACAGCGCCAGACTTCACACGCACATATGTCATATCGCGTTCCCCATCGCGCCGTAGCTATGACAGCGCAACAATGCATTCAGTGTTCGATGCGGTATCTCAGCTACAGTGTGTTGATCGTTATTTACCTTATGCCATAACAGAGCGACAATGCAATGTGTTGAACTTACGGTTACGGCCGGCAATTGAGTAGCCTGTACCTGCACCTATAGATAAGTTGGGCCGGGGATCCAGGGTGCAGGGAACCAGCATATGATATCATATGGCGAAGAAAACCATAAGTTTTCCAAGCTGACCCTTTGGTACGATTAGGTAGGTGCTGGACTTACACTCGGGCGACCTGGGTTTGATCCCATTTGACCCATTATTGCCCCCTATAGTATTCCCAAAAAGATGCCCAGGGAGTAAGGGTTAACCCAACAAAATGTCAACTTAGGTAAGTTAAGGGAAGTGTCAACCCTATTATTTTGATGATCAACTTTTGCTTCCAAGTTTAAGAATATTGAATAAAAGTACATAAAAGTATACATTTATAGAAAGGAAATTTGATAAGGAATCCGATGGTGATATCAATGTGATACCAAATAACCTAAATATTGAGAAATGAACCAAAAAGCGATTTTTAAAAAAATATTTTACCCCAAATTTTTCAGACAGCATAACTTTAAAATAAAAAAAGGTAATTTGTTCTAATATACATTTTTGTAGACAAGACAATTTTGTCTAGGAGGCATTTTTTTTCTTTTTTCAAAATAAGGCTTAGTTTTGGAAATATAGCTAAAAACATCGGAAAAGTGTAAAAGTCGTGTTTTTTTGCATACATTTCGCTAGAAATGGATGCATATCTCGAGTTTAAAATCCATAATCGAAAAAATAAAAAAATGCCTCCTAGCGCTGAAAGTCCTCTACACAATGGTAGTAAAAGCTTACCTGATAGTTTGATATTTTTTTAGTTATGCTGTCTGAAAAATCGTAAAATTCCTTCAAATTTGAACTTCTAGAAAACAGCGATTTAGTAAAAATATTGACATTTTCCACCATTTAAAGCTAAATGTTCTCGGAATACACGGGCGTGTGACCCGAAAGGCGAGTTAACTATTATGAACAATTAAAATAAACTATCAGATTCAATTTATATTGTCACAATGTGAAGAAATTGGAAGAAAACGGAAATTTAAATGATCGTAAGATTGTCCTTTGTTTACATTTTTAGACATTGTTTTGCGCTCTTCTGTTTTTCGCGTCTACGGTCGCGGATATTAAGCGGCGCATCTAGTATTATGCACGGGAAGATTCAGTGCGCGACACAATGATCGAACAGCTGTCGCAGCATTTGAAAAAGCGTGGAACTCCGCTTAATTTCCCGCCAAATAATCATGCGCCTCTTCCTGACTCAAACTTACCAAAACAACAATTTTAAATCACCCAAAAGAACGGGAAATAATTGCTTCCGATTAGTAACTTATGATGGTAATGATAGAATACATATAAAAGTATAAAATAATAGAGAAATATGAAATTCAATTTTGAAACAAGTGCCGGGTTGACACTGCCCTTAAGAGTAAAAAAATGTTTACAACAATGACAAATAGCAATCAGTAAAGAAAACACATTGACATTTTTAGGCAAATCTGATTACAATTTATGAAAAACATTTTTTCCACACTTTGACTCTATGATAGCAGGTACGTGCTAAGGTGGGTCCTTGTTCCCCCATATTGACATAAAATAATGTCTCATTTTAAAAACCGTAATGGGATTTTAGGGTTCAAAAGCCTCCTTACAAAATCTAGTGTTACTCATATAAACTATGCATTACCTAAGTGTACGGTGTAATTTTACTAGACCTACCAGTTAGTGGTTTAGGTTGTGTTGGTGGCGCTGGTGTAAACTTAACACTTTCTTTCTTCCCTGGTTCACCTGGTGAGGGATCACCAAGGTTGTCACCATCCTGTAATAGTCAAATAGTTTAATCACTTATTGATTTTGATCTGTTTCATAAGCTAAATCAAACTAAAGTGACCTATATCTCCTCAAGAAGGATAATGTATTGGCAAACATAGATTTGAGGCAAAAACATACATTTGAGATAAACCTCTACTAAAGTGCAAGAAATACAAAATAATTACTGTAAAACCAGAATGTTTGCAAGTTTAACATTTCAGGAATCAGCAATACTGGCCTAATTCGCATCATGAAAATTTCGCGAATGTAAACTTAGGAGTAACATTGTGTAACTTGCAATGCACTGCTACAAGGTAGATTGGAAATATTTGTGGCATGAAATTTAAATATACACAGACATTTCTGGTTTTACAGTATATCAGGAAACATGATGTTGGTATTCTGTCAAAACCTTGTATTTCCATCAGGCCCTTCAGCATGTATAAAGTAATACTTCCTATGTATACCCATTGGGCAATCTGCTCTAAACATATTCAAGGGCCAAACACATATCTATCAAAACCTTGTAAGTGCTCTTGCCTGTGAATATATAAAGCATAAACGTTGGACAGTTTCTTATTCATACAATAAGTATCTTACCTGGTCTGTCTTCTTGAGTATACTTTTACTAGATGTGTCTAGTGTTTTACGTTGAGGTTTTGGTGTAGGTCTAAGCACCTGCTTGCGTTGTATTTTACCAGTGATGTGACCCTTCCGTAACTGTTCTATTGCACGCTTGAGGTGAGACTAGGAAGGTAAAATGGTTTCAAAAATGATTACACATTTAGTTAAGTAGTTTATCTTTAACATGTGTCACAACCAATCTGGTGTAAATCACAATCATTTAAAATGTGGTTAATTTCATAGTAATTACTTTATGTTCAACCTGTACTTATCAATATGGTTGTTATAACTCCTTCAACATAAAATATTTCAATTAAATAAAGTTCCTGTTATCTGATGAACATCAATTTGGAGTGAAAAACTGTGCTTTTTTGAATATGTGAATTTGACAAATATGTTTGAATGTATTTAAAACTACTAAAATAGGTTGAAAATATATAAGACTCAGGACAAAAATTCTGAATTTCAAGAAGAAAAAAAAAGAGAAGTAGCTGCACCTCTAGATTACCACGCAATCCCACTTACTTTAAAATTGATGGTCCATTTCTCAATCCATTTGGTTGACATTCCTGCAAGTTCCCTGTGTCTGTCGGCTTCTTCATCAATATTCCATATATCCCAGCCATCCATTTCCTTATAAAAGAACTCATACTGGTCTTCTAAGCCAATTGCATTCAAGATGTCATGCACTAGTTCCCTGTTAACAGAATATATGTGACCAGTCGCGTCAAAAAGGACATGTTGTCGGCAAACACAGTTTTGAGATAGAGGCCAATATATTTAGTGAAATATAAAGAAAATAATAGAAACAAATATGCTTCTTCAAATCAAATCTTATGATTACAAAGTCCCATTACCTTCAATATGGTGCAGACATGCCAACCTCTGGGATCAGAAAACTGTATTCTGAAACCCCCAAACCTGTATTTTTCATTGAAAAAACGTATTTTTAAATAAGCTTACTTTTAGTCCGATTTTCTTCCCTGCATGACAACATATTAAATTCGCAAGTTATTCCTGGCAAAGAAGTTTCATAATTTTCATTATTCCAATTTCTTTCTGGCGTATTTTGACTTTTTTCGCCGAAGAAAGTTTGTGTTCATTCATCACCACACGTGAGTCATCACTGTGCGCCACCATTTTTATTTCATCATAAGTGTACATGTACATCCACCAGTCATCAAGATTACTGTACATTCCCTGGCACTGCACTATTAATATAGAGCGATGTATGAGGGCAGCACAGTCTCAGTCTAGTAATTTGGGTGGTACCATATTTACTTTCTAGAAACGTTGTCGGGTGGATAATAGTCTTTACTTGCAGTCGTTTTTGAAAGGGATTCTTTGCCTTGCAGTTTGGAGGTCAATAATGGTTAAAAACGTATTTTTTTGGAAAATCCCGTACGCCCGTATTTTTAACGAAATCCCGTACGAAATACGGGAAAAACGTACTAGTTGGCATGTCTGTATGGTGTCATTTTAAAGCTTAACATGTGCTCTTTCAAGTTCTACCAATAACTCAGATTTGACTTGGGCCTCCAACATGTCCATTTCGATGTGACGGGTCACTCACATATATTATGTGGATTGATGTATTAGAACATGAAGGCAAAGGTAAGGCACTATATATAAGAGATTGCATTCTGATCGCATTTGAACCGGCAATCTTCATAACACTAGCACAAAAGTTGCTGGTTCGAATGTGCACTGCTGGCCTATTCTGGGGAAAGATAAATAATTGAATCAGAGATTGCACTAGTCATTCAGTACAATCTTAATCTACAGAAATACTGATCTTCCAAACCAATCCTATATATAAGATATTGTGCACTATTGTTTGATTCTGAATCTCTTGGATATGAAATACATGTTTGGGATCCCGACCAACATGGTCTCTGTGTGTGGTTCAATCACACTTTACTTAGGTAGGTATACAAGCTAGATATAGGGATTAAATCATGTTTCAGTGTATGTGTATCACCAATCTACAATGGTGTTTGCTTCGTCTGCATGGTTTATTTTGCCCGAGTGAAGTTGCCCTTGTGAAATAAACCATGCAGATGCAAGTTAAAATAACACACCTGCTGTTGCATCCGCGTTCGATCGGCATGCTGGTTGCCCATAGCTTTTGTTAATGGAAAAATAATTTCATGCAAGGGAACATGAAATACAAATGATCATTAACCCTAACAACCCCAAAACAGCACAAACCCCTACACTGTCAGCCTTGGGTTTCTCAATCTCATTGCGTATTCATGGCAGGTTAGAATTGTGTATGAAAAAGTGAATTTTTGAAGTGCGACTTCCATTGAACAGCGATCATTGACATGGACTCCTGGCGCAGTAATTGCCCAGGTGTGATTCCAGCATAGTCACAAGAATTTGGGAAAATTGAAAGTTGACTCACCTCACATCTTTGTCCCCATCAATGTAGGACACCATAAACAAAACTATTGTTTCTACGTTGTAATCACTCATCATTTGTAGCAAACGTAAAGCCACCATGATGAAATCCTGAAATACAACATAAACAGAGTCAGTCAATTTACTATCATTCATGAATAATTCATTTACTGTCAAGGATTTTTGTTTGTGATATCTTACACAGTAACTTTGTTACAGTAACAGTTGAATGCAGCCAAAGAAAGTCCTGCCCAAGAATATACTTCATGAGGAATGCACAAAACCCAGTTCTATAGTAATTGCTATCTCTAAAAGACTTTGGGGTTAAAGTCTGCATTTTCAAAATTTATTTGTCCACAATACCATTAATATTTTTTCAAATGAGGTTTACGTAATTTTTAAAGGATTTTTAAAGAGCACTCTATACTGAGAGTGAAAGGCACCTAGATGTGCAGCCAAAACGGGAACACTACAAGGCAACAAAACTGTTTATAAAATGACGTCCAGACAGTGTATCAATGGCTCGCTCCTAACACTTGTCAGCCAGGCTTATTTGAGATGTACAGGGTGTCCCAGAATATTATACAATTTTTGAAAACATATTAAATATATTAAAAATATAAAAACAACATTGCTGTGCAAATCTAATACCTGCAATATAATGGGAATATGTTTCTGACTTACTCAGTCAATATCTTCAAGAGGTAGTCAAATCTAAAAATAGACAACATTTACCCTTTGACGCAGTGTCATAATAACAAAGTTTGCAGTGCAAGTAGGTCTTTATAACCAATACAAATTGTCCTACCTTTTGGTCTTCTTCTTGGCAAGTTGGAGGATTAGTTTTAGTCAATACCCCCATCACAATGTCCACCACTACTCTCACATTGTTGAGTGGGTCCTGACTATGTAGATGCATAATGGCATGCAGAATGGGGGTCTTAGTCTGGTAGTCTGCAATCTTGATCAGTCTCAACATCATGGTCACAAAGGCTGTTATTGTCCACGGTTTGGGGAAGGTCTGCCACAAAATCAAAGTGTAGAATCATAAGAATTGCTTCATAAAATTCAGATCATAATAATACATTTTCCACATTTTGATTAATGGTTACAAAATTTAAAAGGAGATCTCAAAATTATCTATGAGGTTCATTCAACAAGTTCTTATTCCTGTAGCATGACTCAATCATAATTGTATATACAGTACTCAAAAGTCACACAGTAATAGATATGGTCATAACTCAAAAACCTGAAGCCAACACTTAAAAATGACAAATTATAAAATTATGGAATCATTTCTCCTTTTTTAATTTGAGATATTGAAAAGAAAGTTATTTGTCAAAGGTAAAGTGTGTTTTTCATTTTTGCACCTTTTTTCTTCAATGTGAAGCCTCAGTGTAGTAATGGGGGGGGGGGGGAGACACTCAACCTTTTTTTGTGGGTAGGGGTGTGCCGCACAGGGTTTCAAAAAGGGGGACTACAGAACTGAACTGATTGGATTTTATGACGAAAAAGAGGGTCTTTGGAACTGTTTTTTTTCTTCAAAAAAGTTGGTCCAAAGAACTGGCCTATAGTTCAATTTTGGTAGCCAGAACGCAAATTTTTAATTTTGTTGGTTTTAGACTGCAACATTTTCGAATAATTAGGGCTTTGGAACGCAAAATTTCGTGATTTTTGAATTTTCAATATAATTGGAGACTTAAGAACTGATTCAGGCTCAAAAGGGGGTTCATAAGAGCTAGCAGCAGAGGGTGAAAAGGGGGGTCTTCAGCGCGGCACATACCTATACCCTTTTCCAATGTCAGTGCCCCCCCCCCCGAGTAATAGACATCTTATTGATTAACTGGTAGCAACAACTCGCCAGTTGATAGTGGTGAGATGAAGATCAGGGATGTTTCCAATGCTCAATGAAGCATACATACACACCTGTCACACTTGCATGTTCAAAACCAAAGCGCAGAATATCACTTTTTTGTATAGCTTTCTAAGTTGTGAACAAATCCTTGCACACATCATCTCAAATCAAAGAGGAGCAATTACTACATAATTTTATAATTTAATAATTTTAAATTGTAGCTATTGGTTTCAAATTATAAGTATAGTTATTTCCTGGTATATTCCTGTTTAGCATTTTAAATTAAATGTATGCACGTCTTTTTGGAAAATCAGTGCTTCCATTGTGAAGGTTTTATTCTGATAACTAAAATATATCAACTTTCCAAAAAATTAAAGTTACTATGAAATTTGCAAAGTTATGAATTCTACGGTAGAACTTTTTGAATGATCCTTAATCATATGATAAAATACAATTATTGCTAAAAACAAATACTGCTACCTACAACAGATTATAAAAACCCTGAAAATCACAGACAAAAATGATTAACAATATAAAACTGTCTGGTACTACAGATTAAAGAATAAAGAAAAAAGGCGCATTATCCAAAATGTTCATGCCCCTAAATTATCATGCAGATGGTTTAGGCACCAACATGAAATTCCACCCTCTTTTCAATCAAATTTATGTTTTTTTTCAAATAGACTATAGGAAATGAACCAAATTGTTAACCAAACAAATATTTCAACAGGAATTGCTGAATTATGTAACAGGATGAGATTTCATCAATGTTAAAATCCACTACTAATTGTTACCTGGAAATATATTAATTTGTTCAATTTCAAGTATATTCACCATGATAGTTTTGATACTTCACTTAAACTTGCACATGTGTCAACATTTGAATTTCATTTGGGATACATTTTCATCACACTGAATCAGGGGTGTGAGAGGCCACAAAAAAAAGAGGGGAAAACAGACAAAAACAAGGAAAAACAGCGTAAAATTGGGTAAAAATGACAAATATGGGCTGAAAAGAAAAGAAAAGGCTGAAATTTTGGCATAAGAAAATTTTCAAAAAAGAGGAAATCAGCTAAAAAGAGGAACTCTCACACCCCTGCTGAATAGATCCCTTCTTGGGTCAAGCAGTATAGGCTTGTAGAATCTGAATAATGCCAAAAGGATTCTCTAAAGGATTCTAATGTGACTTTTAAAAACAGATTTCTATAAATGTACACATTGATAATCAAAAGTGTATACCAAACTGTTTCAACTCCAGCTGCGCATAATAACACTCTGGCATATATTTGATCACAAAATCTTTTCGCCTAACCCTTGTCTGATCTAAATATAGAGGAATTTCGATATAGATTTAAACCCATGCTATGGATACTGCTTAGCAATCATGCTGTCTTAAAGATACAACTAAAGCTATAAATCAATAATTAAAATGTTAACAAGAATAATAAATACAACTTCAAGAGTGAATCAGAAAGAATGGACACTTTTTGAACAATGTATCGTAAAGATTGTTGAGATTTAGCATTTTGTGAATGGCTTTAAAAGCATAATTCAAATTAACTGACATACTATCAGAATATATGACCCGTGATATGTTCCAGCCAAATAAATTAATATTCTATATTACATGTAGATGAAAAATAATGATCAGCAGTTTTTATTTTGAAACATTAGCCAAAATGTGTCCTAACTCACTGTGTGAACTTATTAAAATATAACATACTTCTCTACAAAATATATTAAAAAGTAACTTGGAATAAACATACTTTACAGGCATTAAGGACTCTCAGAAAAGCCCTGCTCCTCTAGTGAACAAGTGCTTATATACTGAAAAACACCCATGTTTTTTCCCAGTTTTATTGGGTTGGGTTACAAATAAAACATTTCAAACAGCACTCAATGTGGTCTTTTATATTCTATCATTATACATTCAGGCATCCAACTATAATATATCTAATTACTCTTGTACTAATTTGATATTCAGAGTTTATTCCAAGTTATTTAACGTCTATTTTAATAAGAGAACAATAAACAAAACTAGTCGAGTGACCGAGATGAAGAAATATGAACAAATGTTGGTTGAATACTTCACCTGTGCAAACTTTGCCTAGAGATAGAAATAAAGTAGATTTAAATCATTTTAGTTGGTTATCTTATCTTTATTAACTTTAATAAGGTGTTGCTAAAACTATAGCAAAAGAAATACACTTAATCAGTCTGCGCTAAATAGACCATTTCAAATTGAGATCGGAAATCTTCGGAAAAACAGGTCACGTGGATTAGGCGCGTTCTTCGCAACAGTTAATCGCATTCACAGCATTGTCCTAGTGATTTACTATGTTTACATACACGCGTGCACACATGAGAAGTAAAACATGGAACGAGACTATTTTGTTTTTGATCAACAAAGGTGTTGACCAGCAAATTCCAAATGTATCGAGCAGACGAAGTGAAAATATTACCCCAAATCTCTTTCATCTCACCGTTTTTTGTTACTGAAATGCCGCAATATCAATTTTGTGAGGGATACTATCTATCACCAACACCAGCACAATCTACCACACGGGCAGACGGGTGAAAAACATGTTTGTTTTTCTCCGGCACATGGCCATGACCTGTGAGCTGACAGGTCATGTAACCAAGCGTCAAATCATTCGGCTAATCGGAAGCTTTCGGAACTGATCGTATATTTTCGGATTTGAAATGGTCTATACCAACTTTCGTAACAAATATCTAACCTTTATCCCTGACTACTTTGTATAAATAACAATGAGAATTCCCTTAATACACACAATCAGCATGTGCACTCTAATATTTTACTCAATTCCAAAAGTAACATCAATATTGTGATTGATATAAAGTTTTGTGGTGTCAACGTTGAAAGTGTTGATTGAATATGTGACGCGATCAAGAGGAATGAGTCGGATGTCGGGGAATCCCAAATTGAGATATGGCCAATTCAAAATGGCGGCTTACATAAGTTTTGATGGAAATTCATGTATACAATTTGACAATAACTTTGGAACAAAACGTCATATCGACATGGGGTTTTCAGTTTCTGAAAGCTCTAGGTGTCTTCTTTAAGACTTTATTAAAAAACTCATTTTCGACCAGGGTCGACATCCGACTCATTCCTCTTGATCGCGTCACATATATGTGGGTAAGTGTGTAAGGTACAGTATTGCTTCAGACAAAGGACCTACTTGTATAGAACACTATATCTTTAAAAATATGTGTGGCATTTACCTTATTAGTAGCATTAGGGAAATACTCCTCAAACCAAGGCTGCCCTCTAAATTGAGTGATAAACTTTGGCAGAGGCGTGGGCGGTCTAGGCGGTGATGGAGTCGGAGGTGGTGGAGGCGATGGAGTCTTCTCCTTGGGCGGTGGTGTTTTCTCCTCTCGTTTGGCGAACTTTGTGACTTTATTCCTCAGTTCTTGTGTCTTCTCTTCCTTTACCGGTTCCGGTGTAGCTTCTTTGGGCACGGGCGTAGCTGGCGGTGTGTCCTCTCCATCACTTTCTGTAATCTCTCTTTTAGAGGGCGCTTTTGTTATGTCGATATCCAACTTGTCTAAGAATCGTTGTCCTTTGTACTTGGGGTCTGGTGTCGTTACTGGTGTAGACTCAAATCCAGACTAAAACATTGTTTAAATGGATATGAATATAGCAAATCAATATAGGATAAAGGTGTGTCACTCAAATAAAGGAATGTGTTTGTGTTTTATCCGATCAAATTTCTTGTAAACCAATAACAAAATGGATTCAAAATTATTTAAAGATCATGAGCAATCAGAATAGTAATCATTGATTACAACAAATTTTAATTAATTTTTATCAATACATAATGAGTGCTTTGAACAAATGGTATGGAAAATGGGAAAAAAGAGACCATCACCAATGTATTAATATGAAGCTTTAAAATGAAATAAAAATGATTCTCCAACAATTGTAATTGTGCAGCTTTTCAGATGAGAAACATATTTCAAACCA
This sequence comes from Ophiura sarsii, assembly GCA_035610835.1. Lineage (NCBI taxonomy): Eukaryota > Metazoa > Echinodermata > Ophiuroidea > Amphilepidida > Ophiuridae > Ophiura > Ophiura sarsii. Next base: position 7,620,747 of record CM069458.1, on the reverse strand, counting down.
ATCAAATTGTACAGTAAGTTATACAAAATAATTTGTTGACATCATATCACAAAATAATTGCAATTCAAACCGTCCTCTTACCAAATCCCAGTTTTACCAAGCTATGCAAATTAATAAAAGCGAGCGTGCTAGCGGTATTCATAAGCAATACCTTAAGCATTCAGCAAACAAAGTATTATACTGGACATACATAAATCAGGTTGATACTTATTTTTACACATGCTCTCTTTATACCACATCTTACCAAATTCTCGCCATCTAAAGCCTAAAATATAGTTAATTATTAGTGTATATATTTTACATACATATTTCAAGATGCAAATCTATAACATATTTGTCATGCTAATTTACCTTTTCTGGTGTTTTGAGTTTATCCTGCTTATTTGTAGTGTCCTGTCGGTCAATAGTGTTGAGGTAAGATAGTTCATTTTTATTCATTTGTAAAAGTGTTATACTCACGCATGGTCATGCCATTATTCTCAAGCATTAGTAGAACTGCACTAAATGGTCAGTCCAAGTTTATTTCTGGCAGATTGTACAACTATCTCATTTTTTTTCATAATCATAGTTTTCTTCACTCAATTTCTTAGTTATCTTCTTAATAAAATCAGTAAATCTGTATCTTCATTCAAATAAAATTAAGTCAATCATTTGGGTTTTTTTTGTCTGTGAGCGAGAAGATATGAAAATATTATTGATAAATAATGTTGCAATTGGTTTGACCCCAAACAATTATAGGGATAGTTGCATACTAATCCGCTGGATTTGCAAATAAAAAAGAAATCATAATAAGCAACCAGTCATTTTAATGATTTAAAAATCCTACCTTTAATTTGGATGTCATACTACCAGAAATAAACTTGTTTTAGAGTAGAAGAGTGTTGTTACGTTATTATTAGTTGTTTAAAGTTTGTCTCAAGGTTTATAGTCTATTTCACTTCTAAGAGACAATGACGTTACTGTGTCATTCAATGATCACACTCCCTCCTATTTTAGGTGCTGGTGTATACACACATGTGTAGAACAACGGAAGATACATACGTTTGTAAATGTTGCGCCTGTTTCACTTTTCATTCTCATTATCATGCAAACATCCCGAATGAAGTTGTGTCTGTCTAAGGATTTTTATACACCGATCGGGCTAGTTTGAGCTAATCTTAGATCATTTTATCATGGTTCGGTCGGTCAGACAATATAATGACACATAACATCACAAAAAATCTGTGAAAATTTAACCGCTTTTGGACAAACTAAAAAAGATTCATGAACTTTTGGGATATTTGGATTGGTATTCATGTGTAAAGGAATTTTGTTTCCACAATTTTCAAAACAGGGTTGCTGTTTTTGTTGCATAAAACAAATATTGACTGATTTTTATTCAGATTTAGAAAATACTTTTGTCCCTTGACAATCTTGAGATCATGGGCCTCCTATTTTCACCTCCTTTTGGCCCCTGCAAATAGGCCTGATCACAAGGGATAATAGTTTTTGCTATTTCCCTTTTAAGCAGTTAACATTTGATACCAAGCATATCTACTCCTTAAAATTGAATCAATAAGTGATACATTAAAACAATGAATCCATCACTGAAGTGTAATGAATTCTTGTCTGTTTATGACAAATGCATATCATATCAAAAATGTTTCATAGTACCTCTTAACGAATTGAGTTCAGATTTGTTTTGTAATTTATAATGTAAATTGTACACGGTACTTATTTATGGTTTACATTTAATCAACTTAGCATGCTTGTTTATATTATCACATGTATCAGTATTGATTGATCCGAATCTAAATGCATTTTCATACATTGTCAAACATGTTTTTTTCTGAAGGGTTTCACATTTAAAACATGACAGCTCCTATCTTTTAAAAATTGTATACAAATATAACTCAAACATAGTAAACAGCAAATACACAAACCCGAAGTCATTTTTGTTGTTCAAAATGTGATGCATATGTTACTTTAAGAATAATTTAAAACTGAAGCCAAGCTATATTCGCTTACTTTTCTCTAAGTGGGTTGTGTGAAATTTGTATATGGAATTGATCATGTTTTGCAATTATACACTTCAAATTTTCACATATCTACTATAGTTCAGTTAGTTTCAAATTGGCGAAACCTGTTTACAGCAGCGCATGAATTCAGAAGAGCATGCGCGAGCAAAATGCTCGTATGGCGCAATATTGTGCGAAATGTTTGCAGTATCATTGTATACATCACGCTTGCAATATGCCAAAATCTCGCGGGTATGCTTGGATCGCTTTTGCGTGCAGGTAGATACAAACCGCATATTTCTTGCCAATTTAGAACTGATTAAACTATAGAAACTGTGTTTCTTACTCTACTCCACACTATACTCTTGAACACTCATTCTTTCATTGTCGTGTCTTATTCACACCTCTCATACAGTCTATACATACATGCTTTTAGACTCTAATTATTAAATCTTACAGTTGCAGTTATTGTAAACACAGCATAGCAATTAGTGTAGTAGATTGAGACTTTTTGGGTCAAATATGGGTCAGGAATACAGTAGATTTTTTAGTATATTGTTGAGAATATTATGCTTATTATCACCTAATTTGCATGCAGACATGCATGGGTGGGTAGAGCTTTTGAGTGCTCAAGATGCATCATAATATATCAATTTCATAGCCCGAGGGCCAGTCAATCAACTATATTACTGTTTTTCATACTTACATTACTGTAAGTATGCATGACCAGAAATGTGTGAAATAAGGGCTGGGATTTTTAGATGCCCAGAATTTGTTAAGGGGTTCAAAATTGACAGCTTTTAATAAGAGCGAGATGCTTTTGGAATCCCAGCTCTGTTTCATTTTATATTATCAATACCTTCAAAGTAATTCTTATCATACTTTTTAAATGAGAAATTTTGTTCATTCATTTAAGGTGTATTTTTAGTTTCAAGAGAAATCTGTGTTTAGGAGTGTTTATAGCATTATATTTGACAACCCTGATTTCATAGCTTTAGTTGATGTTTCATTTATAATGCCCCTCTCTCTATGCATGTCTGCTGGAAAAGGGCACATACTTTTCCCGGTTTTTATACACTATACCGGTCTTTTAAGCATTCCTTCCTTTAGAATACCATTTCCTTGACTAAACTTCAATGAAGTTCATGATTGATTTAAAAACTGAGATTGGATCGATTGAGTATAAAGTTGGCATTAAAAAAGAAAGGGCAACACAAATATGATATTCCTATGAACATCAAACGACGATCTGGGTATATGCATTATTGCACGCAGTCTGAAATAATTTCACTTTTTTGACACCAACTTTAATTCTAAGTGATTTGAAAACATCAGGGATAGAACATGCTACACCTTATGTGTCTCCAATGAATATGAGCAATTGAGCATATACTTTACAACCAGACATTTTCATGAGTTTAACATTTCATGAATCAGCAATACTGACCAAATTCACGGCATGAAAATGTGAAAAATTTGTGAATGTGAAATTTGGAGTTACATTGTTTAACTTCACTGCTACAAGGTAGATTGGAAATAATCACTGCATGAAATTTTTGCTCCTCGTGAAATTAGCAAAATTCAAATGCACACAAACATTTCTGGTTTAACAGTAATTTGCCAAGAATCCATGGATTCTCACCATTTAGCAAAAGTGAAAAATGAAGAAGAAAAGAAAATCTTTACAATAATATGTTTAAATTCCTGAAAATCCTGTGATACGAATCTTTGCAAGAATGGGTTCTTGCCAAGATTCTGAATCTATACAAAGTGTAAGTCTAACACACATACAGTTAAAAGCAAAGCAAAACATTGCATAAAACATAAAACACAACAAAATAACTCAAGCATAGTGAAGATTAAAAAACTTGCAAGGTGTAAATATGTGCAGATGTGGTAGTCCCCGCCAATCGCCATTTGTGTGTTACAGCAGTAAGTAGCAAGGCAAGGCAAAGCAAATGTGCAGATGCAAATGTGCACATGCAAAACAATCATGCAAAATAATACAGAAAAACAGTGATGGTTTTATCAGTATTAGAAAATACAAATAATTATCAAATATGACTCAAAATATCCTGGTTTGTGTAACATGGATTTGCAACTCATATAATTGGATGTGGACTTCTGTAGATACTTGCTTCAAATATTTGCATGTTTAGGAAAAGTGTCAAATTCAGAAAGTTTTCCAACCCAAATGTTATACGGGGATGAGATGAATGTTGATTTCAATAGGTCGGGAAAATGAAAACCAATGTTAACACTTTCCACGCGGCTATTAGTTTTACCATAATACAAAACAGATTTTCAGAAACCTTTCCCAACTTTCAAGGTATATCTAAAGAATTACTGAACCAATACTAGGCATTGCACTTATTCCAATGCATTTCACATGGTGATTCCAAATATGGTGATGAAATACAATAATAATGACATTTTTGAATCATTTTGTGAAATGTTGGAATGTCGTCTGCAGACGCCTGCCACGTGGAAAGTGTTAAGAATGGACCAAATTAATAGTGATTCCTATGTATGTTGTTACTTTCTTTGCTCTCCAGTGATACCAATAACCTGCTGCAGTATCATGGTTATGTTTTAACCCTAACTCCAACAGTGTTGCATTGGCAATGGATCACAGAACTGGGACAGGGGGTCAACAGGGAGGACTACACAGGTGCTGCTGGTCGGATGATTTTGTATGACGTAGTGCTGGTATGGATTGAGTGATTGACAACAGAAAAAAAGAGCCTGAATAACCCTAACTCCCACGATCTTGCATTGGCAATGGATCACAGAACTGGGATTGCGGGTCAACAGGGAGGACTACAATTTTTGATCCGGGACCACCGAGAATTGAACCCAGGTCCCGGACTGGCAGACAAGTCAATCCACCACCACACCACGGGCGATGGTCTGGCCAGGCTGAATGTTCGGTGACTATCTCTAACGGAGGGTATCGCGGCATGGGATAGACCTCATGTATATGAGCACACAGGTGCTGCTGGTCGAATGATTTTTGTATGACGTAGTGCTGTTAGGGTTATTCTTACTTTTAGGATGCAATTTAATAAGTATTCGGCAATGTTTTTGTTGTTCTTCTGAAAAGAGTATTTCCCAAACTGATGGACATTTTAATGTATTGGGTCATTTTCTCAAAATGATAGGTATTTAATGTCTTGGGTCATAATTTAAGGTCAGTGCATTTTCTCAAAATAATGAGCAGTTTCAATGTCTTTGGTCATACTTCAATCAAGTGGACAGAGCATGGGTAATTTCAATGTCTTGGGTCATACATTTTGAACAGAAAATTTCTTAAAATGATAGGCAATTGCATGTCATAAGCAAAGAAGTTTGGTAATTTAACAATGAAAGTTCCGTTCACATTGGTTAACACTTTCTATGCGACTATTGGTATTACCATATACAAAACAGATCATTCAGAAACCTTTCCAAACTTTCAAAGTCTATATCAAGGATTACTGAACTAATAATAGGCATATTTGTACTTATTTCAAGGCATTTCACATGGTGTTTCTAAATATGGTATGAAATTCAACAATTTTGACATTTTTGAAACATTTTGTGAAATTTTGGAATGTCGTCTGCAGACGCCTGCCGCCTGGAAAGTGTTAAGTACACTTTGACCCAACCAATATAAGGCAACATCGGATACTCCAATTGGGCCTGATTGGGGTTTTGGGGGTCATTGAGGCCTGCCCACTCACTCATTATCTAAGCACATGCATGTAGGGTCAATACCAAACTTCTTTGCTGGTGACTATGACAATGGTTGATTGGACTCTATGTGTTTTTGAAGACAACCTAATAGTGTATGCCCAATGATAGCACTAAACTGGTGGAACATTTTAGATCTATCTCATAATACTAAGCTGTGCAATAACATATTCTGGAATCTAACACAATAACATAAAAAACAGACGATAACAAAATATACCTCCTCTTCATCTGACCAAACGAAGACTCGCTGTGAAAGGAAATGGATGGACGGGAGCATGAAGGAAGGAAGGAAGAAATCAATAAAAGATGATCAAGTACATTTCAAATAAGACAAATAAGGACACTCTAGTTCTACAGGCTTTACAAACCAAGAATTGAAAATGTAATTAAAAAAATATTGACTTTAATTTGTGGTTCTGAACTATCACGGACAGTATTTTTTTGGAGTAGACTGATGCAGCTAAGTCTTCCTGCCTGTAGAACAGGGTTTCTTTCATTGCATAATGGATAACAGCAATAATTGACCACTTGAAAAACCACACACAAATCAGTTGAATGTTATCAATGAGATGAGCTTATAGAGCATATAGACATGCATTTGATTAATAAGAATGCCATCACCTACAAAATACAAGCGGTCCATTAGATGCTGAAACACTGCAATCAGTATAATACATTTTATACCAGCTTAATTTTTTTTTAAAAAGCTTTTGGAAACTGCTTATTCACAACACTAACCTGTTGTTAAAATATCAAATAAGGGGCCTGAGCTTTCAATTTTGAAGCTAAAGGCAGAATGAGACAAGATACATACAGACACTTATCGTCGGTATTCTTTCAAAACCTTTTATCTCCATCCAGCCCTTCAGCATGTATAAAGTAATACTTCCTATGTATGACCTTTAGGCTGTCTGCTCTAAACATTTTTAAGTGACAAAATCACATCTATCAAAACCTTGTAAGTTCTCTTGTCCCGGAACATGTATAAAGCAACTCTTCCTATGCATAACCGTTGGCAGTTTTACTTTATACATGCTGAAGGGCCGGAAAAACATACAAGGTTTTGACAGAATAGCGACACTATGATTCTGCTAGAATCAAAAGCTGAGGCTCCTTACAATTTGACAGCTTAAAAATATACAAATTGGTTCTAACAAAGATGCTGATTATCTCAAAGTTTAAACATCAAAGTGTTGTGCAATAAAAGCACTTTGCCCAGTTTTATAGTTTCAACTTTACATTACTGTATCTTTTTAAAGAAACGAGTATGAATAATGAAATGATTACCTCTGGAGTAATGTTTCCACCAATCTGTTGGTTGTCATGGTGATGATGATATGGAATATATGAAATGTCAAGAAAAGAAATCATTAGATAAGAATCATAAGATAGGTAAACCCACACACCTGTAATGAACTACAAAATGGGAAAAATATCATTATAATGAATGGTATAATGCAAAATGTAGTTTAAACAAGCATACAGCATAATATAAATTCATGAATTCAATACAGTATTGTAGTCAAGTATTAACTTTAACTATTTCTAAATGATATAAAATGTTTTTGTGTATCATCCTTCTTGCCAGACTGTCACATATTATCAATTTCCACATGGCTATTAGTTTTACCATATGATATATGCAAAACAAGATTTTTCAGAAACTTATATCAAAATTTCAGATCTAAGGTCCGACTCAACGACTAGATTGGTCAATATTTGTCCATTTTTTGGTGGATGGATCACCCATGGGAATGGTCAACAACATCACTCAAGACTAAGTTGGTAGTCACCTCATCTCTGTTGATGGTCTTATTATGTGACAGTCTGACATGAAGATTTCATCTACAAATTGTAACGATAGAAATATATGACTGCTTTTGTTGTATGTAATGTCTCAGATTGACTATATCGTCATTGTTCTGCCAAAATCTTGTATCTCCATCAGACCCTTCAACATGTATAAAATGATACTTCTTATGTATCGCCTTTGGGCAGTATGTTCCAAACATGTTCAAGGGCTAAAATACATATCAAAAGCTTGTAAGTGCTCTTGCACCTGAACATGTATAAAGCCACACTTCCTATGCATAACCATTGGTCAGTTTTACTTTAGACATGCTGAAGGATCACAAACACATACAAGGTATTGACAGACCAGTGACGATATGTATTATAGATCCCATGACTCACTGATCTACCAATATGACCTTTGACTATAAGAAAAATATGGCAATGTCTCAGATTGACTAAATGTCTAGATCCCATGATGACTCACGCCTCTATAAATTGGTCTATAAACTAGGAAATATATGGATGTGTTTTCTGATTGACTACGACAGAGATACCTTATCTGACTCATAGTCATATTTCCTCTTTTTGCGTAATTGTCGGTTGTATCTCTATAAGGGTAAATACAATGTTATTGGAACATACAAGTCAAATATAGGAAAACAAAACCCACCCTTATCCCCGAAAGCACTTACCATGTTATGTCTTGATTAACCAGTGTGTTTATTCTGTACATTTGAACTCATGAGTGTCAACATTTTTGGACACCTTGTTAATAATTATTCAAACCCCATTCATTGTTCTGCAATGACACCTTTTTATTTATACCAAAAGAGGTCCATTATAATATTTTTTACCTTTCTCTGCCTCTGTGCAGTGACATCAGTATAATTCAAGCTGGATGATATTAACAAGGTATGAATAATTGGTCCATGTGTGCGGAGTAGCAAGCATATGAGAGCAGATAAAAATCCAACATGTTCATTTGTGATGATAATTATACAAGATTGAAATCAATCCACCAACATGAAGCATAAACTCTTATGCTAGATCTTTGGCTTAGGCTAAATATTTCACTAGTAATGCATTTGTAGAGATAATTTGTATCACTAAAAATGCATTTGTGTTGATAATTGGTATGCCAAAAATCATAAACCTACTGTCTAGGCCCAGCACAGGCAGCAAATACCCTGTTTTGAATCTCAAATAAAGCTAAAAACAACTAATATATAAAATGACTCCTCATAATAGCATCTGTACCACTCACCATTTTCCTACTACTAATCTGTGCCAACTGTTCATCAGAAAGATGCGGTGGTTTATACCTCTCATCCTCCATCTCCTGTAACTTCTCAGGCGGCCACAGGATTCGAACCAGCACCGAGTTAGGAATGAACCCCTTCGGCTCAATCGGAAATCCCGGTTTCCTCCTCAAAATCATCTCTGCCTCTAAGTCTTCCTCATCACCCGTCGTCTCTCCAAGACTACCCAACCCTTCATCTTCCTCCTCAAGAAGCTTATTATGTCTACCGACATAAATTGGCACCGGGCCTACCCCATCCTCCGGTGGTTTGGCGGTAGACGGATGAGGAAAGAAAGTAGTCGGTTCTGTTTCTGGTTCCCAAGGAGGTTCTGGAGATCGCTCTGGTGTTCTCCAGTCAGGATCAAAGGTGTCTTCGTCTGGGATGACGGTTTTCTTTCTTACGGTGTGCATGTTTCTCCAGTATTTTTTGAAAGCACGCTTTCGAACCATTTTCTTGTCCGTGTCCTTTTTGCCTGGCTTTGTGGCATCAAAGTCGCCATCACGAATACTCCGGAGTTCTTCCTCTCTAGCTGCTAGTAAGGCAAAGGCCTGGACATGGGGACAAATAGAAATATATACATTAATAAATACAATTTACTTTTTTTTACTACATTTTTCTGTCAACCCTCACCGACATACCATACTTTGTTTATTAGATAACAATCTTCAATTTGTGAAATCAACGGAACAACAACAACAACAACAGACAATTGATAGTCTCTATTGATCAATCTCTGCTTGTAATTGATGAGGAATGTACAAATTACATAACTCTCTTGTGAAAGCACGCAATAAGATTGGCAATAAGTCATACCACTGCACATCTTCCAAATTAATACAAGTAAACAACCAACAATTGATTCTGTTTATGTTTTTTTAATATTTTAAAAAAAAATTCTAGTTTATATTTACTAAATGTATTTCGGCCGCATGATATTCTCAACAAAGACTTTATATACATTAGTACTCGTTCATCTGGAGCCCCTGTAAAAAACAGCCTATGTGGTCTAGTGGGTTATCCTGCCCTGTGATAGCGAATAAGGATGACCAGGTTTGCGTCTGTGTATTTTTAAGGTCTTTGTTAATTCAATTCACACCAATTTGTCCGAGTCTATATATCATTTTTTTACTTTTTGTTTTATGTTTAAAAACTCCTCTAATGTCAAAATATATTCAATCAAGGACATCAGTTTCTGCACTTGGTGAAAGAATAATAATCATAATTAAATCTTCTCATTATTTAACAAAAACATGCACGGTGTATTAATTCTCCATTTACTTGAGTGAAATCAAAGTTGAAATTAATGATGAGAAGAACAAATAGCCAATGTGCTTTGGGTTCCTGAACATGTTAATGTCAAAACCTCCTATGTAACCACCTCAAGGCACCTTTGCTTAAAACATGTTCAGGTGCCACAAACACATAGAAGGTTTTGCCTGACTAATAACTATAGACCATTTCAAATTGAGATCGGAAATCTTCGGAAAAACAGGTCACGTGGAGTAGGTGCGTTGCACGTTCTTCGCAACAGTTGATCGCATTCACAGCATTGTTCTAGTTGGTTGTCCGCCTAGTGATTTACTATGTTTACATTCACACGTGCACACATGAGAAGTAAAACGTGGAATGAGACTATTTTGTTTTTACGTCAACGATAGCATTGACGGGCAAATTCCAAATGTATCAAGCAGATGGTAAAAAGTGAAAATATCACCCCAAATTTCTTTCATCTCACCATTTTTTTTACTGAAATGCCGCAACATCAACTTTGTGAGGAAAACAATCTATCACCAACACCAGCGCAATCTACCACATGGGCAGACGGGTGAAAAACACATTTGTTTTTCTCCGGCACATGGACATCTGTGAGCTGACAGGTCATGTAACCGAGCGTCAAATCACTCGGCTAATCGGAAGCATTCGGAACCGATCGTATATTTTCGGATTTGAAATGGTCTATAATCCAGTACACTTACAGCATCTTTCTCCTTCTTTTCCCTGGTTATCTCTTCTGTTTCCTCCTTGGTAAGCACATCCACAAAGTTATCAAACCTGATGAAAAAAAATCATGACAAATTATATGCCATAGGAAATAATAGGACATTTTCATGACACAGATATTAATTACAAATGCCTAAAAAGGACATGTGTCAGCAGACAGTTTTGAGATTGACTAAAATATAACTCTTGAGTTTTTTAGATTTATGCACTTTTATCTTTAAAAAAAAAGTACATTGGGCGTAATCAAACCGGTGGTAATTTTTGAATCAACAGTCCGACACGCTGTCTAATGATGCACATGAGCTGAGTGTGTACTTAATTCTGCTCTTAAAAGTCTTTCACTTTATTTATCCCTATAGTTGTTAGTACCAAAAATTAAGAAAAACCACCACATTTTTATTGCACCTATTTATTGTATGAACATTTATCAAAACTTACTTAAAAAGTGAAGAGTGGGCCGCTTTCAGCCTTTTATTGGTTCCAGGTGAAAGCGCCCTCACCAATGTCTCCTTATATGGTAGTGGTTTCTCGCGAGGCATTTCAGGGAATATCATGGAGACCATCTTTCTCATGTACATCTTAGGCATATCTGAGGAAAGGAAACATTTTTACAATTGTTTATGTCATCTATGCATGTTGCATGTGAGGTGTAAAAATCCTGAAAAGTTGATCCTAACAGCACTTAAAATTGTAATAACATCAATTTTTAAACATAGCAACTTCTGAAACTGTTATCAAAATATATTTAAACTCATGAAAAATGTAGATATAGCCTAACCTTACTGAGGCTGATTTGTATTTAACCAACCAGGATAGAGCAATCAGGGAAAAGTGGGACAAAGGAACTTAGCTGGCCTGGGGCTTGAACTGAGAACCTTTTGCTTGGAAGGCAAGTGATACAACCTCACACCACCGAGACTGGCTCACTATTATTCCCTTCCATGATTTGAGGGCGGATCAAAATGTTCTGTAACTTGGTCTATGTTTCTGAAGATGGCCATACAATTTCAAAAACTACAGTCACACCGTTGCATCCTCATCTTCCACTTCTCAAAGCATGGGCGGTACGATACTCCAAAGTACAGATTGTCTCACCTTTGAATGTACGGCTTTGACTAGGTCTTGGATCCTTGAAAAAGGCCTCCCAGCAATCATTGATTTGATTTTGGGAAAGAGCTAGAAGTCGCAGGGAGCCAAGTCTGGTGAGTAGGTGGATGTTCCATCAAATGGATACCATTTTCATGAACGTAAATCTGGGTTAGGTGAGCTTTGTGAGGACTTGCATTGTCGTGATACAGCATGATTCGAGACCATTGTAGGCACTATTTCACAACCAGATAATTAGCTGCAGAAATGGGCCTGGCAAATTCTATACAGACTCTTCATCCCCAGTATATTTACATAAGAGAGAGCTAAGAATGTGGTGTAAAGGATAATAGCACAGTAAAGACAGTATTGACTTGGGCAGCTAGGGCAGCCCTTGGTGACAGAACTTACTGATCCGCCCTCGTAACGCAATGAGATAGACCATGGAAGATCTGGCTTAAAGCAGACTGTGCAGCCATGGTATCTCAGGGTTATGGTAAATGTTTCAATTTATCCTAATGACTTGACACAAAATAAATGACAATGAATAGGCAGTATCTGTTTCAAAATAAGGCCCTCATGATCACAATGTCTGCTTGTGCCATTTAACTTTTTAATTATCAAAAGACAAATAATTCCATAATGAGTGAGCTACTTACAGCTTGCATGGCTAATGTGATGTAGATGATTGCCAATACCAACCAATAGATCTCCCTTCTGACTACAGAAGCTTATACTCAGTGGCTCTGCATTCAGTTTGATGGCTCTGAAAACAAGAATGATTGAATAGTGATCAATAAGGAACTAAGTTTTCCAGGAATTTATCAACATACATTTTGTACAATAAAAGAAATTTATAAAGAAGATCTGCCTCACATCCCCCCGTGCATAAGTATGTGGAGTCACTTTTGCCGCATTACCCTACGAGATGAGCCCAATTTTTTTTTTTTAGTTGTCTGAAAAAAATGGGAAAACAATGGCTCCAAAAGGGGGAGGGGTGGGGGGGGGGGGGGGGGGAGGGGTGGGGGAGCGGCGCAAAACATGATAAAAAAAGAATTTCAGCATTTAGCATAGCTATTTTTTCTTAATTTTTTTCTCCTCAAAAATTGCATATCGTATAGCTATTTTCCCAAATGTATGTGAGACGACCTTTTTTTGTGTGCCTAAGGCAGTGTTACTGAAACCCAATGCGGCAAAAATCGAAACTATTTGATTACAGTAACAATTCTGTCATCTTTATTTTGAACATATCAATGAAAAGAGATGGATTTAACATACTGTAAAAGTACAAATGTTCGTGTTACATTTATTTTCACGCTTTTTGAATACGAACCAGCTACAGCGAAAAATAATAACACTCGAATACATTTCTTGTGCGTATTGGTCTACATCAGTGGTTCTCAACCTTTTCGCCCCACGACCCCTTTTGACATTCCTGGTCAGTACAGTGACCCCCAAAACAAAAATTGAATAAAAACACCAGCCGGATATCATAAATAAAACTGCTTAGTTTGGATGCGAGCGTAGCGAGAAGGAAATTTTGCATATTTGAACGTTTCTTTTGGGTGTTTCTAAGCTTTTTAAAAGTGAAATGTAACACTGTTTCCCCAAAACCTATATTTATGAGCCCTTCATGACCCCCTGGAAAACCCCAAACAATTCCCATGGGACCCCCAGGTTGAGAACCCCTGGTCTACATGATGAAAATACAAATCGTGAATTTAAATACACGCAAAACAGTTGAAAATTTGCAAAGCGCGAAAAATTAATCGCTTGAAAGATTACTGAGGTACATCTTGACAGTACCATCACTACTAGATGATGCAAACACCTTCATACGTGGATTACATGTCAAACCTGTGATCTTGTCTATATGATCATCAGTATACCAGTACCTACCTTATCAATCTGTTATCCTCATCCCATATCTTGACAGTACCATCACTACTAGATGATGCAAACACCTTCATACGTGGATTACATGTCAAACCTGTGATCTTGTCTATATGATCATCAGTATACCAGTACCTACCTTATCATCAATCTGTTATCCTCATCCCATATCTTGACAGTACCATCACTACTAGATGATGCAAACACCTTCATACGTGGATTACATGTCAAACCTGTGATCTTGTCTATATGATCATCAGTATACCAGTACCTACCTTATCAATCTGTTATCCTCATCCCATATCTTGACAGTACCATCACTACTAGATGATGCAAACACCTTCATACGTGGATTACATGTCAAACCTGTGATCTTGTCTATATGATCATCAGTATACCAGTACCTACCTTATCAATCTGTTATCGTCATCCCATATCTTGACAGTACCATCACTACTAGATGATGCAAACACCTTCATACGTGGATTACATGTCAAACCTGTGATCTTGTCTATATGATCATCAGTATACCAGTACCTACCTTATCAATCTGTTATCCTCATCCCATATCTTGACAGTACCATCACTACTAGATGATGCAAACACCTTCATACGTGGATTACATGTCAAACCTGTGATCTTGTCTATATGATCATCAGTATACCAGTACCTACCTAATCAATCTGTTATCCTCATCCCATATCTTGACAGTACCATCACTACTAGATGATGCAAATACCTTCATACGTGGATTACATGTCAAACCTGTGATCTTGTCTATATGATCATCAGTATACCAGTACCTACCTTATCAATCTGTTATCCTCATCCCATATCTTGACAGTACCATCACTACTAGATGATGCAAACACCTTCATACGTGGATTACATGTCAAACCTGTGATCTTGTCTATATGATCATCAGTATACCAGTACCTACCTTATCAATCTGTTATCCTCATCCCATATCTTGACAGTACCATCACTACTAGATGATGCAAACACCTTCATACGTGGATTACATGTCAAACCTGTGATCTTGTCTATATGATCATCAGTATACCAGTACCTACCTTATCAATCTGTTATCCTCATCCCATATCTTGACAGTACCATCACTACTAGATGATGCAAACACCTTCATACGTGGATTACATGTCAAACCTGTAATCTTGTCTATATGATCATCAGTATACCAGTACCTACCTTATCAATCTGTTATCCTCATCCCATATCTTGACAGTACCATCACTACTAGATGATGCAAACACCTTCATACGTGGATTACATGTCAAACCTGTGATCTTGTCTATATGATCATCAGTATACCAGTACCTACCTTATCAATCTGTTATCCTCATCCCATATCTTGACAGTACCATCACTACTAGATGATGCAAACACCTTCATACATGGATTACATGTCAAACCTGTAATCTTGTCTATATGATCATCAGTATACCAGTACCTACCTAATCAATCTGTTATCCTCATCCCATATCTTGACAGTACCATCACTACTAGATGATGCAAACACCTTCATACGTGGATTACATGTCAAACCTGTGATCTTGTCTATATGATCATCAGTATACCAGTACCTACCTAATCAATCTGTTATCCTCATCCCATATCTTGACAGTACCATCACTACTAGATGATGCAAATACCTTCATACGTGGATTACATGTCAAACCTGTAATCTTGTCTATATGATCATCAGTATACCAGTACCTACCTTATCAATCTGTTATCCTCATCCCATATCTTGACAGTACCATCACTACTAGATGATGCAAACACCTTCATATGTGGATTACATGTCAAACCTGTAATCTTGTCTATATGATCATCAGTATACCAGTACCTACCTAATCAATCTGTTATCCTCATCCCATATCTTGACAGTACCATCACTACTAGATGATGCAAACACCTTCATACGTGGATTACATGTCAAACCTATAATCTTGTCTATATGATCATCAGTATACCAGTACCTACCTTATCAATCTGTTATCCTCATCCCATATCTTGACAGTACCATCACTACTAGATGATGCAAATACCTTCATACGTGGATTACATGTCAAACCTGTAATCTTGTCTATATGATCATCAGTATACCAGTACCTACCTTATCAATCTGTTATCCTCATCCCATATCTTGACAGTACCATCACTACTAGATGATGCAAATACCTTCATACGTGGATTACATGTCAAACCTGTAATCTTGTCTATATGATCATCAGTATACCAGTACCTACCTTATCAATCTGTTATCCTCATCCCATATCTTGACAGTACCATCACTACTAGATGATGCAAACACCTTCATACATGGATTACATGTCAAACCTGTGATCTTGTCTATATGATCATCAGTATACCAGTACCTACCTTATCAATCTGTTATCCTCATCCCATATCTTGACAGTACCATCACTACTAGATGATGCAAACACCTTCATACATGGATTACATGTCAAACCTGTG
Organism: Ophiura sarsii; assembly: GCA_035610835.1. Classification (NCBI taxonomy): domain Eukaryota; kingdom Metazoa; phylum Echinodermata; class Ophiuroidea; order Amphilepidida; family Ophiuridae; genus Ophiura; species Ophiura sarsii. The sequence goes on along the minus strand of CM069458.1, from coordinate 7,604,441 downwards.
ATCTTGTCTATATGATCATCAGTATACCACTACCTACCTAATCAATCTGTTATCCTCATCCCATATCTTGACAGTACCATCACTACTAGATGATGCAAATACCTTCATACGTGGATTACATGTCAAACCTGTAATCTTGTCTATATGATCATCATCTGGACTATGGTCATAACGATCTGTAAGCAGGAAGGAAATATGAATAGCATGAATCAATACAAAATAGTAAATCGTAGAAATGAGGTTTCTGGTTACTGATCCTAATGTGGAAAGTAAGAAATACTGACTAGAAATATTTCAACTCCTGTCAGGGATCTTTAAGTATATTGTACTTAATGATGTTTGTTTGTTCAATATCTTTTTGTTTCCTTGGGTTTGCTTTTCTGAAGCGCTTTGATCTTGATGGAAAGGCGCTTTATAAATGCTCATTTGTATTGTATTGTATTTCACTCTGTTGTGCAGCTGTTTTTTCTTTTCCGGTGACGTCATTATCATTGGAAGTAGGAAAAAAATGATGACTTTTACAATCCCATGTCAGGAACCTTAAGACATCATTATAATCTTAACCCAACAAAATACCACTAAATGCGGTTAGCCCCTATTTCCTGAGTCTAACTGATTGGAACCTTAAGTTTTGAGGAAATAACTTAATGATCCTGTAGTTATGTCTATGAACTCCCATGATGGCTGCCCACATTCAAGCCATGGTTATAGGCAGATGCCTGATTTTTTCCTCCCCATCATTTTATTCTGGAATCACTCCTGGTAAAGTTAAAGGCATAATATGTGATATTTTCCAAGTAGCGCCCTCTATCATTGATTTTTACTATGAAAGCAGATTTTATTGCAGATTTGTATTTTTGATCATAAATCATAAAGATCTTCTAAATTACAGATCGATACGATTCCTAATTACTTCAAAATCATGGTTTGAAAATAGATTGTACCGAGCGGTACAATCTATTTTTTTCAAATTTCACTCTAAATTCACTCTAAAACTATGATTTTGAGGTTATTAGGAATCGTATCGCTGCTCTGTAACTTGGAATATATTTATGATTTATGATCAGAAAAGTAAAATCTGCAAGAAAATCTGCTTCCAATTTTTTTTCGAGGATTGAGGGCGTCCCTGGAAAAGATCACATAATATACCTTTAAGTTTATAATGTGAAGCAATGGGTTAAAATAAATCAACTTACTCTTATTAATCAAGTTGTAGTGTACTATGCTGTAAGTGGCAGTGGATGGATCCTGGAATGCTACACATAGTATAGTCTTCATCACAGTCATGTGTAGCGGTGTATGTGCACAGTAGAATGACATGAGAGGCGCTAATGCTTCCTCTGCAAATGGGAAAACTCGCCAGATCTTGATCACGTTGTCTGTTTGGAATTAAAATATTGATATAAATAGTTATCAGGACCTGATCATACACAGCAAAAGATGCATTTAATAATTTCAAACCATAATTTGTAGATTTGAGATTTTTTGTTGTTGACAAATTTCTATTACATTTTAAAAATATGAACAGATTTGTGAATTTTGTAAATCGAAAAGTTCATGAATATTTGGGGGGAAAAAAAGAAAAAAAGAATATAATAATACTAATAATCATCAATAGTTGTTAGCTTTATTTCTTGGGCATAATTTAAATCTAAAACCTGTATGAGTTTGATAGCTTCATAATCATTAATTTGAATGAACTCAAAAGTATATGATTTTAATCTTTTGAACATGCCATGCCTACTATCGAAGTTCTTCAGCTAATATGTAATACCAATCAAACTATGCCAAAGAAACCAATTCTTTCATATTTGTGCATAATTAATAACAATGTGATCAAACAATTAATAGTGCTTGGTGAAAGAAGCAATTCAAGACAACTAATGTGTCTTCTTCTTTAACGCTTGTCAAATAAAATTTGGAAGCTTACTTTGAGGGCAAAATCAATAACAAACAAATAAACAAACAAAACAAAACACACAAAAAAAACCCACCTGAATTGTGCTGAAAGAAAATGTGAAAGATGTTGTGCTACTCATGTGATAAATTAATAGTGGAAGAGAATAATTTTGTTATGAAAATTTGTGTATAAGACCATTTTTGTTCTACAACACTTACGTGCATGCATTTTTTTTTGCATCAGTGTTTGGGTCAATTTCCACTTCTTTAACCCTACACCAGGTTTTTTCACTGATATCGCAATTTTGGAAGAAAAATCGACAAATAAATGGCCGTGACTCGACCAGGGATCGAACCGGGGACCCTCTAGACCTGAAATCCTGAACCCCATAGGCAAGCCACGGCTCTCAGCTACTCGTTCGCGCAGTATACTGCGCTCGCTACATAGGCTCTTCCTAAGCTTCTTGGATTAAAAGATGTTTAATGGTGTTGAACTGAACACCAACATGTATACAACAATCACCATGTTCCCCATCCGACTCATTTATGGTTAGTAAAGCATTAGTCAAGTAACCTGGAAGTCTCAGGTTCTATTCCTGCATGGTCAGTGAAATATTTCACTGTCTGTCAGGGATATTAACCTGTTGCAATTATGTGACTGTGCTAAATAAAACTGTGCTAGCATTGAGTACTAAATACTGTGCTGTACTGTGTCTGTGTGTGGTGCTATCCTTTTGTTCATCTCCACACTTACCGTATAACATACCACAGTCTATTGTGAATGCAAGGTTTAATTGGGACAATCAAATCAATATGATGAATTAAACATATAATTAATAAAGAAGTGTAATATTAAGTTACAATGAAATGTGTATGAGTATGAAGGTATGAAGGGCATATATTTCTTTAAGACTGATTCAAACTGAACAATTACTTCTCTTATTCACTCCGTTAAATACAAATTATTACCATAGTCAAGTTTTCTCGTAAGTGTTGTCTGGGACCAAATCATTTAAGTTAGACATAGACTATACACTATATTAGTATATAACTTCTTTCTTGGCTCCAATTGGGGCGTTGGAAATATTCTACAGATACAGAAATTATACTGTTACAGTCTATAGTTTACAGCAACATTTCCATTGAAGTGATTTCAAGTTTGAATCCCATAGCAGCAATTTCAATGGGTAAAGTTCTCAAGGGTGAAAAACCATAATGATGTCCAGAAAATGTGCTAATGTAGTGTTTTTGTCAGTCAAACCATGGTAAAACAATGCCATTTCTAAAATGTATCTCTCTTGAGTAGATTTTTTTCAAGTGTGAACATCAAGTGATGGGTATTTCACCCTCTGAATAGTGTGAGTAAAACACACTGTATAGACTTAAATGGATTGATCTTGTTAAAATGATAAAATCATATGATGCAAAAACAATAAACATATCAACTTATAACACAACAATGTTGATATCCTACACTTACCTAGACCTGCTGTGATGAGTTGATCATATTTTGGATTAGCTACTATCCCTAGTACTCCTTTCATTCCATGGGCCTGTAAAAGGTTTGTCAATCATTGTCAATAAGAAAAAGTATATCAGCTTTGCGTAGACATGACAGGTACATGATAGATGTTATCCTGTGATACAGGTAAAAAAGCATGATCCTTTATTTTATTGGTTTAATTCTGTAATACCCATCAAAATCTATGAATTATAATGCAGCTTATTCCATACTTTGCACTGTGGTAAAGGTACAATATCTATGTGGTATTACAAAATGAATGAACAAATATAATGAAGCAATAATACTACACAACTTTTCATTATCAATTTTGCAAGACAAGCAAGTTCTATCCTAATGGTCCGGGGTGTATTTATACTGTATTTAGGTGAAATTTGTCAGCGGAAAACCAATCCCGGCTTTGGGTAGATCTGACCAGACAAAGGGTAGATTTGCCTGGTCAGAGGACACTGGTGGCGGAAGGGAGGAGAAGGGGCTCCCTAAATGTTATGACCCCCTTTACGTCCTCCACCCCTACCACATTGAATATGTGAATTACATATGTCCCTGCCCCTAAATTGTCACTGCCACCACTTTCAGAGGGTAACTAAGAACCTCTGTGATATGCCATTGTCTATGGTACACAGCAATATGCATCGATCAACGCTTTTTTAAACATAGCAAATTGATTCAAACAGAGATGCAGCATGACCTTATTTTGGTTGGCGATGGACAGGTGAAGAATGCAGAAATGCAAGACAATAATTGAAAGGCTGCAAATAGAGTTCAGGAGACCTGCCGGTGAATGTCCTTGCTTATTTTTTGTTGGGACATTCACTGGTGTTTGTTAATATTTGTTGTTATTGTCTAATTGTAAACACTGTGGGTTGGTAAACTGCTTTATATTATATATAGGCTGCAAATATAAAATTATACTATATAGCAGCATTAAAATACCTCTTAGCACAAGAAAAAAAGTAATTCTTTTTAATGAGGTGCTCGGCAAACACCATTTGAAAAATTGTGTATAAGCATAATGCATGAGACAAACAAAGTGAAAGAATGTAGAAGAGAAAGAAGACAAAATGACATCCGCAAGCTAATGCGAGGAAAGGAAATACTTCAGAGGTATTTGGGTCTAATTTAGAGCGGCAGGTATGTATTTTCATAATTTTAAAATCAGGAGGGTTTATTTATGAGTGTGTCAACATGAAAGTCAACTTAACAGCATGTTGGCTAATGTTGCAATCTTAGCTTTGGACTATATCAGGCAGGAAGTTTTTTGGCTAAGCAGAGGCCAGGAAAGTTGAATTTAAAGCATATTGGCTGGCAAAGCATTAAAAGCAATCTTTGACACCTGTTAGAAGCGATTTTCGAAGCAAATATTGATCCTCTTGCAAAAATTGTTGTCTCTATTCTTACCACATTTGCTTTATCAGAATATCCTTCATAAGTTGAACACACCTACAATAGTGTTAGACATGTGTGATGAACAGGAAGTGAGTGAAAACAACAAGAACAAAGAATGACAAAAACAACAACAATGTATAGGGTTAGTGGTTAGTGGTTAGTGGATAAGAATTGTTAACAGTAAAGTATACAGCTTTTAACAGATCGTCGCTGTTCTGTCAAAACTTATGTTTTCAGGCCCTTCAGCTTGTATAAAGAAAGACTGCCCAACGGTTATGTATAGGACGTATTGTTTTATTCATGTTCAGGGGCAAGAGCGCTTACAAGGTTTTGGTAGATGTGTTTTTGGTCTTGAAAATTTAGAGCAGACTGTCTAAATGTTATATAGGAACTTAGGAAGTATTATTTTTATATGCTGGAGGGCTGAATAGAGATTTGGAAGGTTTTGACAGAACAGCAACAATATTGCTGTTGGTTGCTCCGACTATAATCTGTTCATCTATCTCTGTGTAGTGACGTTATGGCATATATAAGTGATTGCAGCCAATTATCGCACATGTTTTTCTAGCACAGGCATTTGTACCCCCACACAATCAAAGACAAGTATCAGTTACCTGTGTGTAAATGCTGTGCCAATTACTGGAAAACACTCTAGCATTACTTTACAGAGGTAGATGAACAGAGTAAAGAATCAATTTGTTTGCTTTGTGTGAAAAGGTTTACTGTTAATTAACAACGGTTAGGGGATCACAATACATGGAAAGAAATATTCTAGTGTCAAAATCAAATAGACAAGACTATCTGACAAGTACAGCGTTGTCAACTGTTATGTCTCTGAGGCAATGGCACAAGTGATGGACTATGTTACCTAAGTTCATAATGATGTGAACCATGAAATATACCTTTGGATAATTAAACCTCATAGTGATATGGACAGAATGTTTTGATCCTAATAAGGAACATTTCAAACTTGAAGCCTCTCTCCCCTGTTTATTACCAGACAGTAAAACTTTGTTTACACAAAATATAATACCACAAAATTCCTGATAACACAAAGGGTTTTTAAGTACCATGCATGTATTTTTACATTATATTGTAACCTGATAACAATTTTTTTATTGAACACAAACCAAATTAGAAGGCCCAAACAACTTTTTGTTAATGAGGTTCTTAATACTTGATGTGGAACATACACTGGAACACATATTATGACCAGCACAGTGCAATGTTATATTAAGCCTCTATACTCACTGGCAGAGAAGTTAACCACTGCTCTGACCCTATGAGCGCCCTAAATAATGAGCATGTGTGCGCGCTGGGGTAATATTGTTGAGGTCATAGATACAATCAGGCCAATCGAATGGGCACATTGGTTGGCTTAAAGACGCGCTATTCTATTCCACCAATGACAACCGCACCCCCTTTTACTTAGATGCAATCATTACAGAAAAAAGTGCTAAACTTCTTTACAGTTGACTATAATAGTGCCTGGCTCATTTTTAAATCAAAATTTGAGAGTTAGTGAAAGATATGATTAAAAAATACATAGCAAGTAAAATAGACGGACATTAGAATTGGTTATGATGTTTAATATAGTCATTTCATCATATGGTTAAAGAGTAAAATTTGATGTCTAAAGATATATAAAGAATGTTGTCATATAATGTTTGTTAGTTATAACAGGTAAGAAATAAATTGTGAAATAGTGTGTGAAAAATAAGATGATGCTTCCTTGAGATAGTGGTGTCAACCTTGAGATGTTGCTTTTACACATTAAATACAAACACCTACTTCATATTTTTGGTGTGCATATGAGGCACTGTAGGAGAAGATTCTATACTATATTTGCACTTTAGTATAGGTTGGAATTTATATTTGTACTTGCTAAAATTAAGGTGAATATCAGGGTATAGTGATGGAACCGTTCAGTAACACATTGACATCAATATCGCAAGGAAGTGAAAATACTAAATGAACTAATAAACAAAAAGAGTGAACAAGACAACAAGACACAAAATGTGTTGTGGTTTATTGTATGATTTATATGATTCCTTTGACATTTCATAACATACAGGTGTATCGCTGCCGAAATGTAACACAACTGTAAAACTGAGATGCTATCTGTTTTGGATATCAGATGAATGTCCAATATGTCCAAAGGATTCTGAGTCAGATTTGAAAAAGATGTTAAAGTAATGAAACATTTCACTTATTCTGTATTATTTATCTATTTGTGATTCTTACATCTGTTTTGAATACCACTTCAAGCGTTTTCCAATCCAGCACCGCCACATATCCATCCTGTCTTCCTCCAATAAGCAAAGTGCGATTATTTGAGCTGATGTTGCCTCCAGACGCCGATATACTCGTGGCATTCAGCGTCTTCAGAATTCCCCTCCACGTGTCGGAGCGCATTGTGGATTCAACTACGTACTCATAGAGACAGATACAATTGAGAAAATCCCGACCTTCGTAGGTTTTCTTGCGAGTCATTTCAAAGGTGGAACAAGGATTGGTGCTCGAGTCTGATTTGATGATCTCGCCAGTTTTGAGAATCACAAACAGTATCTCTGTGGAAGCAAAAGTGATTTTGTTGTTTTACATTTTGTTATTCTATACAGCACAGTATAAGGATACAGGCCAATTAAGGGGGGACTTAAGGAAGTTTTTTGTTGAATTTTGTTAGTGCTGTAATTATTGAACCATGACTCAAATGTATATAAAAGTATACCTTTTTGGAAAGGAAATGGATCAGAGAATCCAAATTTGGCATCAATTTTGACCTAAAATGTTGATATTTTAAGAAAATCACAAAAAGGTTTAAAATTTCTTTTTTTGTCCCTTCATTAGTGTCTTAACACCATTATAAAGTGATTTGGCCATTTTTTACTCAAAATTATTTTTTGTTAGCTTTGTTCAAAAACATTTGGGTCAAAAAAGTGAATTTTGTGATTTTCTCAAAATTGACGCCAAATTCTCTGATCCATTTCCTTTCCAAAAATGTATACTTTTATATGCATTTGATTAATAGTTCAATAATTACAGCACTCACAAAATTCAAAAAATCAAATCAAAAACTTCCTTAAGTCCCCCCTTAAGGCAGTAACATTGAAGAAAAAACCATTGATAAGAGCGTGAAACATATAGCTAAACTGATGCTCATTTTTTCAGTCTTTATCATTGTTTCAGGAGTGGGTTTATCCTTGATATGAAACTGCATTAGACTGTATAGCTTAGTATGCAAGCTTCAAGGGAGCACACAACCAAATAGGTCTCGCGACACGCTATCGTTGCTAGCGCTTAAAGTTGAGTACGGCAATAGTTCCTATTTGGCGGGAAAGAGAGTTATTTTTTGACGGTTTATGATATAATTTTTCACTAATATGTTGTGTTTGAAATGTGTAGTTGATGTTCTGACAGGTGATTTGAGGTCAATTCTAATTTCACGGACCGATTTACACATGCGGTGGCTTATATCAAAAAAAGTGCACTGTAATGTCACCTTCATATTCAGATATGTTGTAGATTACCCTTGTGAGTAAAACATATCAAAATTTCATTGAACCAAACGCACTAATATAGAAACTAGAGCCATTTAAGAAAGCCTTTCCTGACAGTGAAGTCTATGGCGAGCGTCTTGGTGCTGTGCTCCCTCAATGATTGAAGGACTATGGATTCTTTACACTAGGCTATCTTGTGAATATCTTGCACCATGGATGAACCTCAGATGGAAAACACAGTTTTCAAATAGATGTCAATAAAGACAGGTAACATAAGGCTCTCAAAGTAGCATCTCACATCCAAAAGGAAAGTCTGATTTCATACATAACTAGCCACTGAAGTATATTACTATAAAAGCAATGATAAGCAGCATAACCTTACACAATAATAAAACACTTCAATATAATTGATATTCAATATTATCCGTACCATCAGCCGATGCATATGCCACATCTTGTACTCCTTTTCCTGTCTTAGGATCAGCCAGATATGTTGTTAGTACAGCACCAGTGCTAGGTGTTACTACACGCACGGTGCTATCACGTCCTATGCATACAGCTCTAGTTGGCATCTGCGACGAAAGAAATATACAGTATGATGGTTAATTATCATGTGTCCCTTTCTCCATGCAATTACATTGGTCATAGGCACATGTGGGGACAAAAATCATCCCTGGGGATTGAACACTGGTCCCACTGCGTGACAGGGGAAGCAGTTGGCCAGTCTGCCATGAGAGCTTTGCTCACCAATCTATTGATTTGGTTCTTATATGTAGCCAGGGGTCGTTGCAGCAACTGATTGACTTTGTCTATGTATGCAGACAAGTGCTTTTGGTCTAATGATCTTGTCTAATGTAGTACAGCTAGAGCAGGGGTGGGCAACCTTTTTGAATGAATGGGCCAAATATAAAGAGTGAAAAATTGACTGAGCCGCACCTAACCAAATTTTCTAGCAATGACCTGCTGTTGATTTCAAACCTTTGAATCCGAAGACTTTCAAGCAATAGTGTGCTTAATAATCTATCTTCATAAAAAACATAATCTCAATACAGTACAGATGACAATTAATGTGGAAAATAGACATACGCACATTGAGGACCATCATTTCTGCCGATAAATGCTAAGCAGCTAGCAAGTTTAAAAATGCCAAATCACCATATGTTTTTAAAAGGAAGTTTAAGTTATATCTTCTTTCATATTACCAATAATCAATTAGTCATTTGTAAAGTTTACCACATGAGAAATTTTACCACATGAGATCATTATTATCATGTTATAGCTGATGCCATCATTACTGCCTACACTTTAGTGTTTAGTTGCACATGTCCTGTCCGGTCTTGTTTACACATTTCCTGTCCTGTCTCTTGTTTGTAGTCGTCTTCTTTGTAGTACTTCTAAACTATCATATTTATTATGAAATTATCAGGGTGACCAATATATTTCGAGCTGTGCTCCTTTTGGTTTTCCCCACCTATGTTTTCTTATAATTTGCTTGTCTGATGTATCATATAATATGGTGAAAATAAACTGAACTGAACTGAACTGAACTGAACTAACCAAATTTTCTAGCAATGACCTGCTGTTGATTTCAAACCTTTGAATCCGAAGACTTTCAAGCAATAGTGTGCTTAATAATCTATCTTCACAAAAAACATAATCTCAATACAGTACAGATAACAATTAATGTGGAAAATAGACGTACGCACATTGAGGACCATCATTTCTGCCGATAAATGCTAAGCAGCTAGCTCGTTTTTTGGGATGATGTAAAAATAGATTGATTTTTGATTTTTTAAAATTTTCTTGAGACATCTCGCGGGCCACAAAAAACCCATTGGCAGGCCGCGGCCGTAGGTTGCTCACCCCTCAGCTCGAGTCATGAATCACTTGGGAAAAAAGCCCTACATTCTCAGGGTGGATAAAATGACCAAAGGTAAATGAAAAGGGAAAACAAGGAAGGAATAGAAATTGGAATGGAGTTTATGAAAAGTATACTTACATCTGGATGATCAGTAACATTAATCATGTCTACTTTGCTCCTGTAAAAATATATAGAACAATTATGCGTTGTGTTAGATTTTATCTATGAGGATGCAGGTTTGCTAGAATTATGTATGTGATCAACAATTATAGATGTTTACAAAAGTATTATCATTTTCCTATCACAGAAGTATAATACTTATTTCTGCCAACCTGAACATCTAAATTGTTGGTTCTAAAAAGTCAAGCATTCTCAGTTAAACAACAGGAACCAAATTTTGTTGAACACCAGTTTGACAACTCCTTTTTTCCAACCTCTTCCAATCTAAACTTTAAATTGTCAATATTCAATGTCATTATAAAGCCTAGACTTACCCAATGGTTGTAAATAAGTTATGTATATGTCTGAGTCTCCATAGATCAACAGTGTGTGAGGAGAAGGAATGAATAAAATCACTCTTCAGCATGGTACCAATGCCATGAACAGGTTCATGGGTCTCAATCCTGTACAAAAGTAAACAAAATATTTATCATTAATACATCATTTAAAAATCATTCTTTTATGGTAATGAGAATATTCGTATGGACACATGTCTCAATTATTTGTTAATTTCATGTTTCAGATGGGTTTATTCAAGAGGTTAAACAAAGGCATCAAGAATTTAGAAAAATGTTGTCAATCAGATATCTTTAGTGCAATCATTCCTTAGATCAGGAGTAATGCACCATCATAAGATCTTAGACAGATGTGTATATGTACATAAGTATGTGTGCAAAGAGATAATGAAGTAATGATTCAAGATCAATGAACAGCCACTCTTGCTAAAGTTGGTTGTACTTATAGAAAAATCTTGTGGCCACAGGCAGATGAAGAATAATTATGTAAAGCAAAACTGTTATAGATTTCAATATAGGCCTAGTGCTGTTATCAACTAAAGCTTGAGTTGACTAGAGCAACTTGCACTGTCAACATTGTAAACTTTTGTCCATGATATGTTGTGTATTCATCACTTGGTGCAATTCTTACCGAGAATCACTGTACAGCTAAATGAACACTATGGAAAAGGACCATTAAAGATTCCATATTTAAAAAATCTGTTCCGTTTACATAACCCCTTCATCATACTTACAAATCTACTTCATCACAAGTCTCCAAGCTCCACATTCTCAGTGTACAATCCAATGATCCAGTGATGATATAGGGTCCATATGGATAGATAGCCATGTCCATAACAGGTGCGCTATGACCTACAAAGACCAGCTGTAGATGCCACTCATCATCCCATACCTTTATTGAGCCATCCCGGGCTGATGTGACAAGGTATTTGAGTGGGTTGAAGAATAGGATGCTGGAATGAAGAACAGAAGAGAGATTGACAGGTGCCACTAAGTCATTATTTGTTAAATGTACCGTATTCTCCCTATTAAGCGCCCAGGGCGGTTAGCAAAGTCATTTTGGGTAGGTGCTTTTTATGTTACCTTTTTTTAAACTCATTTATCATAAACACTATCATATTCGGCAAGGTTGCTAACGGAAACCATGTGCGATTGAAAAGTAAACTGTTTTAAATTTGGGGGAAAATCACCATTGCGGCGTCGCAGTGGTCTCAAAGTTCGGACAAGCTTCAATTGTGCCCTTCAGAAAACTTTATTTTTTCTCGGTAGTTTTGAGCATGTGCGATGTTGTATTTAAGCCATGAATAAAAAACAAAGATGGCGGCTCGCACCAGCGTACGTAAACATTACTACTGTAACAAATCGCCGAAATATTTGTTGATGCATACACAGTGGCTCATTGAAAAGGTGGGCGCTTATAAGGGATTGTTTGTTGGTAGTCATTGAGAAAAACGGGGATGGGCGCTTATAAGACATGGGCGCTTATAAGACATGGGCGCTTAATAGGGAGAATACGGTAATTATTCATAAAATGTGTAGGTATCCACCAAAGAGTGACAGGGATTCATATATGCATGATTATTTGATATGGAGAAAGCAGGTTATAGGTTGGCAAAGCATACTTGGGCAATCATTGATTGTTATACTCCCTCCCCTCAACACAGTGTGGTGGTTTGTTTTCCTCATAAGATGTAGATCAATTCAAATCTTTACGAATGAAATAACTGATAGTGACAGATCATGACACCATAACAATCTAACACCTAAATTTATTTTAGGATATGGATAACAATTAAGTCATTAAAAGTTGAGTTCTACAACCATTCTTAAACTCTTTAGTATTCATAGTAACATTCTGGCCTGGCGCAACTCATTACAACTCAAATCATGTCTTACAACATTTTACTTGGATTACTATTAAGCGCAGAGAGATAAAAACCGAATATTTCTTGCCAATTTGGAACTGATTACACTATAGTAAGTTCCCCCACAATCCTGTCTTTTTATATTTCGCTTTAATCCAATTCTTACCCGGTTATGCTTCTGACATGCAAGTCTCTTTTGTAAGACAACAACGTCCCTTCATAGAGATTAAACACGGCCACACCCGTCTCACACCCAGCAAAACCTCTCTGTGATCTACTGGCTGTGTCTTCCAAGGCTAGCATGGTAAAGTTGATATTGAGCGGAAGCCCTTCATTGGCTAGCTTCTTGGGGACTAAATGCTTGGCGCCGTATCGGAAGTTCCATGTCTACAAGAAAATGGAATAACAGGAATGTGAGTCTTATGGATTCCTGAAAAGTAAACGAGGCCATTAATTTTGACGTCCCATATGACTTGATGAGACTCAAACTAATTATATGAGTTGACTTGAGGAAACCAGCGAATTCACTTGAGAAAACCTGGTGATTTTATGTCAGTGGTTTAACTGGCGTATAAATATACACTGTCTCCCTACTTATAACAACCTCCTGTAGTAGTTAAATGTTTTTTTAATTCTAGATATTTACAGCGGTGGAGCCAAACTTAATGGCTTCTTCGCACACTTTCCAACATCACCATTCTGGACCACTCGCATCACCTTAAATTTTACACACATATTAGCTTATCCTTTGTATCACTCTTTTCACTATATATATCATTTCGATTTAATTCTTTCATGATACCATTCCTGATTATAAATTGTTTTCTTGGACGCTATATTTTGTTATATTGTTATATAAATGTTGTAAATAAATTTGATGATTGAATGAATGAATGGATATGTGCTGAGAGTCGGGCCCGATAGCTAGAACTATGGTCCTGTAAAAAATGGGAAAATATTGACAAATCTAGTCGCTGAGTCGGACCTGAGATTTGGATAAGTTAGAATTAGAACCATCAGAGAGCTAAATAAACGCCAAGTTATTTAACTTGAATCTACAGGTTTTCATAAATACAACCATTTTTGCCATGCTCTTTCCCATAGAAACCCACTACAGCGTGTAATTGTTGTGTGTACCCTTAACTTGGCTTGTGTGTTTAGGTTTAGTGAGAAGCATTTTGACAATGCTGGTTGTAATTGGAGCACGCTTAGAACATTGAATTTTGGAAGTTATCAATCAACCAACAAATTGAGAACCATTCTAATATAATGTACAAGATCTATTCATGAAAGTTACATACCATTATATGTGAGGTCCCAGTGCTGACTATCTCATTGTGTTGTTCATTGTAGACTATACAGGATATCTCATGAGGGGACTTGGCTTCAGAAATCAACTCAAAATCGGGATCAAACATCTGGAGGAAGAATGTAAGATAAAAACATAAAACATATCCCATGGGTGTCTAATGAGTATCACATAGGTGTCTTATGGGTATTACATAGGTGTCTTATGAGTATCACATAGGTGTCTACTCTTATGGGTGTCACATGGGTGTCCTATACGTATCACATAGGTGTCTTATGGGTATCACATAGGTGTCTTATGGGTATCACACAGGTATATTATGGGTATCACATAGGTGTCTTATGAGTAACTTGAGGTATCACTTGGGTTTGAAATTCGGATCAAACATGGGCAGAATGTAATACAGAAAATGAAAATCACATGGGTGTTTAGAGTATCACATGGGTGCCTTACAGGTTACATGAGGTGGCACATGGGTTGTCTTATGTATAGCATGTGTCAAAGATATCTCAGGTATCTCATGAACATCTCATGGGGAGACCATGGTTTCTGAGGTCAACTGAAATCAGGATCAAACATCTGCATGATGGAATGTAAAATGAAACACAAGTGTAGGCGCATCACATTGATAGTTTTCAAAAATATTTGAACATCTTTGAAACCAATAGTTAAATAAAAAAGAAATTGATTTTTTTCCACACAAAAAAACCCAAACATATAAATACCCACCCGATCAACCGTAGTTGAGAAGTTAGTCTATACCCACAGAACAGTTTTTAGTGTGTGTTTTTCTTCACCTAATTAACCATACCTTGATATAACAATCTCCAAGATTCCAGCCAACATATCTCTTAGAACCCTTTGCATAGAGTAGTCTCTCCACAGGCTCTTCAGGGTCTATCTGTTCCTTCAAGCGACCATCAAGATGAAATATATTGAAGCCTTGGGAGTCTATTGTTATATATTCCTAAAATTGAAATATGGTTAAAGCGAGATAGTTAGTAAAATAACATACCAATATTATTTATTTTTTGGACTATCTTCATAAATATGTTTTATAATATCACACTTGATCTGATGTAAAAACAACCTGTCCATTATTTTGATACTAACTTTTAAAACATTGAACAGAAATGGTCGATTACAAGGGGGTCTCACAGAGTTTATGTGTATGCGTATTAATTTGGTTTCATTTTCAAAACAGCTATCAGCATTCATTAAACCCTTTAAAACAGCCAATGGAATGCTTCCTAGAATTTTAAGTCCTGAAAAGCTTTACTAAGATATATGGGCAAATACGGTCAAATAGGTCTATACTTTGTATGCTACCAAAAAGTATTTTTGAAAGTGAAAACACTATGTCCAATAAATCCTAATCTACAAAAAAACAACTAATGTCACACAAACATCCTCTAAGGGGGGAGGGGCTGTCATTTTCTTTGGGGTAGGAGGACAAGTGGTCCCAAATATCCTGGGTAAGGGTGGGGGTTGTCATAGTGTTCTTTACACAGAAAATAGGGGGCGGCCATGTTTCAACAGTGTGAAACACAAATTGGGCTTGTCCAATCTATTTTCTTTATTCCGCATCAACTGTTTCCTCAATAAACCTAACTAGATAGACCTTAGGCTTACAAGTACAGATTTGTGTATGGGTGGTTTTTTTGGTGGGGGTCATAAAAATAATCAACATCTGAGAAGGGGGGGAGGGGCGGTCATAAAAATAATCATTTCCAATCAGGGGGGTCATAAAAATGTTGATGATAATTGATAAATGACATTTTGGGACCCTCCCCCTACATGTACCGTATTATCCCTAATAAGCGACCAGGGCGCTTAGCAAGGTCATTTTAGGTGGGCGCTTAATTGTTACACAGTTCCTGCCTTTAATTTTGCTAAAGTTGTAGAATTCAAAGATCTTGAGTGGCAAGTTTATGCAGAAAATCAAAGTGTATTTTGGGATTAAGTGTTTGATCCGTTTTAAATTGTGTTATGTGAATCGTCTCCCAAATTCATTGTTATTTTTGTTACAGTTAATGGTCTTTATTCCATATAAATTAAACTTTTTGACTTTTAGGGTGGGCGGTTAAAAGCTTATACTTTCAAAGTAATTTAAAAATTTAGGGGTGGGTGCTTATTACGGCATGGGCTCTTATTAGGGATAATACTGTAGTACTGTACTAAAGAAAAATATTGCCCTCTAATCCTACAATTTATACTCACATTTGTGTCATCATTGAACATTACATGCATCACTGGCTCCAATGATCTAATCTTCCTCACATGATGTACTCCATGTCCAATGAATACGTCCCGTATATCCGCATTCACTACTGACTTAGTGGTGAAACGAACCGACTCCCGAAGCATTCGCCACAAGAAACGACCCGTTGGCTCATTCTCATTCTGACCAGGACGGCGATCTCTCTCCTTGAATATCTGTGCTACTATGTCACTCATGTTGCTATTTTTTTGGTGTCTCCATCTACATTAAGTTAATGTTACACATCATTTTTTTCCTCCAAATTGGTGCACCTATTCTTTTACAGTTTGCATCTCGATTTCTGTTATCACCAATGGCGTGCAGGAAACTATTGGTGGATATGTGGGCCCAATCAGTCACCCACAAAATGCTGGGCTTGGGATTTCTTCTTGTCTCACATAATTCTGTAAAATAGTAAGCATAAATATGTTAACCCCCTGAGAACTACCGGCCGATTGGTTAAAAAGATGGATACATCATTTATTGCACCAATGAGAGACAATGTTAGAATTGTATCCCTGATAAAGATGGGAGTGAAACATTTTACAAGCGGCATTTGAATTTGCTATTCATATGAGTACATCTTGTAATAAACCAATCAGAACCACTGTAAGATAGACAGTTAGACCCCAAGGGGTTAATGATTAATAATAAACATAAATTACCAGGTTTTCTCAAATTGTTAGGAATACATTCCAATCAATTTAAAAATAATAAAAAAATACAGGCCAAAGGTTGCTCATTAACTTGTGGAATCCGAATAGGACCTTCCTTTGCCTTAAACTTCTCCGTAAGTCACACATTGATCTCAATAGTGGTGTGCACCCTTAAGTTACAGACATATTGTGACTCGAATCATATCGAGTCATTTCAATCCAGTATGTCACTTCGTTAACCTCAATTCTAGTATATCTATTTCCTAATTACCACAAAATCATGGTTTTAGAGTGAATTTAGAGTACAAAAATAAACTGTCCGTTAACCTGACAGTTAATTTTCACTCTGAAACCATTACATGATTATGAAGTAGGCCTAATTAAGAATCGTATCGCCCTGTAACTTGGAATGTACGATTTATGATCACAAATGTAAATCTGCAAGAAAATCTGCTTCCAATTTTTTTTGAAGATTGAGGGCGTCCCCTGGAAAAGATCACATAGTGTACCTTTAAATCACAATTTTATGGGATAGGCCTACTAAAACTACTCTGCATATAAATATAACAATAGCATATAGACTCTAACACAATTAATTTCTGTTGGATCTTCTTAAATATTTTAGTTTTACGAGTTTTCGAAGATCACTTTTATATAATACTCGTACCCTTTTACTTTGGAATTTAAAGTACAATGTATCACTTCTCTAAATGTCCTGGATAAATAGACATTTATACATAGAAATTCATTAAACATGGTATTAAATTGTAGCTTTGATAAAGATCTTGCGATTAAAATCGTAAAATATCAAGCGAGTATGGATAGATTCTAAGCCTGTCTGTCGTTATTTAAAAACTTGTTTTTTGTGCGTGTCGGGTTTCCACCAGAAACGTAGGCCTAACATTACTAATATTAAATGGTTAAAATCTCTGTATCATTTTAACCATGTTCTTAATTATTGTCTTGGGTTTAATTTGACACCAAACTCAATTTCTAAGTCATTGAGATCTCATCGTTTAAAGCAACGCGCATCAATTAAGATAAGGAGTAAAAATGGTGTCTAAATTTGACTAGATAATCAAAACAAAAATGTGTCAATCACAGCGTCGATGATCCGGTCACTTACACTACTGTGTGCAGGATTTCACCAACATAAATTATGCAAATCGGCAGAAATCGGAACAGCGCCACTCATTATATGACGTCATACGCGTCATCCCTGTTTTGGATTTTTTTATTTTTATTGACCGAACTAGTCTTCTTCCCAAGCTGGGTTTTTGCTCATTAAAATAAATGTGGGATCGTAAGGGGAGCACACAACTAAATAGGTCTCGCGACACGCTATCGACGCGATCAATCAAAGTTGAGTACATGCGGTAATATCCAGACCGGAGACCGAATTTAGGTAGGCATATCACTACGTTGTTATGTGGCGGCTTATATTAAAAAAAAGTGCGCGGTAATGTTACCTTCATATTCAGATATGTTGTAGATAACCCTTGTGAGTAAAACATATCAAAATCTCATTGAACCAAACGCACTAATATAGAAACTAGAGCCATTTAAGTAAGCCTTTCCTAACAGTAAAGTATATGGAGAGCGTCTTGGTGTTGTGCTCCCTTATAGGACCAGGTTCCCGATCTCCATCGTGCTTCGTTCCATTTTAGGTGTATTACACAATGCAATAAATAAAAGTCGGGTTTCACCCAAATCTATGCGTTTTGATATCTACTGGGCAGTGGATTTATGGCATAGGCCAACATTGTCCGGTTTAAAAAACAGGGGGGGCGGGCGTGTGGTTGCTCTATTTTATACAAAACAAGGCGTTATTTCAGTGATGTGTTATAGGTGGGTTAGGTCGACATAATCAGAGACTGATCAAAATCAAAATCAGTTGAATTTGAGTCAAAAAGTTTTAATTTTAAGAGTGTAGGCCTAACAATTCAAAGCGTGTCGCGTCCAGAGTCAAAAAACGGAAAATAATAGTGATTTTACGGAAGATGCGGCCTCCATGATCAGATCATATCTCAAAAATGGATTGTTCAATTGTCATGTTATTTGGCTAGTTTGTTCAGAATTTCACGCTGAAAAAGTTGATATCAAATTTGAATGATTTTGAACAAGTTTGTCCCTCTATAAGGGAGCACACAACTAAATAGGTCTCGCGACACGCTATCGACGCGATCAATCAAAGTTGAGTACGACAATAGTTCCTATTTGGCGGGAAAGAGAGTTATTTTTTGACGGTTTATGATATAATTTTTCACTAATATGTTGTGTTTGAAATGTGTAGTTGATGTTCTGACATTTAAACTAGGTGATTTGAGGTCAATTTTAATTTCACGGACCGATTTACACATGCGGTAATATCCAGACCGGAGACCGAATTTAGGTAGGCATATCACTACGTTGTTATGCGGCGGCTTATATCAAAAAAAGTGCGCGGTAATGTTACCTTCAATATGTTGTAGATAACCCTTGTGAGTAAAACATATCAAAATCTCATTGAACCAAACGCACTAATATAGAAACTAGAGCCATTTAAGTAAGCCTTTCCTAACAGTAAAGTCTATGGAGAGTGTCTTACTCTTGGTGTTGTGCTCCCTAAGGTGTCAAAACAACTGCGGAAACTACTACGGATCGATCTATCAAGAGCATCGCAGTTTATACTGTGAACAAAGTTCCTTCGGTTGTGAAAATATTAGAGTTTTTCCACTGTGGTTTTTTTTCAAAATTTGCGATCTCACGGAGATAAAATCGACATAAATCGGTTTGTATCCTGTCATACTTATAGTTTATTGAGAGTTTGCGTTTTTTCATATTTTTGTCAGTAAATGGAGTATTTTTTATCTGAAAGATATTGGTTCAAGCTTTCGGCAGGGCACTCACGATATTCAGCTGGCACAAAAGCAATATGCATGGCTATTCTGGCACCATTTGAGAAAAAAACAGTGCCCGGTTATTATACAAGAAAGTGTACGGGGGCGTGTACGGGGAATGTCCCGGGGAATCTGGGATGTACATGTAGGTACACAAAAATCGCATCTGCGCATGCTCCTGTCGCGATCGATATCCAACACACAAGCAATTGCCAATGGGTGAGTTTTATAAGTGCTGGGCGCTCGCGATCATTACATAAAGGTTGAACGTGTCCTTGCATGCAGTAATTTCCAAAGGCAAAACAGTCGCAAAAACACGGCGTGGGGTCTTGTTGACTAGGGCCCGCGGTTGGTCAATTACATATTTGTTTAAAAGAACATACCGACCACCCTGGTTCACCTAAAAAGAAATACCGACCACCCTGGTTCACCCAAAAACATAAAAGACTCTGCAGAAGGAAAGAACGCTACTACCTCAAGGCAAAACAACAAGGAGGACAAAATTGGGACCAATTTAATAAAGTTCGCAAAGAAGTTGAGAAAGAGCTACGTAAGGCAAGCAGAAACTACGTCGCCGATCTATCCACTTCTGAAGATACTAAGAAGTTCTGGAGTTACATAAGATCACGTAAAAAAGACAACGTTGGTATCCAAACCCTCAAGACTGGTGACAAGACAATCACTGACGACCAAACAAAAGCAGACACACTAGCAGACCAGTTTAAAGCTGTATTCACACAAGAAGATCCCATTCTTCCAAATCTTCCAAGCAGCCCATTTCCCGACATGCCAGAGATCGATGTAACTGTAGAAGGAGTGGAAAAGCTACTGTGCACATTAAAAACAGACAAGGCTGTTGGACCAGATGGTATCCCAAATGCATACCTGAAGATGGCAGCAAAAGAGTTGGCACCAGCCCTTCAATTTATCTTCAAACAAAGTCTTAAATCAAGTGAGCTCCCGGAGGACTGGAAGCGTGCAAACATCTCCCCGATATTCAAAAAAGGCTCCAAAGCTGATCCTGCAAACTACCGACCAATATCATTGACCTGTGTGTGTTGTAAACTACTGGAGCATATTGTAGACAGTATAATAATATAATAATAATAATTAGTATTTATATAGCGCCTTTTCAAAGTGATCAAAGCGCTGTAATTTCGCTGCTGGTGAATCATCAGAATCAGGTCGCATCAACTAGGGTGCTGCCAATTTCTAGCGCAAACCTATCCGCACTTAGATTGTAACATCCACCATTTTTCAATGCAGCTCCCCAAATACCATTGGGTCAAGGAAGTTTTTGATAACCGAAACAACTAATCACAGATTTTGAAAGCAGGAGGAAACCGGAGATCCCGGAGAAAACCTGCGAGAGCGTGTATGGATCGTGATAAACCAAATGCACATAAAGCCCGACCGAGCACAGATTTCGAACCCGGGATTCATTGGTGCAAAGCGAGGGTATCTACCGCTGCGCCAACACGCTCTCCCTGATGAAGTTTGTATCAAAGCACACCATCTTCTCAGATGCCCAACATGCATTCAGAAAATCAAGATCATGTGAAACACAACTCATCACCACTCTACATGACCTAACTTCAAACCACGACAACGACCAGACCACAGACATTGCCATACTCGACTTCAGCAAGGCATTCGATGTTGTACCACACCAACGCCTCCTTCAAAAGCTCAGTTATTACGGGATACGAAACCAACAGCTCGGATGGATAAAAGCTTTCCTTACCAACCGAACCCAGAGGGTCGTCGTAAAAGGGAAAGCCTCACCCTGGGCTCCTGTCCTGAGCGGCGTCCCGCAAGGCACTGTACTAGGCCCCCATCTCTTCATACTCTTCATAAACGACATCACCGATTCAGTAACTTCGACCACCAGGCTATTCGCCGATGATTGCATCATGTATAGAGCCATCAACTCCACCGACGATGAAGCATCTCTTCAGAATGACCTCACTAAACTGGTCGATTGGTCGCACAAGTGGGGCATGAGTTTTAATGCATCCAAATGCAAAGTGATGAGGATCTCTAGAAGACGTCACCCCGGAAATACTGACTACAAGATGCTAGGTGAAACACTGGAGGAAGTCAAGGAAGACAAATACCTTGGGGTGATGATACAAAACAACCTGAAGTGGGATAAGCAGTCACGCCATGCAGCCAGCAAAGCTACTAGAATGCTCAACTTCATCCAACGAAACTTCCACCAATGCTCAAGGCTTACCAAGGAGAACCTGTATCGCACCTTCGTCCAACCACATCTCGAATACGCCTCTGCTGCTTGGAATCCTGGCACCAAGAAAAACCAGAATTCCCTCCAAAAAGTTCAACGTAGAGCAGCAAGGTTTGTCAAGGGAGACTTCAATCACAAGTCGAGTGTTACAGAGATGTTGAAACACCTTGGATGGAACTCCATCGA
The DNA here is from genome assembly GCA_035610835.1 of Ophiura sarsii. NCBI lineage: Eukaryota > Metazoa > Echinodermata > Ophiuroidea > Amphilepidida > Ophiuridae > Ophiura > Ophiura sarsii. The sequence continues at coordinate 7,582,355 of CM069458.1, read as the reverse complement.
GAGCCGTAGACAGACACAACGCATCACTACATTACACAAAATCCTTAAGGACCTCATTGACATCGACCAAGACCACTACATCAACCTGAAACCAGACCGGCCCAGACGCGGCCACGACAAGCAATACTCTGCCTTCCAGTGCACATCAACACCGCTTATGGACTCATTCTTCCCAGAGAGCGTCCGCCTGTGGAACGCCCTACCACAGCAAACCGTCAACATAATATCCAGTGCGACATTCAAAGACACCGTCCAAAACCCTGATAAACACCTCCCTCCCCGTCCCAACAACTAACCGCCCACTCTCGCAAAACTTCCAGTCATAATCCCTAGCGGATGGTTTTGGAAGTCAACTCTACAAGGTACTCGGTACATCACATCTTACACTACAGTTCTACTGCGCCCGCCTTTTTTTGCCATCACAATGATGCGTTACGCACGATACGCACCAATATCGCATGATGATGGGGAATCGTATAATTAATACTATACCCTATGATCAACAAATTTTTGTTTTGATTATTATAGCTATTATTTAGAGGTGTGCTACCACAACATGACATCCCTTCATGACCCAAGCGTGTGTCCGAACGGACCGGCCGTGTAAACAAACAAACAACATGAACATGAATTCGAAAAAAGGTGCCAAATTATGCTACTTCGAAATTTTAGTTGAAAATATCCCTATTTCTAAGAAATTATTTGGCATTTTTTTGCGTACATTATGAACCAAATAAAGTCAAAACGATTCTTAATAAATCGATGCGTTTATTTCATTATTTTTGTGATACTTACAATCAAATATAAACGTTATGACGAATTTGAAAGCTTTTGGTCACCATTGGAAACACATTGAACTCGAGAGGGCGTGTTTACTGTTTACTAAACATGTTTAAATAACCAGACAGTACCAGAACCGATACAAGCCCACATTAGATTTAGGGGAAATGAAAAATTCCACCCATCTATTCAGACATCCATTCAATCATACATAATAATAATAATAATAAAACCATGCTTATTGAGCGCATAACACAATTAAGTCCCTATGCGCTATAACAAATAAAACAAACGCAAATATACAAAACTATACATAAAACATGTAGTAGTAACAAAAGACAAGACAAAAAGGAAATCATGCATTAACATTAAATAGGTAAGTTTTTAGCGATGATTTGAACTGTTCAAGAGTTTTGGCTGATTTAACATGATATGGTAATTGATTCCAAAGTTCAGCAGAAGCATCTTGAAAAGAACGGCGTCCATATGATGTCGAAGGTGAAGAAACATGAGCAAGAAGATATTGTGAGCGAGAACGGAGATTGCGTGTGGGCTTGTAATGTTGTATGAGATCTTGGAGGTACATAGGTGCTAGACCACGAGAACATTTAAAAGTTAATAGAAGAATCTTGAACATAATGCGTGATTTAATTGGTAACCAGTGTAAGTCACGAAGGACAGGAGAAATGTGACAGCGGATCTTGGAGAGAGTAACAAGTCGAGCAGCTGAATTTTGTATGCGTTGAAGTTTTGAGATCTGCGTTTCAGGAAGAGCAAATAGCAGACTGTTACAATTATCAAGTCGACATGTCACAAAAGCATGGATTAGTCTTTCAGTGGTTGGCTGGTCAAGATATCGACGAATTTGACCTATCTTGTAAAGAGCATGAGAGGCCGCACGACAAATATTATTGATATGGACATCCATCATGAGATCATTTTGAAGAATAATACCAAGATTGCGGGCATTAGAAGCTGGTTCAATTAGAGCATCGTTGATGTTTATAGATGAAATAACAGAATTGTTTCTAAAGCGAGATGTAATATGCAGAACTTCAGTTTTGTCGTCATTCAGTTTAAGGTCATTAGCTGTGGACCAGGTTTTGATATCTTTCACACTCACACAAGCTTCAAGTTTCGATATTGCACCTACTCTGTCATTTTCAAAACAATGTATAACTGAGTGTCATCAGCATAGGTCATTTTAGAAATGCCATGAGAATCAATGATATCTTCTAATGGAGATGAATACATTGTGAAGCCTAAAGGGCCAAGTACTGACCCTTGAGGTACACCCTCTTGAGGAACATGAACTGATGACTCGCGACCATTTATTATAACAGATTGTGAACGATGGGTGAAGTATGATTTAATCCATGAAAGCGCAGATCCAGTAAATCCATATAATAATAATAATAATAATAATAATAATAATAATAATAATAATAATAATAAAAGGGTATTTATGCGCCTCACGTTGTGAACACAACCCCGAGGCGCATAACATACATGTATGAAAAAATATAAGAACATAATAAGGAAGCTATACAAATACAACAACAACAACTTATCATACAAATATAAATAAGTAATCATTAAAAACCACAGTACATTAACACAATGAAATATAATGTACAATACATGAGAGTATTATACAAACACAGTCTACAATGCACACTTCATAAATTAAAAAGATATGTCATGTCTTCAATGACGTTTTGAAGGATTGCACTGATGTAGCACGTCGGACATGTTCGGGAAGAGCATTCCAATTCCTTTGGTGCAGCGATGAAAAAGGCTCTACTGCCATAAGTCCGTTTAGCAGATCTAGCCGCACGTGGTACTTGAAGGAGGCCTTTGGATCTTGATCTTAAAGTCCGTGAAGGATGGTAAGGTGTGATGAGTTGTTTGATGTAGGTAGGTGCAAGATTGTGCAAGGACTTATATACAACAAGGAGAAGTTTAAAAAGAATTCGCTTTCTGATTGGCGCGGCAACCAATGTAAATCCTTTAAAATTGGCGTCACATGGTCCCATCTTCTGGCACCGGTAACCAGGCGTGCAGCCGAGTTTTGTACGCGTTGGAGCTTTAAAATGCCTGTATCCGGGAGTCCATAAAGAAGACAATTGCAACTGTCCAGTCGCGATGAAATGAAAGCGTGAACTAAACGCTCGGTTGTAGAACGATCGAGGTACTTGCGCAATTGACCGAGAGTCCGTAAAGAAATAAGGGCCATGCGACACTTTTTTTACTTTTTTAAACTTTTTTTTCACATTTCTAATGTGATCTGACATCATGAGCTGGCCATCAATGAATACACCAAGATCTCTTACACCATCCACAGGTCTGATATCCGAGTTCCCGATTTTGACACTTGAAATGGGCTATTCCAGATAATAATGACCCCCCCCCCCCCCCCCCCCTATAGAGGACAAACTATTTTTTCATTTTTTAGTCTGGAATTCCATGGCTCCCTCTATGAAAAGTGTCTGGAATTCCAGATTAAACTTCAAAAAAGTATGGAATTCCAGGTGCTCTTTCTTGCTGCACCTATAGAGGACAAACTATTTTTTCATTTTTTAGTCTGGAATTCCAGAAAAGTGTATGGAAAAGTGTATGGAATTCCAGATCAAACTTTAAAAAAGTATGGAATTCCAGATCAAACTTCAAAAAAGTATGGAATTCCAGGTGCTCTTTCTTGCTGCACCTATAGAGGACAAACTATTTTTTCATTTTTTAGTCTGGAATTCCAGAAAAGTGTATGGAAAAGTGTATGGAATTCCAGATCAAAGTATGGAATTCCAGATCAAACTTCAAAAAAGTATGGAATTCCAGGCGCTCTCTCTTGCTGCACCTATAGAGGACAAAATGTTTTTCGACCAAAAAAGTATGGATTTCCAAAATAATGTTTATAAAATTGTCTGATAATCCAAACAACCTTGAGGCATGGCTAGAGGACAAAATACTTTTCGCCAAAAAAGTATGGAATTCCAAACACATTTTTATACAATTGTCTGTCTTGTATTCCCTTCATCCTTCATCCTACATGTATAAGGTGCCCGGGGGGGGGGGGGGGGGGGGGGGGGGGTTCTCACATTGATATGGTATACGTATAATGTGCCTGCCTTTTACAAAACATGACTTTATTGTTCCCCCTATACAAAACAAAAACCAAGCCCAGTGGAAATTAGTTCCATATATTTACAATTATATTTTTGCAGTAAGCTATTTTCGTGATTTGATTCATTTCTGTAATACTTAATACCTAATTGTTCGTTGAAGAGAAAGTATGTCTAACCTCTAACCTGATAATTAAATTGTCAATCAAGAAATACAAAGTGTAAATATAAATAAATGCACATGAACATTTGTGCTATTGAATAATATGAATACTATAAATACTTGAAGTGCGATCTTAAGTCTATTATAAATCAACTTAATTTCACAGCAACTTAATTCAGCGAATTAGCATTTAGTAAACTATTTGCGGCAATTTAATTTCACTAATTTGTAACACCTTCCTATTATGATTATGATTATAACCATTATAAATAATATAACTCGCAATTTAATTTGGCGAATTAGATCGCTTAGCGAAATTAAGTTGTTTTACAGGTAAATGATTATAGTACTGCATGCCAGCCACTGTTTGCAGTGCAGGCTACATGTACACCAGTCGAGTCAGCACATGGTCAGTACTTCATGGTCAGTATGTGTAGTAATATTACACCAGTCTGTTATGTAATCAAGTAAACTTGTTAATTATCTATGTACCCCCGGATTTTTCTTACAGCCGCTTGCCTTATTCTTGCCCTGGCATGTCTTTTGAAGTTTTACGTTTATCATAGTTTTGAGAAGAACAATTCAACGGCCCAATAGAGTGAAATTCTTCACAATTATACCTTTGTGTGTATATATATATATATATATAGGAATAAGAGTTTTAAAAGGATAAAAATCACCACTTAGTATTGTCATCATGGCAGTATGAAACAGATGGTATTAATAAAGTTTTAAATTCAACCCTGCTTTTAGACTCATTGGTGCTATCACAGATAGTCATATGATCAAGGAGTTATATGATGTACCATATGTGCCCATGAAAGTTCCCGGGGAAAGTTCATGCTGTTTATTGGGATGTATTACATAACACCTCTCTGGTTACACAATGCATGTTTACACACATATAGTCTGTGGTTTACACTGCTGCTACTACATAATATTGTGAATTTTACGGGGAATTTTACCAATACTAAGCATACATACAAGAAGCGTAGCATACTGGGGTGGGTGCACTGGGATCCCGACTGGGATGCTAGCGTTTGAATTGTAAATGGTGAGACCAATTTGAAATCTGATTGAATTTAGTGAATTAGCACTTAGTCAACTTTTTGCGGCATTTTAATTTCACTAGCCTGTGGTTAATCTGTGGGTTAACTTTATTTAATAATAATAACACAGCGCTTTACTTTAGTGAGATCTAAATTCAAAGCGCTGTACAACATATGAATAAAAGATTAAAGCAAAAATACAACAATGATCTTAAAACTACAAAGATATACATACACCGTCAAATGCATATTTTAAAACCAAACACATGAGATATGAAATACAGTGTAGGCCTATTGCATTTGGTATTTGTTGGAAGTGGCTCTTTTTACTTCATTCTTTTCTTCCATCTTTTATAACTTTCATTTTATTCAGCCGTCATGCTTATATAATATATGCTTTTTAAACCTGGCCCGAGCGTTTTGCTTGTGAGCCGGTCTCTGTCAACAACAAAAATAGAAACAAATGAAAAATTGGTTTGTTGAAATGTTTGTTGGTTTTTTAGTAGTTTTTTTGAAAAGCTTCAAAAACGGTTACAAATTCATGCATCCCCCCCCCCCAAAAAAAAAACACACCAAAAAACCCACACCCTGACTTGCTGACTCACCTCAGCGATCAGAGTAAATGTTACTTTCATGATAAAGAACATTGTTTGTTCTGTCACCTAAATTTGTTGCAAGTTTGAAGCTACTGTATTAAATCATAAAATGTTCGCGTGCATCAACTTTTCGTGAGTGCAGCTGATTCGCGAAATGTTCATGTTTTGCTTTTTATCGGCCTGTATACCAAGTATAAAGTGGGCATTCACGACATTTTTATCATGTTTATGCCGCGAAAAAGGCAGAAGTCAGTCATGTCAGTGATTTGTGAAACTTTATTGCCGTAAACATTTCACGTTAAAAAGTCACAGATTCCTTCGTAAAGAGTAGGGGATCATCCCGATCTGTGTACTCAATAAAAAACCCTTTAAAAGGGAGGTGCTAGTACAAATGAAAGACTTTAATATTTTTTAGGAAAGCAGTTGGTAGAATAATAACATTGGGTAATCAGAGATTGGCACAAGAGCAGGCAGTGGATGTATTGGCAAATTTGGGCATGATATCAAGTAATGAATATGAAGACAACTTTGCAGTATAGTTGTCCGTATATGTGACGAGGTCTACCGAAATCAGACACAATTAGGCAAGATATCAAAATTGAGTTTGTAATTGATTATTGTAGTAGAGATGTGATGTTCCGCTTAATTATGGTACTCTTCTTTTTTTAATCGGACTTCCCAAAGCGGAGTTATATCATTTTCCAGTTAGTCTTCATGAAAACTCCAAACTGAGATATCATCCTTTAAAGATGTACGTACAATGACAATCTGAAACTTTCACATTAATGTTATAAACACTCTAAAAATTCTTAAAAAATCACCCCAATTAGGTTTTGGGCTATTTCTCGGTTTGGAGCTCTGCCCAATTCATTTGGTTTCGGTAGAACAGTTACATATGATGTAACCACCTGAGACTAATATAGTCTCAGGTAACCACAGGGTTGTCAATTAGAAACATGTAAATAGCCTCTAGTTGTTGTCATGGTGCAATTTCTAATTGAGACTCTAAGATGCTGTATCACATTTACTGGCAATCAACAAGAAATACAAAAACAAGTTACATAAGAAGCACAAAACGGTTTCTTATTTTGTGTGTAATTTTATTAGAAACAAGTGTAATGTATGTTCACGATGAGAGTGATGAATGGCATGTACAAATAGAAGTTCAGGAGGGACCATATAATGTTGCGTACAATCAACTGAATCAATGTATGGTTACAGATAATATTTGCGTGGGATTGAGTTTTATGACATGTTCGAACCTTTCATTAATTCTCTGTCAAACTTGGCATTGTGTATCATAGTAGGCTATTACATGTATAATGATAGTTTAGAACCTTTCACGAATGTAGTTATATCAAAGTTACAGGCATTATTGAAATGGTCATACTCTTCATGCAGACAAACAGGTTTAGCCAGAGTAGTGTCATCATATTTAAGGAACGGTTGCTACACAAAATGCTACCTAAATGATCACTGATAAATACAGTTAATAGTTATTTAATAACAAACTATTGAATTAGTACAAACTTAAAAAATTTACTCTGTTACAGTGGAACCTTCTTAACACAAATGTACTGATAACACGAAGTGTTATTCAGGTCCCAAGCTTATAATGTTATTATAATATGACCGAATGACACAAACTTCTGTTAACACTTATTAAAATGTGAGGCCTGGCAACTTTGTTTGATATGGTTCCACTGTGTTGAATATATTTACATGGTAAGGATCTAGGTTTTTCACGGGTTGGTTCACAGAACCAGTTTAGTTATTTAAAGCAATCAAGTCTTTAATAAAAAAAATTTAATTGAGTCGTCACGGATTGGGTTGTAATTCACTTATAAGCTCAGTACTATCCATCATTTGGCCTCTGGACAGTGACGTAACTTAATAGATAGGCCTACAGCTTTTACGACCAGAATATCCTCATCAAACCTGGTGTATACAAGGCAGCATTTAAAGTACGCAAGCGCGTGTTATGTGCCGCAATGAGTAGAATATGCAGTATGATACATAAAGGGTTCAACAAAAGAAAGTATACCACTTTGTTTATGTCATTTTGAGTAACAGTCACAAATGTGACTTTCGAAAAAGAGACCAATTTTCTTTAAATGGTGCCACTCATGGTTTATCTTTGTTGTTAGGGGGCAAATTTGGTATCAAATTATGCCTAAAAGATTCATCTAAATGCCTATTTAGCCTGTTTAGTCAAAAAAAGTTGAATGTTACTCAAAATGACATAAAGAAAGTGGTATACTTTCTTTTGTTGAACCCTTTATTTAGAAAGTGTTATTCTACTAAATTTCCTGATAGAGTATTTTTAAATAGTTACTTCCAAGGAATATTTAAGTTGCCAACACATCAGAAGTATTAAAGTATCAAAAAGATTAATTATCTTCATTTAAGAAGCTTAAACACCGTATTAATTACTATTCAGGAAGCAGAAACTGGCAGCACAGAAGGTTTTTTCCCATAAGGAGCCCAAATTTTGTCTAGAAAAATAAGTTTTTCCAAACTATCAAACTGTCTGCAGGCAGTTTTCTTTTAAACTGTGTATTTAAGCAGGGAGGTGTCAAATAGAAATATAGGCATCTAACTACTATGTCTCCTAATATAGTTTTAAACCTTCAACATGAAACTCACTCCAAATTTTTTTTAAAAACCTGTAATATTTCTCTCACTGTGGGCTGATTTTCATGCAACATGGTACAGTTTTATGATGAGCCCTTCTAATGCACTTATCAATTGCAGCCCCGGCCCCGGGGGACCCGGGGATAGCGGGGATTAGGGCCGGGACGTACAAATTGCCGATGTGACGTCCCGGCTACAGTCGTGTACGGTCCCCGCAGTGCGGGGCACCACTTTTTGTACGCCCCCGCTACAGTCCCGGCCCCCCATGGCCGGGACAAAGTGTACGCCGGCGTACGGTCCCGGCCCCCCATAGCCGGGACAAAGTGTACGATGGCGTACGGTCCCGGCCCCCATATCCGGGGCATAGTGTACGCCCCGGCTACGCCCGGCCTCAGACAGCCGGGCCAATATTAGCGAATCGTTATCATGTTACCAATTCACTGCTAGCACTTTCATGATTTACCGTTGACTACTATGGTTTTGTGAATACTTTAGTTTATACACTGCTCCAGAACACAACTTACCAGAGGCCTAAAACTAAAAATACTATAATGTTGGCATGATCTATCTCAGTCTGTTGTCAACCAGAAATGAATCGAGTCAAAAATACTTTATGGATATCATATTGTGTAGCTTTATTTTTGATAGATCATGCGTACCCAACGGCGACATTAGAGTTTTGATCCAATTTATTTATTATGAACAAACAGTAGGCCTATTTAAGTTTTAAAAATGGACCGACAACATGATAATTGATCTAATTGACTTGAGAGGGGATTTTGGACCTAAGTTCTTGGGGACTTGGGAGGGGGAATTGAGGTGGGGGAGGGGGTTCCCCCTCCCTGACTTACGGAAAATGTACACCCCGGCTACACCCGGTGTACATTTTTTGTACCTTAGCGTACGTCCCCGCTATGTATGTGTACGCCCCGGCTATGCCCCGGGATGTACATTTGTGTACCCTAGCGTACGCCCCCGCTACAATGCCCGGCCTATTTTTTCAGTAATGTACGTCCCCGCTATGCCCCGGCTACACGCCCCGGCTAGCGGGGGCACGTTTTGTACGCCCCGGGTACACGCCCCCGCATAGCCGGGCCATGTTTTTTGTACGTTGGCGTACGGTCCCCGCATAGTCCCCGCTATGCCCCGGGTCCCCCGGGGCCGGGACTGCAATTGATAAGTGCATAATGGAAAATCAATTTGTTGAAGCATGGACTTATCAGACAGCGGTTCTGTTTGAGGGGTAACATACTGAACAGTAAGTAAATGAAAGTTAAAATAATATATCCACAGTATTCCGAGATTTGTGGTAGTTATAACCATGGACATTCTAATAAGTCCATGTTATAACCAAGTATATTGTGATGTTTTATACCAACAAAATACGGCCCCTGATAGTAGCTTCTGTGAATCGTCACCCCTACAACAAATTGGACAGTTCCACTCTCTGGGCAGCGAGCAGTCATTACGTAAAACGAACAAACTCCGCGGTAACGACTAATGTAACGACCATGGGTTTCAATATATGTTGAGGAGTTCGATTTCTAAAAGATGTCGTCAAGTATTTATTTATTTATTTATTTATTTATTTGAACATACACTTTCACAACAGTGGCACCCGTCTACCCGACGGTGCGTTCATAATTATACAAAAAGAACATTAACATTATAATAATTACAAATTACATATATATTACAATAGACTCACTTTGAGTTCATGATCTTACATCTATCAGCCCACGCACGTTTAAGGTATGATTTGCAGAATTGGTCAAGAATAACATAAGCAGAACGGGCATCTTTGGTGTTTCTGAAAGGTGTGGTGATTTTAATAGGACAACCGAGCATTATGTACAATTTTGTGTCCAGATTACTAACAATAAACTCTATCCAAACATCACTGAAGCCGTTATTGCACATGTTATTTTCCAGTTTGAGATATTCCTCTGCCCTTATCTCATTCAGTGACCTACATGTAAATAAGAAATGTCTTAAGTCTTCAACTGAATCATCATTACAAAGCATGCATTTACCATCCTTACTATTTGAGGACCAATTGCGTATTCTATGTTCCAATGGAAGCGTGTTTGATCGAGCTTTGAATTTAAGACTACAACCAAAGAAATCGATCTTGTCCAAAAGATATTCTTCCAAATGAACATCTTTTTTGAATTGCAAATAGTCTTTAAGAGACGATTTTTCCCTAACAATGTTACTCCACGTGTTATGACAGACAATCTTATTAATGCGCTTAAATGTGTTTACCCAGCGTGGATCTGTATCGGCGACACCATTAATAATGTATTCCATATCGCAACTTTTAAGTGAATCTCTAATCGACGACAGCCATTTGTACCTTATATGATCAATGACGCAGTTCAGATTCATAAGAGCGTTTAACATAAGTTTTGGCCAACGGTGCATCTCTAGATTTGAGAGTCGTGCGAAATACTTTATTCTATGAACATCTTGGATAGAGGCGATGGGATTCCACCCCAAGTCGCCATAGAGGGCTACGCCCGGGGTGTTACGGGGTGCTTTCAAGATATATCTTGCCATTTGTAGTTGCAAGTTCTCTATTTTATTGATATCAGCCTTGCTACCACAAGTCCATACTGAGCATGCATAATTAATACAAGGGAGCGCTAATGATTTCCATAGAATATTATCATAATATATCCTATTAAAATTATCGTGACTATCAACGATCGATTTGATATACGCGATCAACCGATTACCTTTCTTGACAACTTCATTGATATGAGTGTGATCAGACAGATTTCTTGATATGTGGACCCCAAGATATTTATAGTGATCGCACTCGGAAATTGATAGGTTACCTAATTTCCAACTTTTGGTTTTATCTGTACGTTTGCCAACCACCATTACCTTAGATTTATCAATATTGAAGTCTAGCTTCCAGGTTCTTGAGAAAGTTGAAGCGATGTCTAGCATCTTTTGCAAATCGATTGCATTATCCGCTATTAAAACTACATCATCGGCCCAGAAAAGACAGCCTGTTTGCACATTACATGTACGGACCCCTACCCCTTCTTTCTGTATGAGCCTAGCTAATTCGTTAATATAAATACAGAATAAAATTGGGGAAAGTACACATCCCTGCTTCACACCTTCTTCCACTTCAAAAAAGTCTGTAACAAAATCACCAAACTTAACATTAGATTGAACATTCATATATAGGCTACTGACGATTTTCCACATACTACCCCTTATACCTAATTTCCATGCAAGTGATAATATACCGTCGCGCCAGACCGTATCAAATGCTTTACTGAAATCCAGGAAGGCTAAATGTGTGGATTTATTCTCAGCCAGTCGCATGGCTGCTATGCTTTTCAGGGAAAATATATGATCCTCGCATCTGTAATTCTTCCTAAAGCCTCCCTGTATTTCCGAAAGAAATTGGTGGTCTTCAATAAAACATGAAATTGATTTGGAGATGATACGATTAAACACTTTAGAAACACATGAAGTTAATGTAATACCCCTATAATTATTTAGATTATTCTTATTACCCTTTTTATGGATTGGAATGATAATACCTTTGTTCCACTCTTGTGGTGTGCTTTCAAGCTGAATAAGTCTTTGAAAAAGTTGGAAGATTGACTTGTTGAGGTCATCCCCGCCATTTTTGAGAAGCTCGTTTGTGATATTATCTATTCCGGGAGACTTGTTCAGTTTAGCTTGGCCTAATGCCTCAATTACATCTTCAATATTAATATTAATGTTGGACAATATCTTATCTGATTCAATCGAGTTACATGAATCAAATATATTCTTTATGTGGTTCTTAACCAGAACGTCATTATCTGTTTCATGTAGACACTTGTTCATTTTACCGAGAGATTCAAAATATTGTTGTATTGTCTGATTCATAATTTTCCTGTCTGTAGTTACATTGTTTGAGTTAGGAAGCTTTAAAGAATTTACACGCTCCTTAATATTTTTTGGCCCCCTTAATTCTTTCCAAAAATCTGTACTTGAGGGGCCGCCATTCTTAGTAATATCTACACATCGATCAATTCTTTTCTTAGTGATACGTTCTTTAATAAGTTGTTTGGCTTTTAATTTTTTATCTAGATATTCATTCCAAAGCTTATCTCCCTCTTCTTTGTTATTAGAACCTGAAGTAGACCACTTACGGTGTGATTGACAACTACTTTTCCTATCTTGAATAGCCATAAGTAGTATTCTTTTGTTGACGGTGGATGTTTACAATAGGTCTAACCGTTATATTTATGAGATATGAAGCCTGCCCAGTCCTGTCTGATAAGTCCATGGTGCAAACAAACCAGCTCCCAGATTAAAGGTAGATGACCCGATCACATTTTCGTAACACAGAATTATTTCAAACATACGGAGATTTTCATATCATATGAAAGCTCGGACTGAAATTTGACGGCCTACATCGGTATGATTACGGAGAAATCGATGAAATAACGTCGAATTACCGCGAATGGTGGTAACCACCGATATAGTTTGTGTACTTCTCAATGGGTACAGTTCACAGCATCTTGTGCGTCTAAAATAAGAACCATTAGAGCTATGCAACTCAAACTTTGGAACACGACTTTTTTAAGGATGACCTTTCGTGTACAATAGAAAACTTCAAGTTGAAAATCGGAATGTGATCGGGTCATCTACCTTTAATTTGAGCTTTTCTAAATAATGCGCACATTTTTCTAGCAACACTGTTACTGTGTTGACAGTGCAAACACTTCAGTGTTTACATGGCGCGCCATAACTTAACTGTGTAGTCAATGAATGACAAATTCTCGACATGGAGGGACTCCCCTTGTAAACAAACACCTCACGTCCAATTAAATCATTATGGTCTAATTCGCCCGGCCCAGGCGCTATCCTCAACACATCTCTCGTCCAATCAAAGCCATCGACACGGGTGAATGGTATACAAAGCTTCACTGTCACACTTCTCGTTCAACCAATATAACCGTATGAGAGTGTCATTTGGCTGGACCCGTTCGATAATTATACCGATTTGGTCACGGTTTCCTGAACCAAGTGACTCGAAGTCATAACGTACTTGGAATATTGATTTTGAATTCAGGCTATAAGAGCTAGCTATCGTGATAGCTAGCACAAAAACTCATGTCCTTACAATGTAGGTTTCAGGGGCACTCTACCGCTAATGCCCGAGATAGGGCGCTGTGTATAGTATAACAGTATGTGTATAGTATTAGTATGTGTATTATGTATATAGCACATACATAATGTGCTATTTCTACCATCTGTGATTTTTTGAATGATTATTTTGCTGTCAATATTGCTGGGACATACTGACAAACCCAGGTGCGGATACAGGGGGGGGGGGGGGGGGGGGGGGGGCACCCGTCAGACTCCCCCTGTTCGAGCTTTTAAACAATCTATACTTAATTAAGAAGAAAAAATCAGTATGCTCTACTTCTTTCTTGCATTGATAAAAAAAACAAAATATTTATTGGAAATGAAGTGGCTTTTCGATAAAATGTTGGTCAAAAGTATACACCAGATCGCACCAAATGAGTTGGAAAATTGAAAAAAATCTACTTCTGATCCCCCTCAGACTCCCCCTGTTCGAGCTTTTAAATCATCTATACTTAAATCAAAAATATATCAGTATAATATGCTCAACGTCTTTCGTGCATTGATAAAAAAACAAAATATTTATTGGAAATGAAGAGGTGGCTTTTCGATAAAATGTTGATTAAAAGTATACACCAGATCGTACCAAATGAGTTCGAAAATTGAAACAATTTCTACACTCTAAAAACTGTGTTTAGCGAGTAAACACTTTTCTAAACACATTCTTGCTATCGCTTTGTAAACATGTTCAGAGGCTAAACGTGGCTAAACGTCATGTGTCAAATCACTAAACATTGGTGTTCAATTTCTAAACACTAACAGTCATTACGCTAAACATACCTTTTCTAAACACATCTTTTTGCCATCACTTTCTAAACACACATTTTAGAGTGTACTTATGAGGGGGGCACCCCCCCCATCATACTCCCCCTGTTCGAGCTTTCAAATCATCTATACTTAAATTTAAAAAAAATATCGGTATATAATATGCTCAACTTCTTATTGGAAATGAAGAGGTGGTTTTTTGATAAAATTAATGTTGGTCAAAAGTATACACCAGATCGCACCAAATGAGTTCGAAAATTGAAGAAACAA